>CM044013.1:60223243-60287700 GCA_024085815.1 Flaveria linearis | reverse complement strand
AATAATAGTAATAATAATAATAGTATAATAATAATATTAGTATTTAAAGTAATTATAATAGTTATTTATAAAACAAAAATAATTTTAGTAATAAGTAATGATGTGTAATAATATATAAGTCATAAAAACTAAAAGTATATAAGCTCTCAAAACTCTTCGAGGTTCTGAATCTTATATCGTTTTTTCTTATAATTATAAAAATGTGATGGTTTATAAAATCTAAATTTGTCGTTACGATGTGCTAAATTATATCAATGCTTCTACATGATTTTTTTTCCTAAACAAAGTTATCAATATAAATTTTATCCATATCTACGGATTGAATACTAATGTACAAGCAATCGAAATCAAGTGTTATAATTTTAACAACTCTGGCAAAGCGTTAGCTCACGCACCAATTACTTATATACACCTCTTCTCATGTGATTATATTTGCATGGTATTATATAATAGAATGCGCTAGAAATACGTGCTCTCAATGTTTCATTATTTCTAATTCTTCACTGCATTAAAATTTTAACAATTTGGTTTAACACATGGTTAATAGAAAGTGTTTATGCAGTTGAAAGTGTTTTTGTCTAAACTATGTTTCCAAATCATTATACAGTCATTATTTGTGCTCGGAGTGCTTCATTCTTTCTAAGTAAATAGATAACAAACCGAAGGTTTCGATCAATTGAAATTTTAGGGTTTTCTTGATCGATTTCTTTGTTCGATTGATACAAGTAGTTGCCGTTCATAACGAATGTTCATCGTGAAAATAAACACTACATGTATGCATAGATCAATATAATTTGTTCTTGGTTAGCATATTATTTAAAAGTTAAATAATCTACTTAATATGCATCTATTATACATAAGCATTGTTTTCTATCGATAGACGTTTCCTTTTGATATTAGAGATGTACTTTTAATGTTTAGAAAGAAGATTATCTAAAATCACCACCATATCAATGGTTTGGTTGGTTGGTTAGTAACTAAGTTAACCAAAGGTACGGAACTGAAACCACCACTGATTTTCGGGTAATTGGGGTTTTGCTTTTGTCGTGGTTACATTTCATTTTCATCTATTAAAGGTTTTAGTTTGCTCACCGGTAAAAATAATATATTCTAATTAATAATATATATAATATATATATATATATATATATATATATTATACCATATGCTTATTTCTTTACATTTCCATATGAATTTTATACAAGCTATGTACACATCTACCTTTTTATAAATAACGTATGTTCTTACGTTGGTCCTGATACCAATTATAGAATCCTCAAGCGGGCCCTTTCTCTAGTGTACTTAAATCATGTCTAAAAAACATATACTAAAAGTTCAAGCTTTTTCAACATTCTATATTTCTTTACATGCTTTTACCCACACCAATTTTCAATTTCAGTTCATATATACAAGCAAAATGAAAGAAGGACAGAATATCCCAAGAACCTCCTAAAGGCAAAAACTTTCCAAGAAAGGCAAAAGGCTTTACTTGTGATAATGGCCTCTCATTTCTCATCTATTTGAGGGTCAATCAAACACTTCACCCCATGTGAATGGGCCACACATGAAGCCTTTAGTTGATGAATAAACCCAATCAATTTACCAAATCTCCATGCATTCACGGCCAACACCACTTTCACATGCTCATGCTCATGTTTCAGTTTCATCTTTCACGCTTCTCTTGGCGCCTAGAACTCTGTGTCACCATACCCATTCGTAGATCTAGAGAAATCCAACAGGGTTATTATTATTACTACTATTATTGTTTTCTTGATTATTGATTCAGCGTTTGAAAGAGAAATGGTTTATACGCTTCCTGGGATCCGATTGCATCCGATTCCATCGATTTCTCATCGTGGTGTTGATCGGAGGAGTGTTGTTGCGGCTTCTAGGTCCGCCAATCCGTCGGTTTGTTGAGGAATCATTCGTATAATCGTGAGTGACATCGTTAAACAAACAATGGATGCTTTCAATTTTGAGTTTTTGGGATTTCTTTCTATATTATGCGTAAATGTTTGCTTGATTTATGCTGAATGGGCGTTAAATGTTGGAAATTTTGTTATTCGTTTGTGGGTTGGCTTGTTTTGGTCATGTGAGGTGGGTTTTTACTGTTTTTTGTGTGATTGTTGATGAATTGCTCTGAATGCGTTTATATGTGCATAATATATGTTGACAGAATTAATAAAGTATTATTTTGATTTGGCGAACAAGTGTTTTTGGTAGTATCTATGATAAGATTCAGGGGAATCTTTTGTTATGGTAGATTTCTGCTTTTATTTTTGATCCAATTTTTAATAATTGGATCAATGAAAGATACCTCTTTTCTTAATTATAAACTAAATATACTAATACCTTTCCTTTTGGTGGTGTGTTTTACTATCAGCATAGCTCATGTTATTGATGTCACTAAACGGTTATTAAATAATTTGGTCATTCTCTGTAGGGAAGTTATTAGGTGGAAGGTCGTATGAATCCGTGTCTCCTTCTTTTATAGTTGCTGCAACAGAGAAAGTGCTTGCTCCTGGCAGTCAAAGTGATGGCTCTTCTTCAACTGAACAGTTGGAGGCTCAAGATGCAGATACCGAAGATTCCAATGTATGTTAATTTGCATTCACATTCGTCTTTAAGTTGTCTTTCTTGTGAACGAAAAATGGTAAGATGAATCTTGAAGGTTATGTTAGGGTTATAGTGCATTCTGTTTTAAAATGTACTAATGATATTACGGGGCCGATCAGTTGGACTACAACATGGCATTGATCTATATCTAACATGATCTATTTACCACATATTATATCTATCATCTAAAGTCCTTGTGTTAAAGTTCAAATAATTATGGTACCTATTCTCTTGCAAAATATGATTAAAAGCACCCTAACTAAGATTAAGTTTTAAAACAACAAACAGCCTATATACATTGCCACCAAGGCAACAGCCTATCAAATCCCCACCTCCAAGAGGTCACAATGTCATGTTGCTAACATGAAAGGAACTCTTGAAGCATTGCTCATAGTTTTAATATGTGCAAATAGGAAACTTTTGTTTTTTATGGTTAATAGATCAAAGAGATCTTTAGATTTAAGTTATAGATTTAGTAACGATTTAGAAGTGTATTTATTTAAAAAAATCATTTTTATTTCTTTTTCAACTGTTGCTTGTTAATATTATAACTGTTTCTTCTTCCATATAATTCCTTATAAGCGCTGAAGCCTAATTCTATTGCTTGATTTAGTAGCATATGCAAGATTATAAGAGAAAAGTTTTTTGATAGTTGTTTTAAGTAAATCATTTGGGGTTGGTGATATTTTGGTTCAGATATTAGAAGATGAAGCCAGCTTGGATGAAGAACCAGGTGATGAAATGAGTGAAACTACTTCAGCGGTTCTGGTTGAGGACATTGCTGTTACAGAGGAAGAAACCTTACCTGGCCTTGTTATTAGCAAAGAAAGTGAGGCCATCAGACAAGTATCATTCCTCCACCTGGAGCTGGAGCAGGCAGAGAATATATGAGATCGACCCACTTTGGGAAATCATCGTCAACATCTTGAGTACCGGTTAGACTTTTTCTAACTAGTACATGTAATTCTTTGGCACGGGTCAGGTTGACTGACCTGAAACACTTTTATCCAGTCATTATAATTTCTTTGTAAATAAAGTGGATGACGATGATAACGATAATATAAGCTTAAATAATAAATAGGAGGTTTAATGCATGCAAAACACACTTTGAGCAACATTCACCCATTTGACTCGTCTCCTTTAATGCTTAGTTTTTATTGTCTGACCCATTATGGATACAACTGGAATCAGCCACTTCATAAATAAGTAGATTGAAAATGACACCTCTAGTTGTACGCATCTACATGAATAATCAGTTTCTTAGTTTCCTGAATTTTTGGTAATTATTGTGCTTAATGTTATAATTCTAACCAACTCCAGATATTCACATTACAAGAAGATGCGTGAGTCAATTGACAAGTATGAAGGTGGTTTGGAGGGTTTTCTCGGGGTTATGAGAAGTTTGGTTTCACTCGCAGGTATTTCTAAATAAATGTTGAGTCCATGCGTTAGTGATATATTTTTTACATTGAAGCATGTATTTGCAAACCATAAAGTGATCTCATGTTGTACGTATATTTTATTGCCTTTTAAGGTCAATAATGTGGCCATTTACTATCCATCAGATGCATATATATTGCCATTTGATTCTAATTTCTTTCAGTTGTATTTTGTGGCGAGTCTACTATTTTAATCTTCATCATACTCTTTTTTGCCAGTGAGACAGGTATCACCTACAGGAATGGGCACCTGGAGCTAAGGTTTGTTATTATCTCGTTTGTGTATTAAATAAGCTTCTTTTCGTTCTATTAATATATAGATGGCAAATTGGGCTGGTTGGATGGGTTGTGTAACCGGTAATGTCTGGTATGAGTTGAAAAGGGTGGGTTGACCACTTCTCTGCTTTTTGTTCTTATTCATGAATAGTTTGTCACTTTGTCCTAAATGTTATTACATTAATGTTGAATAAGGCAAGGCTGGCAAGCTAGCTGATTATATCATTATAAATGTACTTCGGGTGACTCTTTTACCCATTTGACTCATTTCCTTTTTAGCTATTTTTTATCTACCCATTTGACCGGTTAGAAATGAAACGAAGCCGGAATCGTTCCATTCATTAGTAAATTGGTCAGTGTTGTAAAAATCACGACTAGCCTCCGATTAGTCGACGATTAGTCGCTAATCGGAGGTTAGCCGCTTCGATTTCACCAAATCGGAGGTTCTAGGCGGTAGTCGGTCAAAATTGGTCAAAGCCTGACCAAATCGTTTAATCGGCGGTGTTCCGGCGATGATAACTGCCGGATTTTCACATTCCGGCGCCGGATTTGCTGATTCCGGCGAGGATGTGCGACTCCGGTGACTGGAATGACGGAAAGTTGCGGTCGGCGGTGATGGAACAACGGAATGGAACAAGTTGTTCTATCTTTAGGGTTAGATTTTTTAGTTAAGTTTTTGAATTTTTACATTTAACCCCCTCAATATTCACCAATTTACAGATTATCCCCCAAACTTGCAAATTATTTCATAAAAAAGTATAAAATTATATATATATTTGCAAATTATACATAAAAGTCTGATCCGATTAATCCCGATTAATCTCTATTAATCCCTAGTCCCCACCTCACCGTCCGACTAGCGCCTAGCGATTTTTACAACATTGAAATTGGTTGAATTTGTCGCCTCCAATTCTATATAAATTTGTTACAAGAATCACTTATAATTGTGATATTATATAGGCATGTTCAATTTCTTTTTCAATTCTGTATATCTGCATAATTCTTTTGGTAATTAGTGTTTTGCTTTAGCATCGAAACTTGTCTCAAGTATTTTATCTCACAAAACCCTAATCCCACATAGGAAAAGGTGCTATAGACCATAAACAACCATGGAATAGAGTATTATGCAGATATGTTTCTATCTTGAGGAACTGACATATCTTAATGATTTTTTCTTCTGTATGATACGAGGAATACAACTTTTAAATTTCTTAACTCATATTATTTCATAGCTGTGTAAATATTTAGATATATGTTTATTACGACTCCTTTCTTAGATACCTATGTTTTCTTTTCTTGAATATGACATAATCTAGAGATATTTTCTTTTGAATTCTAGTCCGCTTCGCTTATTGGAGATTTCAACGGCTGGAATCCAAATGCTGATGTTATGACCCGGGTATGTTGTAAATTAAATCGTTACCAAGCTGAAGGTCTAGCCACTGTATCCACACAAGATTTTTTTTCCGTATTAAACTCTAGTGTCTAAAGAATTACTTTTGAGTGTCAAATTAGTTGCTTCTTAACTTCATTGTTGAAAACGTATGGTTTTTTTTTGTGTGTGTAAAAAGAAGCAACATGGCTTGTATCAAACCTGCTTTGAAACATTTGGATATCACAATGTCAAAATTTGGTTTGGGAAGTAGTATATAGTTTGAATCTCTAAAATAAAAAAGACTTTTTTTAGTAGGCAGAGGGAGTATAGTTTGTAACTTTTTTTTTTTTTTAATATTAACAGAATGAATTCGGTGTCTGGGAGATCTTTTTGCCAAACAATGCTGATGATACTCCAGCCATTCCTCATGGTTCTAGAGTGAAGGTAGAAGTTACTTTATGATCTATGAATAAAGTTATATTCTTAGTGTTCTTTTTCTGTTTCTTTTAATATTCTCAATCCTTGTAACTATTTATGCCACATTGAAGTTCCTTCATAAACTTATTTGTAAAAAGGAAGGTGGGACCCATAAAATAAAGAATGTATATTGGAGAATAATGTTATAAAAATGAATCAAAATTCAAGACCCATATTTTTTATTTATTGTATGAACGTGCTACATTGTAGATTCGTATGGATACTCCATCTGGCATCAAAGACTCGATTCCAGCTTGGATAAAGTTTTCTATACAGGCTCCTGGGAGATTCCTTATAATGGAATTTACTATGATCCACCAGAAGAGGTATTTCTCTTGTGAGTTTCCACACTTTCTTGGTAATTGGTATGGGTATTGACAATTATGATTAAATATTTTGGACAGGAAAAATACGTGTTTCAACATCCTCGGCCAAAGAAACCAAAATCTCTTAGGATTTACGAAGCACACGTAGGAATGAGTAGTACGGTGCGCAAATCTCCTCCTCTCTCTCATGGTTGATTTTGTTAGGTATCTTTACGCAACGAAAATAAACAGATTATTACACGCACGCACACGAAAGCAATAAGAACACGAGAATTTATAGTGGTTCGGTCAAGATGACCTACGTCCACTCTCTGCAACTAGGTATTTTATTAAGCTCAAGGGACAAGATTACACATGACATGCTATATATATAAGAATAATTAGGGTTTTAAGAAGCTTCAATGGGCCAGGCCCATAACTCCATCCGAAAGCCCAAAGGCCTTCACACCTTAACAATCTCCCATTTGAAGGCCTTGCGAATACTCCAGCTAGCCATCTAAGTACAAAGCAACCCTGTCATCAGTAATCTTCAAGTAACAGAAATCCTCCAAGCCTTCAATTCCAAAGAACAAGCTAAGATTTCAATCCAAATCCCCTAGGTGCAGTGGCCCCTTCTCATCAATTACTTGAAAGGCCCGTTGAAGCTCACCCGAGCTCCAACCCAGTCGTGGTAAATTCCACCAGCGACCCATCCTCTGTCTCAACTGGTTTACACGATCCACCAGATTCAGAGATACACGAGAACCACTAACACTCTCCAAATTCAGCAAACAATCACCAGGAGAGATTTTTCCAGTCGTAGTCTTCAAAACCCACGATTCTTTTGACTGTACCCGGAACATGCCCCATGCTCCCACTGTCACAAAATCTTCTGACTGGTTTAGATTTATGACCCCATTCAGCTACAATCTTTGCTCCAGACTTCATGTTTACAAAATGAACTCTCTTAGCAGCGGATTTAGCGAACCCGACTTTGACTTGCTTAACCGGGTGATCAGTCTCTCAGCAGGTACCTCCACAATGTACAATGACCCATGCTATCACCACGAGCAATCACCCGGTTCCCATTGATTACCCTCCATTTACCACTACCAAACTTGACTTCCAGTCCTTGTTCATCCAATTTACTAACAGAAATTAATTTCTTCTTCAAACCTGGAATCACTTTGACATTCTTCAAGTTCCATGTAGTTCCCAATGGAGTCATCAAATCAATATCACCATGCCCATTACATCAAGCATTCTGCCATCAGCGAGACGTACCTTCCCAAAATCGCCTGTTTTCAGAGTCACCATCATTTCACCGCTGTGTACGGCGTGAAACGAAGAACCAGAATCCATGATCAAGAGTCCACACTGTTTTCAGCCTCAAGAATTAACACGTCACCATCATTGACATCCTCAGCAGCAGTGTTCAGACTTTTCTTTGGACATTGACTCTTAACATGTCCATCCTCGTTGCAGATCCAGCACCTCACATTTTTCGAGTCCGAGTTGAACTCTTTCCCCGACTCCCACTGGCTGGCTATTTTCCTTTCCCCTGCCAACATGTAACATCTCAGAAGATGATCCAACATTTGCACTTTTCAGACGTGTGTCTTCACCTATCACAATGTCTCGAATCTTTTCAAATGTCATGTCGTTAGCCCCCATAGAATTTGTAACAGGTTATAGTTCCGGACCAACTATCAGGTAGTGGAGATAGCAACACCAAGGCTCGAGTCTAATTATCGAATTTTATTCCCACTGATTCTAATCTAGTAAGAATAGACATCAGATCATTAATATGGTAGTGACTGAGTTTCCCTCTTTCATTCTCGTCATGAACAGTTCCCTCATCAAAACACACTTGTTAGCTGCAGACGGCTTTTCATACATATTTGACAGAGCCAAAATCATACCACTTGCAGTGGTTTCTTTCATGATGTTAAAAGCAACGCTCGTCAAAGATAACATAATAGCCGCTCTAGCTTTCTTGTCCTTGGAATTTCAAACTGCTTCTTCAGCTTTCTCCATACTATCCGGTTTCTTTCCAGTGCCATATTCAAATCCTTTTGACACAGTAATGCCTCTATTTGCATTTCCACCAACCAAAATCAGTGCCATTGAACTTTTCGATCACAGTCTTCCCGTCTTCAGCCATAGTAGCAAACCAGAGACAAAACAAACGAAGCAAGCACGCTGAATAGTTGATAACCAGTCAACAAAGGATAGACAAACCAGATCCGGTACTTCCAACCAAAACCCTAGAACCTGAAACACCCGACCCGGCGCTTCACCTGCAAAACCTGAGCGATACCAGCAACTCCAAGAGATCCCAGCCGGAACTCTAATCGCAAAAATCACTCAAAAACAGCCCCAAAAAAACAGCAGTAGCAAAACAGAAACCGAACAACTGAAAAAACAGAAAAAAAGCAGTCAGTACTGTTCACGGCCAGAAAACACTGTTCACTGCCGGAAAACACTGTTCACTGCCGGAAAACACTGTTCAATGCCGGAAAACGCTGTTCATGCCGGAAACACTGTTCACGCGCGGAAACACTGTTCACACCGGAAAAACACTGTTCGCGCTCTGTACTGTGGCGGCGGCTGCGGAGGAACCCTAGGTGGCGGCGACGGCAGAAACCCTAGATAGTGGCGGCGGCGAAAATCTTCAAGAGCCTGATGCTCTGATACCAGTCGTTAGGTATCTTTACGCAGCGGAAATAAACAGATTATTAAATGCACGCACACGAAAGCAATAAGAACACGAGAATTTATAGTGGTTCGGTCAAGATGACCTACGTCCACTCTCTGCAACTAGGTAACTAGGTATTTATTAAGCTCAAGGGATAAGATTACAATACAATGACATGCTCTATATATAAGAATAATTAGGGTTTTAAGAAGCTTCAATGGCCAGGCCCATAACTCCATCCGAAAGCTCAAAGGCCTTCACACCTTAACAGATTTAAGTTCACTTGCATTCTTTTTAGTCTGTTTTCCAAGTAGCATGATGGCCGCAATCATACATTTTTGCTGACCTAAGTTTTTTCAAATGATATATGAGCTGAATAATGTTTTTGTAAAGTAAAGAAAAAGAAATCACATACGGAAATGTGGTGGTTTCGAGAGGCAGATGCATCTGTATGAAATCAAGCATACAATATATCATGTGCTAATCTCTTGTATAATTGGTAATTGATTATGGTAAGAATCTAGTTGCTACTTTTACCTATATGTAGACTATGAACAAACAAGAGGTATTGAAATTGATTTCAACAAGTAACTAAGCAGTCGACCTGATTCGAGAGGGCTAGTCTCCTAGAACAAAGTTCTGATAACAAAGTAAAACATTGACAGAAACAAAGCAAATGCGACATAGCTTATTTATAGACTTAGAACAGCAGTTACCACTTCCTCCACTAATTAGGACTACCCCAGGATTAGTGGGATTGTGGGGAACAGCTCCTGCCCTATTTTCCTTGACCGGGCCAACCCGTTTAGACTTCCTGCATGAATAAACTAGGACTGGCTTCGCATCAGGTTACCACATTAATATTTGGTGATATGGTAATTAAATACAAACACACATACACACTGCGTGTGTGTTACACGCATGCACCCTTGAGAGAAAATCCACACCCCCCCACCATCTCTCGGGCGGCTCCTTTAGGATACACACCCAAAATACATTCGAAACAGTTTAACCAAGATAGAGAATGAAGGAAAAGATCTCCTTAAGAACACTCTGATGTGTAAATGTGAGAAGCTTGAAACAAGCTAAGTAGCCTAGCTTTTGTTTCTAGTTAATTCACAAACGAGCAACATGATAAACCAAGTGAAAGTGCTAACCCTTTAATCTTTAAGCTTCATAAGGGTTTTTAAGGATGTTGATGTTGCGTGACTTACCAAACTTGGTAAAAGATGCAACTAATTCTTTATCACTTTAGGATACACGGATAGTCAAATGATATCATGAATGGGTGTAATTAAAAATGGTAGATATTGATGACATCATCAATTTAAATGAGATGCTAATTGAGTGACATGTCATCAAAATGAAATACTATAGACATGCATTATAGACATGCATTGATAAAAAAAATTCTATAATGCATCATTGTTTCAATATTTTATCAATAAATAATGTCATGTAAAATTGAATCAAAGTAACTCTGAAATAAATTGTTTGATAAATAAAGTGATTATAGTTTATATGTATAGATAATTATGTGAAGATTTAAAAAAACAACTGAAATACAATTGGGTGAGAAAGAAAAGGTGTTTATTAATATGTATAGATAATTAAATAGACATAGATTTAGGATTTTTGTTGTTTGGTTTTTAAAATATATTGAATAAAAAAAATAAATTTGTAGAATTGATTGTTTTGATAGTGTTGAAAATTTGTTATCACAAATCCTGATCGTATTTTATGTGGTTGTGTATAGGAACCAATGATCAACACTTATGCCAATTTTAGAGATGACGTTCTCCCTCGCATCAAAAGGCTAGGTTACAACGCTGTCCAGATCATGGCCATTCAAGAGCACTCATATATGCTAGCTTTGGGTAATTTTTCAATGTTCATTTGTGTTTGTATCCTTTTACCCATATTTTCTTACCTAATTGAGACAATCTCCATGTAAACTACGCACTCTATTAACATTTTGCTTAGTTATTGTTGCATTATTTTTTCCTTTACTTTTTGTTGATATATTTTTAAACAAAATTTAAGTACTTTGTGTAATGCCTTAGGTACCATGTGACAAATTTCTTTGCACCTAGCAGTCGTTGTGGGACTCCAGATGATCTCAAATCTATGATAGATAAAGCCCATGAGTTGGGATTGGTTGTTCTCATGGATATCGTACACAGGTAATTGTACATGAGTGCTAAGTTGCCATCACCATATGCCTAGAGGTGGATCCAGGATTTCCAGCGGGTTAATGGCCTACTGTAACAATATTTCACGGGTGCCATTATTGCAGTTTCTCAATTATATTTTCGCACATCACAAAACATCAAAAAGAATTTTAGTACACTGCTTCCATATAGATCCATTTATGACTCTACATCTTTATGTTATGCGATTCTCCTTTGAGATATGATAACAAATGAAAGAAGAATTGAAAACATCTTCCTCCTATAATATGGCATTGACTAGAGGTGGAAGTACGAGAGGGGCGGGCAATAGTTAAAAACATCAAAATGTACAAAGTTAAAATATAGGTTGAAATTTTGTCAGCTTGGCTTGCAAACAATTTCCCCTATAATATTAAAATACATAAATACATATTTATCAATAATATGATTACGAAAACCATTTTCTAAAGTACACATATAAGTTACTTAAAAATAGTGATTTGAACCTTCAAGGGGGGGTGCAGTGGTAAATGCTTAATTACCATCAAGCAGTAGGCTTAAATCGAGCTTTTGCTTGTTTCTTGCCATTACTAGCTTTATCCCGCTGGTTAGCTGGGTATGGGTGGGCCTCATGAGTTTTCGGTGACTGGCTCTCATAGTTACAAAAAAAGGCTATTAAAGACGTTAGCATTTACATACACCCCTGGTCACATTTGAACCGTTCTACTCATTCCATTATAAACAAGTTTTTTATGTTTGGCTGTTAACCGGTAAGAGGTAAAACATAACCAAGATCAACCGTTTCTAGGAAAATGGGTTGAAAGTACGTCCTCTAGTTCATATGTTTTTGTTTTAATCCAACCGTAATGGGTTGAATGCAGTCATTCATCAAACAACACTTTAGATGGTCTAAATATGTTTGATGGGACGGATAGTCATTACTTCCACTCTGGAGAACGTGGTTATCATTGGATGTGGGATTCTCGCCTTTTCAACTATGGACATTGGGAGGTACCAAAATTTTCAAAACTCAACTCAGTTAGTGTAATGGTGAATTCAGTCATTTGTTAGAGCTTGGTATATATTTCTTAGTGTTGTTGTTTCAGGTACTAAGATATTCTTTCAAATGCAAGATGGTGGTTGGATGAATATAAGTTTGATGGATTCAGATTTGATGGTGTGACTTCAATGATGTACACACATCATGGTTTACAGGCAAGATACCTATATTGTATTTAACTATCAAATGAAAACTATGAGGGTTAGTTTTACTTTCTCCCCTTTGTATGATTGACATAGAAAAAAGTATGAAGTATGAACTAGTCCGTGATAGCATATTCCTTATTGGTCAACTTTTACTTGATCATCCTCACAAGTTCATCTAACAGGATCACGTTCTTGTGATGCTGAGTGATAGTTGATTCACAGTAGAGGTAGCAGTATGGGTGTGTTGGGCGGTCTGGGTAACGGGTCAAAAGACGTTTGGTGAAAACAGACTGTTTTAATGTCTGTTGAAGCGGGCTGGGTCAGCTTTGGATAAACATTCTTCTACCTCTTTATATTTTCTTTATAAGTATTATGTTTATTAGTATTGATGTCAAAAAGACATTATTACTGTAGTAATCTAAATCTGTGTAAAATGATATACGAGGTGTTTAAAAATAGAGTTTTGGCCCAATTTGTTTTGATTTAACCGATTCAAAATAAAGCACAACACATCTTGACCTCTTCATAGTTGATAAATGAATTGAATTGCCACCTTTAACTCAAACAACATATGTGTGTGGTATTATTATTGAGCTAATTTCTAATAACCATGTAATCTGTTTAGGTAGCCTTTACTGGAAACTACAATGAGTATTTTGGCTTGGCGACTGACGTTGATGCTGTGGTCTATTTAATGCTGGTTAATGACCTCATTCATGGGCTCTTTCCTGAAGCCATCTCTATTGGTGAAGATGTATGTCCTCTTTTTCCTTTCTCAAGTTTTTGTTTTGTTTATGCAATGTTCATCGTGAATGAAATACATTGTCTGGGTTGACCTGAAATACATTTTGTTTATAGCACAGTAAATCCAAGTACATACCAATTCTTTGACCAAAACTTTACTGTATTGAGCTGGCAAAATGGGTGTTTAGTTTAGGTACCAGGTCAAAACAGGTTAGGTTGGGTTGACCTGAAATACATTTTCTTTAAAGTTTTCAAAATTCTTTGTAAATAGTTCGTGTTCATATAGAAAAAATTATATAGGAGGTTGTACTTGTATGCATTAAAAATGTCCATTTGGGCTTCTTTGTACTCAGTTGACCCATTAGATCCATTGAGCTATCTTTTTTTGGCTAGTATTTTTTATTCAAATGGTTTTAAGTTCTAATAGATATAGTCATATAAGATAACCCTAGTCGGGTGAATTTGCCATCTCTACCTTGTAAAAGTTTTGTAAAGTTGACATCAGTACTGAGATATTATTTGTAACCCATGTATGCAAAGTTGTCTTCAACTTGAATATGACAGTCAAACATTTTGTGAATTTTCGGGAAACTAGTTGATGAGAATTGTTAGGTATTATGTGTATGTGGCTGACCCTAGGATTCGGAAAGGGCACAAAAATCAATACAATACTACGGCTCAGGCCTTAAGAACTTGTCGGTATTTCTAATTGATTTCTAAAACGAGGGACGAGATAACAATAGCAATAATAGTAGTAACAAAAGTAAGTAAGCAGCGGAAATAATTTAACCAAACTACCAATAACTTGAACTAATCAAACTGAACAGAATACCAAAAGTAGAACCTGTTTTGTTGTTGTTCTTTGATCAGAAACAAAGCAGAAAAATCAGCAGCAGTGCACAAAACAGAACAAAACAGTGTTAGGTATCTTTACGCAGCGGAAATAAACACACTGTTATACGCACGCACACGAAAGCAATAAGAACACGAGAATTTATAGTGGTTCGGTCAAAGTGACCTACGTCCATTCTCTGCAACTAGGTATTTTTTGATGCTCAAAGGGACAAGATTACAATACAATGACCTGCTCTATATATAAAGATAATTAGGGTTTAAAGAAGCTTCAATGGGCCAGACCCATAACTTCATCCAAAAGCCAAAGGCCTTCACACCTCAACAATCTCCCACTTGTGAATACTCCAGCTGGCCATCTAAGTACAAAGCAACCCTGTCATTAGTAATCTTCAAGTAACAGAAATCCTCCAAGCCTCCAATTCCAAAGAACAAGCATCTCCCACTTGAAGGCCTTGTGAATACTCCAGCTGGCCATCTAAGTACAAAGCAACCCTGTCATTAGTAATCTTCAAGTAACAGAAATCCTCCAAGCCTCCAATTCCAAAGAACAAGCTAAGATTTCAATCCAAATTCCCTAGTTGCAAGGCCCTTCTCATCAATTACTTGAAAGGGCCCGTTGGAGCTCCCTCGAGCTCTAACCCAGTCTTGGCAAATTCCACCAAACCAGATTCAGAAATACACCGAGAACCACTAACACTCTCCAAATTCAGCAAACAATCACCAGGAGAGAATTTTTTAGTCGTAGTCTTCAAAACCAACGATTCTTCTTGACTGTACCCGGAACATGCCCCATGCTCCCACTGTCACAAAGTCCTCTGACTGTTTTAGACTTATAACCCCATTCATCTACAATCTTTGCTCTAGACTTCATGTTTGCAAAATAAACTCTCTTAGCACCAGATTTAACGAACCCGACTTTGACTTGCTTAACCGGGTTGATTAGTCCCTCAGCAGAATGCTTATCACCACGAGCAATCACTCGGTTCCCATTGATTACCTTCTATTTACCACCACCAAACTTGACTTCTAGTCCTTGTTCATCCAATTTACTAACATAAATTAATTTATTCTTCAAACCTAGAATCACCTTGACATTCTTGAAGTTCCATGTAGGTCCCAATGGAGTCAACAAATCAATATCACCTATGCCCATTATATCAAGCATTCTGCCATCAGCGAGACGTATCTTCCCAAAATTGCCTATTTTTATATTCAACATCATTCCACCGCTGTGTACGCGTGAAACGAAGAACCAGAATCCATGATCCAAGAGTCCACACTGTTTTCAGCCTCAAGAATTAACACGTCACCATCATTGACATCCTTAGCAGCAGTGTACAGACTTTTCTTTGGACATTGACTCTTAACATGTCCATCCTCGTTGCAGATCCAACACCTCACATTTTTCGAGTTCGAGTTGAACTCTTTCCCCAACTCCCACTAGCTCGGCTATTTTCCATTCCCTTACCAACATGTAACATCTCAGAAGATGATCTAATATTTGCACTTTTCAGACGTGTGTCTTCACTTATCACAATATCTCTGATCTTTTCAAATGTCATTTCTTTAGCTCTCGTAGAATTTGTAACAGCAGCTACAGTCCCGGACCAACTATCAGGCAATGAAGATAGCAACATCAAGGCTCGAGTCTCATTATCAAATTTTATTCCACTGATTCTAATCTGGTAAGAATAGACATCAGATCATTAATGTGGGAGGTGACTGAGCTTCCCTCTTTTATTCTCGTCATGAATAGTTCTCTCATCAAGAACACACTGTTAGCTGCAGACGGCTTTTCTTACATATTTGACAGAGCCAACATCATACCACTTGCAGTGGTTTCTTTCATGATGTTAAAAGCAACGCTCTTCGTCAAAGATAACATAATAGTCGCTCTAGCTTTCTTGTCCTTCGAATTCCAAACTACTTCTTTAGCTTTCTCTATACTGTCCGGTTTCTTTTCCAGTATCATATCCAAATCCTTTTGACACAGTAATGCCTCTATTTGCATTTTCCACCAGCCAAAATCAGTGCCATTGAACTTTTGGATCACAATCTTCCCGTCTTCAGCCATAATAGCAAACCAGTGACAAAAAGCAAACAAACAGGCATGCTGAACAGTTGATAACTAGTCAACAAAGGATAGACAAACCAAATCCGGTACTTCCAACCAAAACCCTAGGCGGGCACAGAACCCTAGACGATTGTGGCGGTAACGGCGGTAACCCTAGGCGGCGGCAGGTGGCGGTGGAGGTGGCGGCGGCAGAAACCCTAGGTGGTGGCGGCGGCGAAAAACCCGAACCCGGAAAAGGGGGTAAGATTTTAACAGTAATCAAGAGCCTGATGCTCTGATACTAGTTGTTAGGTATCCTTACGCTGCGGAAATAAACACACTGTTATACGCATGCACACGAAAGCAATAAGAACACGAGAATTTATAGTGGTTCGGTCAAGATGACCTACGTCCACTCTCTGCAACTAGGTATTTTATTAAGCTCAAGGGATAAGATTACCATACAATGACCTGCTCTATATATAAAGATAATTAGGGTTTGAAGAAGCTTCATTGGGCCGGACCAAAGGCCTTCACTCCTCAACAAACAGCAGCCTGTTCTCGGCAGCAGTACAGCCCCTTTGCAGCGGCTGTAATGGCGGTTGCTGGTGGTTTATCGGCTTCAAACAGCGGCCCTACAGAAGGCTGTTGGCGGCGGCAGTAGACAGCAGCAGTAATGCTGCTGTTCTCGGCAGAAAGCACACACACAATCACACGAGCACAGAATACTAATCAAAGCAGTAAAGAACACAACATTTAACGTGGTTCGGTCAATGATTGACCTACGTCCACGGGCTACGAACCAGGTTTTCTTATTATTACTTTCAAGACAAAGATTACAAGTACAATATGTGGGTATTTATAATAAAAGACAATTAAAACTTAACATAAATAAGTTGAGGCAGATTAGGGTTAGGGCCGGCTGCCCTCAACTCTTTTCTGCAGCATGCTTGCGGCTGTTCCAGGGCCCGACCCAAGATGGATCAGAGCCCACAACACAACAAGACTTCTTTCTCCAAGCAACCAAATAAATGTCTCATTTGGCCATGTTTTATTACTTAATTCTATATTTTGAGTTCATTTTGGAACGTGAATTTTGTTGCATTTTTGTTTGATAATGAAGTGGGAGTGTGTCTACAAAACTCTTGTTTTGAATAAAAAGTTAATTTATAATTACAGAAATATAAAACATATGGTTTATTTGGTGTTAAAATTATTCAACATTAAATAATGTTCATATTTTATTCTCGTTTTTGTAGTGCGTATTTCACATTTTTTATGGTGTTACAGGTGAGTGGAATGCCAACATTCTGCATCCCTGTACAAGATGGTGGTGTGGGGTTCGACTATCGTTTGCATATGGCAATTGCTGACAAGTGGATTGAGCTTCTCAAGTATGCAACTCCAACTTTCTATGAATATTTTATGAATGATGTATGCATGCTGATTCAAAATGCGGAGATGCACTGGACTGTAAAATAGGCTTTTAAAGCTATGGGTAGAATAGTCATGTGTCTATACAAATTTGCATGTTGAAATTTATTTTACTTTTTGCCTTAGGCTGAGGGACGAAGATTGGAAAATGGGTGATATCATTCATACGCTTACCAATCGAAGATGGTCTGAGAAGTGTATTGCTTATGCTGAAAGTCATGATCAAGCTTTGGTTGGTGATAAAACTATTGCATTTTGGCTTATGGACAAGGTTAGAAGTTAGAACTATTTTTTTTTTAGAATTAATGTTTCACCATTATACTTTCTGAAAAGCGTTTACATTGGCAATTTTGAGTAAGAAAACTGTACCGTGCTGATGTTGTTGACTGGTTTTAATACCAAACTGGAAAGATGGATCTTTTTGTAACAGTAATTGAAACTTGGATGCTTTAGTGCATTACTATATTCATTGCAATTTGTTAGCTGGAACAAATGTCTATGAGTAGTCTCAAACAGCATTTGTTTGTGTACTTGACAGGATATGTATGAATTTATGGCTTTGGATAGACCAGCGACTCCTCTTATAGATCGTGGTATAGCGTTGCATAAAATGATCAGACTTATTACAATGGGATTAGGCGGAGAAGGATATTTGAATTTTATGGGAAACGAGTTTGGACATCCTGGTAATACCAAATGACTATCCCTCATGCTATAATTTGCATTTTCAGAAAAGTATAATGTTTATGAGGTCTTTTGTTTATATGCTCGTTTGTTTCCCCTTTGATCAGAGTGGATAGATTTTCCAAGAGCTGATCAACGTCTCCCTGATGGGAGATTTATACCTGGGAATGGTAATAGCTTCGATAAGTGTAGACGTAGATTTGATCTGGTAAGTTCTTATGTATTCATAGCATTAATTTTGTAGGAAAATGATACTTGGATCAACACGCTACTTTCACAACTCAAATTTGATGTAGAGTTGTCCTTTTCTTTTCCAAAATGCTCGTATTCCAATACTTCTATACAGTTTGATGTTGGTATATCAATTTAGTCATTGATATAGAAGTTAAAAGAAAACTCATTTGACACTCAAAAAACCAAATTTTGGACATTTTTTCAGGGCAAAAATACTGTTAGATCTTCCACTTAATATAATCGTTATTCATGTGTAGGGGGATGCAGATTATTTAAGGTATCGTGGGTTACAAGAATTTGATCAGGCAATGCAGCATCTTGAGGAAGCTCATAATGTACGTCAATTTGTGTGCAAGTTTGCATCTTTGTTTCTTAATGTGGATTTTTAGTGGTATCCATTTCGATCCATTTACTTGTACTTGGAATTTGGGTTCTGTTTTATTTAAATGGGTCAACAAAAGTAGCTAAAAAGGTAGCTCAAATGGATCAGCTGGTTTGATAGTACCCCGAAGTCTATTTTTAAATACCACCTCAAAATCATTTTATTCAATGATTTTATTTATTATTATGTAAAATCATAATTAACTTTCTGATTATCTATAATATTTTTTAAATAAACGCACAAAATATTTCTAGCAGGTCAACTCAACCTGAACTAAGCTTGTTTCGATGCATTTTTTAGAAAATGACCTGTTACCCAACCAGTCTCTGAGCTGTGAGCCATTGTTGGCACCTCTAGTGGACTGTATTGTTAACTACATTAATTGTGGTGTGCAGTTCATGACTTCAGGACATCAGTATATATCACGGAAACATGAAGCAGAGAAAGTTATCATTTTTGAGAGAGGGGACTTGGTTTTCGTCTTCAATTTCCACTGGTATAACAGCTATTCAGACTACCGTGTTGGCTGTTTACACCCTGGAATGTATAAGGTACGTTTTGTTCACCTTTATACCAACACGTTATTTTTCTTCTTTAACTTGTGAGAGAAGATCCATAAAAGTTAATATCGACACGTTCTTTATAGGGGCGTGTTTATTACATAACCCATTTTAAGTAAAGAACCATGATAATTTCATAAGCACTTGTACGTAATTTTTTAAAGATATGATATGGTGAGAGAGAAAAAGGCGCGGTTATACAATTAGATAACCGCTTCATGCGTCAAAGTTGAAGCAATAGGTAGTGTTTGTACAGTGCTCATAATTCTCTACTTACATTGGTTTTGTGTTGAACATCCCCTATATATACACATGTATATCTAATATACAATATATTTGGTGAAGCCTAACATTAAATCTTTCAGATTGCTCTGGACTCTGACGACCCATTGTTTGGAGGCTTTGGTAGACTCGATCATAATGCCGAATATTTCACCTTTGTAAGTGATTATTCACAATTTCACATACCAGTGTCCTTTAATGTTGATTTGAAAGTATGTTGTATAGCATATAAATTGACTCAATTATGCAAAGGATGTGATGTTACATGTTCTTTACCTTAATTTCATAAACGTTTTTGCAGGAAGGAGGCTATGATAACAGACCTCGATCTTTGATGGTGTATGCACCTGCGAGAACCGTGGTGGTTTACAAGCTCATAAAGGGTGATGCACCCATCACTGTTGCCAAGTAACTGTGGTAAGCCTACTTGTTGCAGAGGCCTGTTATGCAGAACGGCCATGGTTGTCCATGGCGAAAGGGGCAAATGAGCATGAAAGACAAGACTCAGAGAGAATACATACACTGATAAGGCTCGGTTTGGATGACTTTTGATGTAGTCAAATCTTTATTAGTTTAAATAAAGTATGACAATCAGTTTTTGACTAGTTACGATTGCTGCTGCAGTGTACAGGTTTGTAAACTGCTTTTTTTCACAGACTGTAGTTTACACATTTAGTAAACTTTATAGTAAATAAATAAATGATTTTTTTTAATGTTAGAAAAAGTAAAGGTGGATAGTCATTTTTTTGAGGAAGTCTATTTTTGTTATATTGAGGAAAAGGCATCCTTACATTATCAAGGAACTTGAGAACTTTAGGAAGAGGAAGACTTGGGGAACTTCAAAAGGAGAAAGAAGAGGAGAGATTTTAAATAAAAATATATAGAAAGGTTTCATTTCGGAGATCCCTTACAAATAAAGGAAAGTCTTAACGTTATGTTTCTGAGTTATTTAAAGAGAAAAAAGGAAATGGAAGGAAACAAATAAGAAGTTATGTTCTAGAGTTTTTTAATGGAAGAAAATAGAAGGAAAGTTAAAAATTTGTGTTCCAGAGTTCACTTATGGAAAGGAAAGAAATGAAATGAAGGTTAAAATTAATTCGTCCAAATCGGAAGGAAATGAAGAGAGAAGAAAATAAAGAAAAGAAGAGAAAAAAGAGAAAAGAAAAAAGAAGAAATATTTACTTTCTTCCGTTAAGTAAACTCGGGAACATAACCTAAGGAGTAAACATATTTACATTATTACTCACTGGTTTAAAAACTTGTATATTATACGAGTTGAATAAAAATATTAAATTATAATTATTTATTAATATTAAAAAAATATAAAATAATTTTTGAGATAAAATATGATTGAAAATACTTATAATTAAACTACTTTAGGTTTGAGAAATAGCAAGATTTTTTTTTTAAATTTTCATCTTTAAAAAACGTTTACTTTAAAATAATTGTTTTTTTAATACTCCAATTTCTTTTTAAAATATTTTTTAAAAATGTTACTTTTAAAAGTTCTTTATATTAAAAAAAATTCATATTTCATTACCTTTTGGTTTTAAAAAAATTATGTTTATTAAATGAAAAAAAACATGTTTTTAAAATATCAAAAAATTTGTTTTATAATTTAAAAAGTATATAAAGACTCATTAACAGTTAATGTGTCACTAAATGGTCAATTTCTATTGTAGTTACTACACGTGTACAAATCATAAGTAGATCTTAGGTGAATAGTGTAAAACATGACATATGACTTATTAATATTTTGATTTATTAGTATAGATTATTAGTATAGATTAGTGATTTTATGCCTACTTTATTCTTACATCACATTCTAAGACTTATTTTTAACACAGTTTTTACAAACTTTGAATTAAGTTAATCACCTTCAACGTGAATGAGGATGTGACGGATCATCTTCGTATGATCATTGCAACTTTGCAAGTCGTGTGGGTCATAATGTCCATATTGTTCTACGTCACTAGAAGTGTTAATCGATCATTTGAGAAAGAATTGTGTTAAAATATTGACTAATGGCTTCTTTCAATTTGGAGAAAGTGGGTAATGGATCTTGGGACCATACATTAATTAGTCTCTACCATAACTTTTGTGAAATTTGTATGGATGCATATTTGTTCTCTATCGGCTAGACGTTTACTGGCATCCATAAATTTCTATGCACTATTGACTTTATACAAAAAACATGATGGGATTCACATATGGATAAAAAGTTATAGGGGCATGGTAGGCCACCCTTGTCCCATACGTGGGATTTTTAGAGCCCGGTTCAGCCAGTTTTGATAAAAATATTGGTCGAGACTAGTAATTGTGATATTGGGAAAATACATACGGAACGGTCGGGTTGGTTGGATCGGCTAAACAGACTAGCTTTTACTGGTTTATGGTTTAACGATTAGGTTTTGCGGGTCTTGCGGTTTTTATTAGTTTTTTTATTACAAAAGTGTGTTTCATATTAAAAAAATGATAACAATTGTTTATGAATGTATGTAATATATGTGCATAACTTTAATTTCCGTAAAATAAAAGAATTTAAGTAATACATGTTAAACAATCGGATCTAAAGTTCCAAATAATAAATCGTCAATTTATTCGGTTTGGTTGTTTCAGTAAATAGTCAAACTGTTTATGAGCACCCTAATTGACATCCTTTAAGTTTATTGGTGAGATAGGAGGAACCTTAATGGTAATTTCTTTTCTGGGGTAATTCATCAAATCGACATTAGAGGAGGCATGCAAACAATTTTGCTGAGTTAGAAGACATGAAGATAGTGAAAGACTCAAAAAGATACTAGAACAATTATTTTTTTATTAAAATTATACAAGTCCCACACATCAAGAATGTTTAGGAACCACAAGTAGTTTAAGTGAAACCTAATTCCTTTCAAAACAAACTTTGTTGTGTTCGAACTAGGGGTGTCTCTCGGGTTTTTTAATCGGGTTTCGGGTTCCTTGGGTTTATAGGTGTAGGAAATCAACCTGAATACCAAACCAAATAAGTAATATTTAATCGGTTTTCGGGTTTCGGTATTCGGATTTATTCGGCCAGGTTAATCACTTTTCTAGTTTAGACTAAACCACTAAACTTTAAATTATTTGTTTTCTCAAATGTTTGTGTAATTAATATGTATGTGATCAAAATGCATGTATGGGATTTAGCATGTTTTATCAATATAGAATTTTATTTATTACATTGATCTGGAAGTTTTTGTATATTTACGTTCACTTTATTATGCATATTTAAATATTAAAGGATGTTATATTTTGATTATCCTTAACGTTCACATAATAAAATTGAACCACAACAATGAAATATAAATTTTAGAAAATCATGTTTTCAAATCTTGTAAATGGTAGTATAATACGCACATATAAATGCACACACATATATATTAATCTTGAATTTTTTTAAAAACTGATATTCGGGTTGACCTTAATCTCATAAAATCAACCCAACTACAAAAGAACCATTTATAAAAATTGTTGGTTTGATCTTGTTCGGGTTTAATATTCGGGTTCAAGTAAAAAACACAACCCAAGTTCGAACTCATCCAATACTAATTAATTGATTTTCTTTAAATATTTTTAACAAGTTTTATTTACTGTCTAGATTCAGGCCAAATCTATAAAATCCAACCTAAATCAACAAACCAGTTAGTTTTCAATATACCTTTTCACTAAAAGTATTAAGTTGAAATGAAAAATTTTATTAATATGACAATTTAAAAAGACACGCAACAAGTAAAATTGAAAGAGGATGAATACTTTTGACAAATTTGTTGCTAAAATTTGTTCGACAAACGTGTCCTTCCTCTCAGTCGAAGTCAACTAATGTTTTCGACTCAAGACACAGTTGATCTTCAGTTTTATTAATTTTATCTGATTTTTTTGTTTACTATATTTAATTTTCTTTTAGTAACAGAATAATTTGATTCATTCATAAAAAGTTAACACTATAATAGACTATCCTAGACTTTGAAGAAGTATTAAAATGAAGCCAATAACTTTGAACGAAAACTATAGTTAAACATAAAAAACCATATAACCTTGGCGCTCCTTTTTCAAAGTTTACGGGGGACATTACATTTTTTTTACGTATAAAGGTTATATTGTTCATTTTGACATGTTATTCAAACACTAGAAAATGATTTCCTTCTTTCCGAATGCTGTTCTTCAGCCTCGTCAATACACGAAAGGCTTCGGAAACGCTTAGACTCTTGATTCTTTTCATTTCCCTTGACCCATTTCTTGAACTTCCTAACAAACCATGGACGTTTTGTACGACGGTGACCGGGTCCAAAAAATGGCTCAACATGGCGCGCCACTGCCTCTTTGCACTCTTCGCGTGTTACAATTGGCCTGAATTCCAATCCTAGCACATCATTATCAACATTTTCTTCGTCGTGCTTTGTTTCTTGCTCGAGCTCCTTCCTCTTTGCTAGCTCATGCCGTAGACATGCATGACACCAACGTAAATATATTAGTTCTTTTATTTCACCCGCTCGAACCTTTTTTATCTTCTCTAGCTCGTTTGCTACTCGATTGTAGTTCCCCCTGAGAATCTGTTCCGCTTCGACCTCCAAAAAAAAGACAAAATTGTAAGTTTTCTTGCTAGTAGAGGTTACAATTATTATAAATTGTAAATAGTCGATTCAACTTATGTCTTATGCAGAAATAAAAATAATTACTCAAAACTAAAAAAAGGTTTAGATGGATCTAAAATCACTATAGTGTATTGCTAATGGCAAAAGTACTAACTCATTATGTCTAAAACATATATTATTGTACTAATCATATGTATATTTTTATGATCATTTATGACTCAAAATAAGCTAGGTAGAACTAGTTTCAAACTCAATCTAACCTAGCCTGCCTGTTTTTCTTTTTCTTAGTATTAAAAATGAATCGATATCATTTGTGACCTAACCCGCCCAGCCCATCTTTCCAACTCTACGGTTTACCTTTGATGCAACCTCATTTTCTGTGATCTCGAGCTTGTTCAAAACCTCGTTCTTCTCGTTCTGCAACCGATCAATCTCCTCTCTCATCACCTCAACTTCACGTTCGAGTCCCTCGATCACAATTACTTTTCTTTTCAACTCGACTTCTTTACTCAACATATCCGCATCTTGTGCTTCAATCTTCAAATTCTGTTTCACAATCAACCTCAAACTCTCTTTCGTCTCCTTCAACATCTTCTTCTCCCTACGTTGAAGAACAATGTTCTTCGACCTTGAAGATTCAAGTTCTTCCAACGCCTTTAGATACGCGATCACCATCTCATCAAACTTCTTCTTCTGTTCCTCCATTGATGACATCTCCCTTTTCAAGAACTCAGCTCGCTCTTTCTCTATACACAAAGTCTTCTGAACCTCCATCAACGCGTATTCTTGATCTTTCAACTCAATGAATCTTGAAAACCGAACCTCTATCTCCCTTTCGAGGTCTTGAAGCTCTTCAATCTTACATCTAAGGTTGAAGATTTGTTCTTTAAGATTGTCCACATTTCCAATACCATCTTCATCATCATCATCATCATCATTGCGTATCATATCGCATTTGGTTTCTTCCGTTTGATCTTGTAAAGGTGCAATCTTTCTTTCTTTGGTTCTAGAATATAATGAACAAGCAACAGAAATGTAAGTGGGATTCCTCCAATGATCAAGATTGACTTGATCAACTCTCTTGATCCTTTGCTCTCCATAAAGTAGTCGAATTCGTTCGGTTTTTTAATGGGCTGATGTTGGTTTTGGATGTGTTGTTGATGAGTGATTCAAGATGATGAACAAAATGATGAGAACATGTTGATTAATTTGCAGGTTTGTGATGCATATTCTTTGCTTTTTGTGTTATGCTTTAAGCTATGATATTGGAATGTAGTTTGATGGTTGCTTTTGGGGCACACTTAGTGGCCACGAGTAAAAGCTTTATTTCTTTCTTTTTGTAATCAAATATGTTTTCGAATCTAGTTCCTTTTTGTGTTCCATGTATAAAGTGGTATTCGTGGATTTGACTTATAGTGGTATGTAACTTTTAATATACATTTGTTGTTTTATCTTTGTGTAACCTTGCATTAATTTTCTAAAGGAAAATATTAGTTCTTGTTGCAAGCATGCATGTCTTTAATTTTTTAGAAAAAAAGACATCTATTCCTTACGTTTGTCTATAATGAATGTATAATTACGTTATCGTCCATACTATATTACCATTAGCATGTATTAACTAATGAAAGTTCAGAAAAATGTGAACCGAATGTAAAAAATAATTCTACCTTTATACTGAAGACATATAAAAATGAGTCGAAAAAGAAGCAGTACATTTGCCCGCTGACATTTCAACTGTTTTAAAGAACCTAAGCTAACTAAAAATTTGTGGGTGCTTTCAGAATATCATTTTATTAACCCTTTTCATTTATATGGATTTTGGACCAATTGTCTAGTTGTAGACCAGATGAGTAACACCTTTTAATTTCAGTGACAGTTTAATCATCGTGGTTCCATTTCATTTATTATATGGTCTAATTTAAAATATAACTATGATTACGTGATAGTTTCATCTCAAGCAAATGATAATCCTTTTTGTATGATGAATTTCTACACTTGTACGAAAGTTAAACAAGTTAAATACAAATAGGAGTCAAACCAAAATATAATATAAAAATAAAAAGTAATAGAATAAAGTCAAAGAAAATAAAAATATTTAAATAAAGAGAGAATGTTTACTATACCAAGTTAAAAAATCGTACGACGTGTGCGAAATAATTCCAACCATTAATTTAGGAGATGGATGAGTCGGATTAAAGATGAAATAATTGCGCATGAAATAATGATTGGAGAGGTAAATTCAGAAATAGCCTACGGTTGATTTTTTTAAATTCCCCTAGTTTTTTTAAAACGTGTATAACTTTTTTATACGGTGTAATCGTTTTAAAAAAATTATACCATGAAATCGAGTATCTTATTCTCTTTAATTTGAGTATAGTATTGCTATATTTTTTAAAAAATAACATTTTTTTAAAAACGTCTATGTGTTGTGCTATAACTTGCGTGATTATTAACTGAGTAATTATGAACATAGCTTGTGTAGTTAGCATTTAACTTGCGTAATTATTTTTTACAACGTGAGTAATTTTGCTTTGCGTAATAATAGATATAACTTGCATAATTATAAATATAACTTATATAATTAATTATGTATATTTTATGCGTAATTATGGCGCGGACGAAACTAACTCTACGTCAAAAAACATGTGTCACGCCCTGGTGACTTCGTTTGCTTCACACGAAAATTACACTTTTTATGGTAACCAGCCCCTAAATAAAAAAAACCAATACATAATAAAAGAAAGAAAAATTAAAAGGAAATTAAAAAAAAAAACATAAATCTTCAAACCAGTTAGGGAAAAGGATAGAGGATCTGAAATCGTAACCTTGGAGTGCCCCTCGTGCATGTGCTACCACAAAGCCACAACACCAACTTTGTGTTTTTATTGTGGACACACACACACACACACCACACACACACATATATATATATATATATATATATATATATATATATATATTATGTAATGAAACAATCACGTAACACATGCATTACGACTTGTACATGTTGGCCTTGTGCCGATTGATGTCTAAATATTGTGTATTCTTTAGAGACAACCTGATCTCATGATCTTTTAAAAGACAGTCAATTATGTTAAGATACAGTAGCTGAATACATAGGAATTGCTAATACAGTTGCATAAATCAATTGACTAAGAAATCTTCTACTTGAGCTACGTGTTTCGATTTGACACGACACTCGTGACAATGTTTTTGCTTGTACTTGTCTAAAAATCCAGCCTAACATCACAACCCAAACATGTGGAGCTGGATATCATTTTGTATGTGAAAGCATGGGGCCGTTTGATAATGAGAATGGTATAAGATCCTATGGCATGTTTTTAGTCATTTTTCCTTGTAAACATGGATTTTCTTTTGCTTCGTCTTGGTGGGGTGGGGTGGGGTGGGGTGGGGTGGGGTGGGGTGGGAGGGACGAAGTGTTCAGGTTTTAAGTTTCTTAAAATAACAAGATATTTTCTAGAAAATTTGGAGTGGGACGGGGACAAGAGAGTAGGGCTGTACAAAAAGTTCGCTGCTCGAAGTTCGCTCAAGAAAAGCTCGAAAAAAGCTCGGCTCGAAAAAAGCTCGGCTCGAAAAAAGCTCGTATCTAATCGAGCCGGCTCGGGTTGGCTCGAATTTTAAACGAGCCAAACTCGAGCCAGCTTTAGCTCAGTTCGAGCTCGGCTCGTGGCTCGGTTCGTTGGCTCGACTCGTGACTCGGTGCATATAATATATATACTACTACTATTATTATGATTGTTATTTTTATATTATGATTTTAAAAAAAGGTTTTCTTAAACTAAAAATGCATTCTTTTTAGAAACATTAAGTATTTTGTTTAAACAAATATCTAACTTGATAGTAAATTGTTTATATTGAAAATAATGATATTTGTTCCCTTAAGTACGGAGTTACCAACAAAAGTAAAAAACCCTAATATATATATATTCGTGTTTTCATATAAATAAATTAATAAAAAATAAATAATTTTTTTTAATCGAGCCGGCTCGAGCTTTTCACGAGCCGAACTCGAGCCAGAGTTTCTAGCTCGTTAAAATTTTTGAGCCGAGCCGAGCTGACTCGATAAGCTTCGAGCTCGAGCTCGAGCCCATTCTGACTCGGCTCGGCTCGGCTCGGCTCGGTTCGTTTACAGCCCTACAAGAGAGTTTGGATGATATTAAAGAAATAATAAAACTAATACCCTCTCTTTATGCATATTTATTTTTAAACGTAAAAGCTGGTAATGTTATGGTAATGTGTTTAAGTTTTTTTTTAAGTCTCACTATTGAAAATGTTTTTTTGGGATTTTAATCAATGAATGTTTTTATGATTGACAATTGATGGATAAACTCTTGCCAAGGCAGAGTCGATCCTTGGGACTAGGCCAATCATTAGGATGAACAGGTTGGCGTTGAACTTAGCCCGATCGGATCGGATTCTTGAAGGAGAAATAAACAGGACCAGCTGAGTAGAATGAAGAACCTGGCTAAGAATAAGGACACTAATTCACCGTCCAGAAGGAGTTGACTTGAGGCATTAATGAGTTCAGCAATAAGAATTTCTAGAAAAACAGTTACAACAGGAATGTAAGGCAAAACTCAACGAATTAAAGAGGGTACTAGATAAAGAAGAAGATGCAATGGATAATAGATTGAACCAACTGTAAAGGGATCACAGAGGTCACAGAGGTCACGAAAGAGACAGCTTCAACATTGTTAATGAAAAGGACATTTGCTTATATGAGCGGAAGCTCGGGTTAGCCAAGGACAACCCAACGACTATCCTTAAAAATCTCTAGTGGAAATAAGTGAATAGTTTTATTCTAAAAACAACCTTGTAAACTAAAAAGAATAAAATATTTATTATTTTTATTTATTATCTACTACGATTTAATCTTTTGGTCATTACTTTCTTGAGATCATCTTAAGTTATTAAAAATCTAGTTATATACAGATTCCACAAATATCTAGTATAAAGAGGAAATGCCACATACCATCACTTTTATTGCATCAATTCACAATCTAAGTCTTCATACAATGAACATGTATTTTGTGTTAACCAAACTACTAAAATAGTTAAATCATCTCATTTTTGATGCAAGGAAAACTTCACAAAGTCTAGGGTTGTAAGTAGAATGTAGTAACTACTTAAGGGTGTAAATGAAATATTATTATTCCATCTTGTTAAAACGTGAAGTAGAATCTTCCGATTTCGTTTTTCTTCAACTCGTGTAGACACGTGAAAACCACCGTTCATCCGCCGGATCTCCGACCACTTCTTCCGCCGGAGCTACCAATTGAGAGGTGCGTTTCACTCATTGCGATCTCACTACCACCACACAATCCGCTTATTATTATTAGTTATTACATTGATCTGATGCCGTGATCTGTTCGATTTTCTTCTGTAGGTTTGCTCGAACACATTGATCCACTAGTTGTTGAATCAGAGTACTCGTCATAATGGTAATCAGTTTCATTGGATGTGTGAATTTCGTAATCGTTAACTTCAAATCTGAAATTGCATTGCATTTTTGGCATCGGTTATGATCGCTTGATTACTGGAGCTTAGATTTGGTTTCTAATTGTTTTTTTTTTTTTGATTTTTTTTTGAATTTCTATGTAGGTTGTTCTAGCAGCATCCATCACCAGTAAATCTGGAAAAGGTGAGAGATCTCAGTCTCGTTCTGTCTATGTTTTACATCTTTCAGCGGTACTAAATGTGATTGAAATTTGTGGTTTTTCTGCATTATAAATAGAAATTAGCAAATTACAGCCAGCTAATAATGTTTATGTGTTTAGTAGTGTTCTTGTTGTTGAATGTTCCAAATGAGTGAACGATGAGGATTTCCGCAAATTGGGTGAGAGAATTTGAATATAAGTTGGTTGGAAATTTTGTGAATGCTGTCAAGCAAAGCATTTCACAAGCATACTGCAGAACTTTAGGTTCATAGGTTGGCTTGCTAAAATATTGTCTCGTTTACTAATATAATAGCATGTTGGTGCTTATGTTCCCAACCAGAGAATGTACCACCATCTTCCAACACCTATCATTTAGGATAGTTGTCTTGCTTTGATGGGATACTGTTATTTGAGGCAATTAATACACGTACCTTAGGGTTTTCTGAGGGTCTTGTTAGTATGATGTGAAATCCAGAATAGATGAAGTATTCCCTGTGAGAAAGCCATATACTGAAACAACAGTGGCACATCCTGATATGTATTTTATTCAAAGCACCAAGGGCATGTGGCCTAGCAGTACCAAGGTGTGTTAGAAATGTGTCCATCCCCATGAGGTTGAGGCTTCAGGTCTGATGATGGACAAAATGTGTAGACTTAGGAGTAGGATTAGAGTGTGTGAGTTAGCCAATTAAAAAAAATTCCAATGCAGCAATAGTTCGGTTTATCTTTTTGGACTTTATTTAGCCTATCTTAAAATCTATAGTAAGAAAAGGTGAAGGTCTTAAAACTACCATGATGATTTATGAAACCTTTAATCAGATGTTAAAGCTTGACTTAGTCACCATTTATAGGTCGTTATTTCTCTTCATTGAGCTTAAAACCCTCAAAACTGTGCTTTATAAGAGGATATTTGGCTTACCTTTTGAGCTGAGCCAACTGTAAACCTTATCAACTTGATTATCCTTTGGTCTAGACATCCCTCTAGACTCGCCGTTTAGTAGAAAGGGTATGAGATGCAGTGCGGTTATATTGGTCAGGTTTTGACCTACACATCTATGAACATGAGTTGTGGCCTATGGCTCGTACCAAGTAGCAACTATTGGGGTAGCGTGTTCATAAGTTATTAAAGCCGTTTGTTCAGATGTCATGCTTTATTATTTTGTAAACAAATTTTGTTAACTAACATTATTAATCCTTTTACAGCACTTCTTTCAAGGCAGTTTGTTGAAATGTCTCGAATAAGAATCGAGGGGCTTCTGGCAGCTTTTCCTAAATTGATTGGAAGTGGTAAACAACATACCTATGTTGAGACAGAAAATGTGCGCTATGTGTACCAGCCAATGGAGGGTGTATATCTGCTGCTTGTAACCAACAAGCAAAGCAATATCCTTGAGGATCTTGATACACTGAGGCTTCTCTCTAAAGTCGTATCCTTTTTAACATAAAATTAGTCAATCTTTTTGTTTATATATTGCGGAATACTAAACTATTACTTTTTGTATGCTGTTTATACAATATTAAACTGCGAGTCTTTAAGATTGATGCTTTCTATTGCCCATTATGCTACTACAATGTATTTACAGTAGTTGCATCAACATAATACATTAGCTTAATTTGGTAAATTTGTAGTTTTCTCCACTTTTGTCAAAGAGTTCAACATACGGTTTCTGAAACTTGTATTATTCAAAATATTACAGAAAGCCTTGCTTCTGGTCTGAGGTTTCACCGTATCAATAATAGTTAATTGAGAAATGATGGTCAATGCCATTACTTCGTACCATTATTGAGTACAGTGAACTTGATATATTGTTTGTTAATGATATATACAATCTTAAGAAAACCTTTATGGAGTTCCACTCATTCTTTCTATTCAAGGAAATCACTTTTATCGATTCATTCATGCACTTTGTAGTTGCTCCATGATGATGCAAACAATGACTACAATTCTATTTATTTCCTTAACTAGACATAGGTCCCTGAGTATTCTGCTTCTTTAGATGAAGAAGGCATTTGCAAGAATGCATTTGAGCTGATTTTTGCTTTTGATGAAGTGATTTCTCTTGGGCACAAGGAGAACGTGACTGTTGCCCAAGTCAGGCAATACTGTGAGATGGAGAGTCATGAGGAGAGATTGCACAATTGGTATTGCAAAGCAAGATCAATGAAACCAAGGATGTTATGAAGCGTAAAGCTAATGAGATTGATAAAAGCAAGGTCAGGCAATTGATATTTTATTTGCCCTTTCCCTTGTATTTCTGCTGCAACAAGATCGTGTGAAATTTCTGCAGATAGAGAGGGGCAAACTGGAAAAAGGTGGCTATTCAGCTCTTCAATCAATGAGCTCAATGGGTTCAATTGGAAGAATGGATAGTGGTTTTAGCAATGATATGGGTATATCAAGTGGTAATACCTTTGGAAGTGGTTCTGGATTTGGAATAACTTCTGAAGTGGATTCCTTCTCAACCAAGTCTAAAGGTCAGTAGACCCATCACGGTCTTCTCATTGATACTTGAAAATTGTTTGACTAAGTAGATGATTTTTAACCAACTACTAGTGGTATTTATGTTGGTTCCTCTCAGGTCGTCCATCTGCTGCAGTTACTGCTCCTACTAAAGGCATGGGTATGAAGCTAGGCAAATCACAAAGGGCAAACCAGTTCTTGGAATCACTGAAAGCTGAAGGTGAAGTTATTGTTGAGGATGTACGACCCAGCAAAGCTGCTGCTGCCCCTCCGCCTACTGATCCTGTCACTTTGACTGTTGAAGAGAAGCTTAACGTGGCACTTAAGAGAGATGGTGGTCTCACCAACTTTGATGTGCAGGGAACTTTGTCTCTCCAAATACTAAACCAGGATGATGGTTTTATTCAAGTTCAGGTTCTCATTCCACTACTACTATTACTGTCTTTCTTACTCTACACTTGCATGTATTGCATTGTTTTTGCTTCTATGATTCTACCTTAGATTATGTAATTTTAGGAATTGATGCAAACTGAGTTTTATTAAAATTTAGACTGGGGGAGATCACACAGTTTGTAGTTTAATGATTAATGCTTAAGTTTAAAAGCTGTAGATCCTCGTGGGCTCTATAAAGACAAGTTTGTTTTGATTTGATGCACAGATTGAGAGTGCAGGTAATCCAGAGATAAAATTTAAGACACATCCTAACATCAACAAAGAGTTGTTCTCTAGTGAAAATATTCTGGGATCCAAAGACCCTAACAGGCCATTTCCTGCTGGCCAGTCTGGTGATGGTCTTGGTCTCCTCAAGTGGAGAATGCAAAGTAAAGATGAATCAGCTGTGCCATTGACTAGTGAGTTTCTACATATATACAATTATACACACACATATTTATGTTGGATGATGGTTTTGCTTTATCTTCTGTTTCTATATACTTTGTCCTGAGGTCAATTATCTGTCTGTCAGTTAACTGCTGGCCTTCTGTGTCTGGAAACGAAACTTATGTTAGCATAGAATATGAAGCTTCATCAACGTTTGATTTACAAAATGTGGTTATTTCGGTTCCTCTTCCAGCTCTTAGAGAGGCGCCAAATGTAAGACAGATTGATGGGGAATGGAGGTGAATTCTTAGCTTACATTATAATAATTGTCTTGTTATATTCTTTGATGGAGGGCGGGCCTTGGCGCAGCGGTAAAGTTGTTCCTAAGGGACCAAAGGTCTCAGGTTCGATCCGTGGAAACGGCCTCCCCACAAAATGTGGGGGAAAGACCGCGTACATCTTCCCTTAAATGGGACGGACCCTCCCTGGACCCTGCGAAAACGCGGGAGCTCTTTGCAGCACCAGGTTATATTCTTTGATGATGTTACACAACCACACACATGCACGTACTTACATACATGTGGTGTTATTTCCTCTTATTAGACTTATATAACAGTATTATTATATTCGTGGGTGTTTAAGAATTTATTTCTTTATTCCAAATGCAGGTTTGATTCTAGAAATTCGATATTAGAATGGTCTATACTTCTCATCGATAACTCCAACCGCAGGTAAGTGAGTGACATTTTAAATTTTGGTTTCTTAGGTACACTAGTTTGCTAAAAATATAACATTGTGTAGTGGCTCGATGGAGTTTGTTGTTCCTCCAGCCGATACCTCGGTCTTCTTCCCCATTTCTGTGCGGTTTTCAGCAACAAGTACTTTCAGTGACATGAAGGTATGCATTCTGCCCAAAATCTCTCTCAGTTATAGTTTGATTCCCTCCATTTGTAATGCTGGCATTCTACAACAATGCAATTCAATTAAACATGATTTAACTTGAACCATTTGAATATCTGTTTCTGGCCTTTTGTAACCAGTTTCGGCTAGTACCTATAAGTAATCGAAAAAAGAGGTTTCCCAAACACTATAAAGTGATTATTGCTACTCAATGTCTCAATATAAGGTATTCACCTTAACAAACCAAATCCACACTCCTTTACATAGTGTACCGTTTGAGAATAAAATCAAGTTGGAACCTCTTGTTTGCTGTTACTTAAGAGCCCCGGTTGAAGGAATAAAGATAAGCCGAGTATCCTTTTTAAAAGTAGTGTTAAAAGTTCCTTACCAGTTATGATTACCATCTGTGTATAGGTTGATTATAATCTTTAGGTGCCATTTCTCTTGAGATACCAAATACCCATTTTCGGATTTGGCTAGGGTCCATATATAAGTCAAGATTGAGTTATGGTTGTTGGGTGCTACTGTCTTCTCAGGCTGTCACTAGCATAAGGTCTTAGACAATCTTTTTCATGGCTTTATGCTCTTGAATATCCAAATGATGGTTTACTTGGCATGTTGTCTAAACTGAACGGAAGTTGAAACCTTAATTCCTTAGACGAATATATTTATGTATTCCTTGTATTCCTCTATTAATGCTATATCTTTGAAATTAGAGGCCACACAATGCGCTGGTTGTGTAATTGGTCAAAATGAGTAATCTTATTGTGCTGTTCAAAATGGGTCGGGGCAGATCATACCAACACTTATTTGTCCTTTAATTGTTAAAACCCTGTAGAGTCAATAATCAATTTGTACTAAGAATGCTGGATGTTTAAGCAAACTTTATACCAAGAAAATAATATAAGCTTCTTTTAAATTAAATTATCTTCAAGGTTGCTGCTTTGTGACCTTAATGTTATGTGTTCAAGCTGTAGGAAACAACCCTTTGCACAAAAGTATAGGGTAAGGCTGCGTACATCAGATCGCAAAGCAATTAGGTCCTGCCCCGCCCTGCGCAAAGCGGGAGCTAAGTGAAACATCGAGTACACCCATAAATTAAATGATCCCTAAGACAACTTTTGACCTATTTGTCCATCCTGTGCTTATTTCTTAATTTGACCCCTTATAAACAGAACTTATGCTCCATCGTCACCAGAAACATTTGCATCTAGTAATCGAATTTTAAATATTTGCAGGTTGCAAGTATTGTCCCGCTAAAAGGTGGAGCTCCTCCCAAGTTTTCTCAAAGGACTCAACTGGTAACCGAGAGTTATCAAGTCATTTGATCCATGTTTCTATCATTCAAAGAGAATCTCGCAGTCCTGGGTACCCGCTTCTGGATTAAATCTACATAGACAAGTTCTTTGTTTTTTTTAACCATCATATGCTACTATATTTTTGAACTATAATTGCATCATCTGAAATATCTTTTTATGATTACTGATTCAAATTTTGAAAGTTTTTATTAAGTTCATGTGTACCAGCTCATTTGGCTTTGGAAAGTATACATTTCAGGCATCATAAATCTTAAAGTTCAAATAGATCAAATCAAATAATTTGTAACATTTTGTTTTTTCACATATTTTGGGATTTTTTTTTAATTATTTGTTGCAGCAAGTTTCTTGATTAACAAACAACACGGATATTATTCATTGAAACCTTCTTTTTTATTTCTGTTTTTTAGTAATAGAGTAACAAGAAGTAGTTGTTTGCAAAATGTCACATAAATTTTTCTTGTAACTTTATTTTTTTATAATCATTGACGTAACTTTGGATTCACATGTTAGAAAGCCCATTTGATGATGAGGGCTTAAATCTTTGTGATAATTAGCCGTACACCTATTAATTTGGGGCGTCAGCCCAATAGTTTAGCACATTCATCTTGAATTAGATGTCGTGATTTCGATAAATTTGTCTGGTTTTGAATAAAATTTATATTAATAAGCACGTCATAAAATGTTCATAATTTCATAAACATGCAAAAAAGAAATATAAAAAGTAGATTTATTTTCTATAGATAAGTTTTGTTTTCGTTTAATAATGCTTTAGAGCACTCACATCCCATTCTTTATTTTCATCCTTATAATTACATTAAAAATCACTACTCCTTCCCTCTCCTTTCAATTAAATAATATATTGAGTAAATTACCATTTGTATCCCTGACTTTTGTCCATTTTAACCGTTTGCATCTCTATAATTTCAAAACCTTGAATCGCCCTGCAGGATCGTTTATTGGTCACTCAACAGAAGGTTTTTCTCTCAAACTCACCTTTGAACAACACTCAGCAAGAGTCAATGAAGAGTTGATCACAATATAACAAGTAACAAGCAGGAAATAAATACTGAATGTAAATTTTCAAGGTACTTTATATATTGCTTCTCAACTCAAAGGATTACAAGACTCTTGAACTCAAATCGCTTATTTAATGAGTTACAAAGAGAAGATATATATAATACTACCTACAGCCGGACATACTTTGATACCAGTTGGAAACCTCTAATCAAATATCTATACTACAAGACTATAGGTGAGGTATCTTAGACATTTTGCTTAAGAGTTGGTAGTCAGGACATGTCCCTGACTTACCTTTTGTCACCAACTAAAGTTGGTAACATGTACTATCATAAAAAGGTGAACAGTAGAATAAAGTATGGTCAACAACATGGCTCTTTAGGAAGATGCCATGCTGTATCAGAGGTCTGCAGCAAACTGTCAGGGACCATACTTATATCTACTGGACATAGCAATGTCTTTCCGAAGGATAAGAATGCTTCGGAAGAATAACTTCTTCCGAAGCCACTTATACTTCGGAAGACTGCTTCTTCCGAGGCTTGGAGTCTTCTTTGTCTTCGGAAGCAGACTTTGTCTTCAACTCTTTCATCAGACTTTGTCTTCGGAAGCTTTCAGACTTTGTCTTCAGCTCTTTCATCAAACATTATCTTCGGAAGCTTTCAGACTTTGTCTTCAGCTCTTGACTTCAGCTGTTGTTCTTCAGACTCTCGGAAGATCTCATGCTTAGCTTCGGAAGCCCATGAATGTAGTACCAAAATGACTATGTGAAGTAGTTTTGGTTGCACCAGCCTTATCATGACCCGACAAACTCCCCCTAGGCTGATGCTACCAAAACTTCACTTCCCTCTTCTTCTCAAAACTCTCAGCACAATTAAGAGTAAGTGTTTATCAGTGTCTTCATTCTTTCCTGATGTGGTGTTGAGGAGTTTGTACAAATCCTTGGTAGACAGAACCTCCACTCTGTCACCTTGGATTATGTGTACCCTTTGTTGTGGCCCTCTGAAAAGAGTTAGTTGATGGGAACTATAGTCATATTCCCATCTAACTATTGGTTCCAATTCCGGACCTTCCACCATCTGTAGAAAGGCTGTGCCTTTGGTGGTTGGTCTTTCCATGTCTTCCGATCTTTTCAACTTCAACTCTTCTTCAATCTTGGCTCTTGTATTCAGTTCAGCCAAGTGGAGACCGCGAATATGATTTCTGATGTGTGCAGCAGTCTCAAGTTGGAGGGATTGGAGAATGACCTTTCTGCAAGCTCAGCAATGCCAAATCTGCTGAGATGCAGTAAAGAAGTGGTATTAAGCCTGTTGGTTTCGCCATTCTCCCTTTCCACAACAAAGTTGTGGGAAGGTTCATCGAACCTCCACTGGATAATAGCTTTCCTAGGTCCAGGAGATTGACTAGAAATCCTGTCCTCTTTCCTTGTATCCAGTAGAGTCACCAGTCTCCTTCTTAGTCTCTTTTATTCAGCATTGAGGGTATCAGAGTTGAGACCAAGAAGTCTTGCAGCCTGGCCCAAGGTATCTCTAGGCAACTCCAGAAATTGGCCTAGGGTGAGGGAGCTTAAAGAGTTATCAACATAGGTGATGTTGATAAGGTCTCCCTTACAGGAGATGCTGCTCATAGTGATGCAGTTGATGAGCCTAGTCTTGAACTCCTTTATCTCTTTAAAGGAGAGATGTTGAGAAGGCTGTGGGGATGGTCTTGGTTTTTGTTGGGTAGATTTAGGTTTAGTGGTTTTAGGTTGTGTTTGTGTTTTAGGATGGGAAGTTTGGGTGGTTGAGGTGATGTGGTAGGTTTGGGTAGAGTTGTGGGTTCAGGGTGAAGGTTTCATCAGTGGGTTCGGTTTTCATAGGAAATGGGATTGGTTCTTCTGGTGTGGGTTGTGATTTAGTAGTTGGCTGTGGTTGAGTGGCTGGGGTGAAGACCATTCCCTGTCCCCTCCTGTACATCTCTTTCTTTTTGCCCATACGGATGTCAGCTTTTATTTCACTGACTATCCGCTGGAGTGTCCTTTCGGACATAGGTCCCACCTGCCTACCAGAGAAGCCATGAGCCCGGAGATAGTCTTTCATCCAGGCTTTGTCATTGGACTTCTTGGTGGCAGTGACCCCCTTTGCTTCCTCCTCTGCTTCCTCTCCTTCAACTTCTCCCTGAAAGCTTTCTTCCCTTCCTTCTCCATTTGATCCTGCTCTTTATTGTGGAGCAGCAGGATCATGTCATCATCATGTGGAGACAATTCCGGAAGACTAAAACCTCTTGAGAGTAGGAATTTAATCCTAGCCTCTCTCAGTTGCAGGGCTGCTTCCCTTTGTTCCTTTTCTTCCTTCTCCAAGGCCAACCTGGCTTCTTCTTCTTGCCCAGCCTGGTTGACCTCTCCAAAGTCACCAACTCCTCTAGTGGTAGCAGGAGTACTTCCTCATTGTCACTCCTAGGTTGATAAGCTGGTCAATGAGTGTTGTCCTTCTCTTATTATTGATTTCCTCCTGATTAGCTGCAGTTGCCTTAGAACTAGCAGCTAGCAGCTTCTCAGCAGGAAACCTACCTTTCTTCTTGAGCTTTTCAATTCTTTCCTCTTCCTGAACCTCTTTCGCAGTTAATTTCCTTTTGCCTTTGTCTTTGACAGAGATTGACTGTGGTGGTTCTTGGATAGAGGGTTCAGATTGAGAGAGAGGTTCAGCTGGTGTTTGGGATGGAGGTATATTAGAAATGTCCTACCTGCTCACCTCAGATGCTATTTCAGCAATAACATCTGTGATGGTCAGTTCCTCGGACATTTGGAACAATCTTTCCGCAGCTTCTATCTCAGCTTCGGAAGACTTGTCTTGTTCTTCCGAGGCTTCAATGTCAGCTTCGTAAGTTTCAGCCTGAGCTTCGGAAGAAGAGGCTGCTGCAAGTTCTGTCCCATCTGTTTTAGTTGCTGGGCCATCAGTCCCCATTTCCCCTTCGAAGTTAATCTCAGGTTCCATGTGGACCTTAGGTTGACCAACTTCTTCCACAATGGTAGAAGGTGCAGTCAGTCTTTAAAGCTCCTCAGCCCCAAAGTAATAAGTGTGGTGTCAGGGCTGGGCTGTTCTAAGAGGATCTCAATACAAACTTTGTGAAAAGTCTATAGAGATCATGAAGCATCTTTGAGTCAATCTCTAGAAATGATTGAGATGACTCAGGTAATGTGATAAGTTGGGAAGTAAAGGATTGGGTCTGTGGTTCCTCAGATGTTTGTCTCTGAACTTTCTCCCCCTTTTTGGTAGCATCATCTTTAGAGCTAGATGAGCTAAAGGAAGAAGTCAATGAGACTTGAGTAGGTACATGCCTAACAGACCTCTCTGTCTGTTCTCAGCTAGTTTAGCCTTGAGATGGTTAATCTCAAGTTGCTGAGTGGCAGTCCTTGATTCTAAGATCCTCACCTGTGATTCCAGGTTAGAGACCTTAGAAAGCAAGTACTGAAGTGTGAGTTGTATACTTCCCTCATCTTCATGCGAAGAATCACGGGGAGATGAGATAACATACCTAGTATGCTCAGTCTCACCACCAGATATGGCTTCTTGGCACCCTGGATACCTTTGCTCAAAGTTATCTCTTTCAGAGATGTCAATGGGCAAAGTTGCCGTAGACTCAGTCCTAATGATATTACCACTGTCATGAGAGCTCAATGAGAGACTCTGAGTAGTGGCAGCTGAGCCTACATGAGTCCCCTTCACATCAGTGGGACTCACCTCAGTAATTGGCCGCTGATGGGGGCTAGAGACAAGGGATCTCTCTTGGCTCTGTTGATCTTTCAGAGGGTGTTGTAGATCAACTTCATGGCGATAGAGAGATGTAATCTCTTCATCAGTGCGGAGTAAAAGGTCAGTGAAAGATAAGGAGGTTAAACCTACTGACCCGGGACCTAGATCAATGTCTACAGGCATTGAGCCTATGGGGGGCTGTCCCTAGAAGGCTGCACAGGGGAGTGTAAGACTTACCTTGTGGGCTTAAGGCTTGGGTTCGGGCTCTTGGTTGGAGTAGACGGTTACAGTTAGCGCCGTGAGGTAGACGATGGGGTTTATAGTTAGCGCTGTGAGGTAGGTGGATTCAGTAAGAAAGGTTATGATTTAGGCGAAGTCGGCATCTCTTGACGAATCAAGTAATGCGACTTGGTTGTGCTGAGGTTTAACGCCATTGCAGAGAAAATAAGCTTGAATTTGGGTGAAATTGCAGGTTTGATAGTGAAGGGAATAGTTAGGGCAGTAAATTGGTAAAAGAAGATGAATTTGATCAGTCTGGATTATTTAAAGGGATGAATTGTGGTAGTGGCGGTAATAGGGTAACTGTTTTGGGGTTACTGTGGGTGGTATGGTGGTTTACGGTGGAGAAATGTCAGTGGCGGCAAAGGATAATTTTAAATAATCTGACCATCATAAACAAATCTTTACCTTTTACAGAGTGGGGCCCAAAAGATATCCGTTACACGGTAAAACCTTTGCTTCCGAATGTAAAACATTTTCGAAGGTAATTGTCTTCCGAAGGCAATTTCTCTTCCGAAGCAAGGCATTGCTTCCGAAGGTAAAATTGACTTTCCGAATGGAGAGTTATATAAGCTTCAGAAGTAGATCTGATGTAAAATCAATCGCTTCTTTCGAGACCAAAAACTCTTCCGAGAAGAAAATTTCCATTGAGGAATTTGGCTTCGGAAGATATTCAAGAATATCTTCCGAGAGTTAATTCCTCTTCGGAAGGAATTTACACTTGAATAATTTAAAGATCTTTTGTAACAGGGCTTAAATTGTATTGACACAAGACATTACACATTTAAAAGCTTTTCAAAAGAGGTAGTTAATCAATGTTTATCATCCCAATAGCTGATATGAGATACTTAAATCTTTGTTCATCAAATGCCTTTGTGAACAAATCAGCTTATTGTTCATTTGAGTCAACTTTGATTAACTTTATCAGATGTTTCTCATGAATATCTCTAATGAAATGATACCTGATATCAATGTGTTTTGTCTTGGAGTGCTTCACCGGATTCTCAGTAATGGAGATACCACTATTGTTGTCAATATGGATAGGAGTAGTCATGAAGTTGAATCCATAGTCTAACATCTGATTTTGAATCCATAGCAGTTGAGCACAGCAGCTAGCAGCAGCAATGTATTCAGCTTCAGCAGTTGATATAGAGACACAGGATTGTTTTTTGCATTGCCATGAGATAATCCTTCCACCAAAATTGACATCCTCCTGATATTGATTTCTTGTCAATGTTGCAGCCACCATAGTCACTGTCAGAGTATCCATAGAGATTGAAATCACTATTCTTGGATACCAGAGACCTAGTTTAGGTGCTCCTTTGAGGTATCTGAGGATTCTCTTAACGGCAGCCAGATGAGACACCTTGGGAGCAGCCTGATATCTTGCACAAATGCATGTGGCAAACATGATATCTGGTCTACTAGCAGTGAGATACATCAGAGAACCAATGATTGCTCTATACTGATGTTGATCAGTATCCTCCCCCTCAAGGTCAGGGCAAAGATTATGGTTTCTGGGTATGGGTGTTTTGGCTGGTTTACAGTCCTTCATTTCAAATCTATCTAAGATGTCTGAGACATACTTAGATTGGCTTATGAAGAACCCTTCCTTCATCTGTTTCACCTGAATTCCAAGGAAAAAGTTCATTTTTCCCATGGAACTCATCTCAAATTTCTGCTTCATAATGCTCTCAAAGTCCTTGCACATTTGGTCATTTGAAGAACCAAATATGATGTCATCAACATAGACTTGAACGAGCAATATGTCTTTTCCACTCTTTCTGATGAAAAGAGTCTTGTCAATGGTACCTCTGGTGTAGCCATTCTTCAGGAGAAACTGAGACAAGGTCTCATACCACAGCCTAGGTGCTTGGTGCAGCCATATAGAGCTTTGTCCAGTTTGCACACATAATTGGGGTGCTGTGGGTCTTCAAATCCTGGAGGTTGACATACATAGATTTCCCTATCTATATCCCCATATAGAAATGCACACTTGACATCAAGTTGGTAGACTGTGAAGTTCTTCGATGCAGCATAAGCAAGTAAGATCCTAACTGCCTCAAGTCTTGCAACGGGTGCAAAGACATCAGTATAATCGATTCCTTCCTCTTGAGTATACCCTTGAACTACTAATCTTGCCTTGTTCTTGATAATTAAGCCTCTATCATCTTTCTTGTTTCTGAATACCCATCTAGTGTCTATGGGTACTTGACCAGATGGTAGTGGATATAGATTCCAGACATTTTGTCTTGTGAATTGAAGCAGGTCCTCCTGCATCGATTCAACCCAACTACTATCCTTTAAGGCATCTTCCACCTTCTTGGGTTCCATCTGAGACAAGAAGCATGAGTACAACAGATATTCTCATGATGAGTTTGCCCACTTGTTCTCACACCCTCAGAGACATTTCCTATGATGTTCTCAGTTGGATGAGTGTTGTGAATCCTAAGGCGAGGAATCACTTCCAGTTGCAGAGATAAGTCTAAGTTGGACATATTCTAATCAGGAACTGGATCACTCTGTCCAGCTACTGTTTCAAAGTCATTCAATGAGGACTGATTGAATGATTGAGAAACATCATCAATGGTTAGTTGTGAAGTAGTATTAACATTGCCTGTTCCTTCAGAATACTACTTCCCTCACCTGGTGTTGTAATGGATCACCTGAAGAGCTTTGAGGTTAATCAAGTGATTCACTTGTTGAAGCTTCACTATTCCTGGAGATAGTTACACTATCAGATCTGTGAATGGTTGAAGCTTGTTGCCTTTCAGCTCTTGGAGATTCGGAAGAGGTCTGGGAAGCTCAAATAGTTGATCTGCATCAGCATCAGCATCACCTTGAGCACCTGTTTCAGCTGAAATATTCTCACAAGATTGTTTAGAATAGTTTGGAAACAATTCTAAGTCAAAGATATAATCAGGTCCATTCCCTCTAACATAAGGAGTGTGCTTATTAACAACTATATTGGATGACTCCTCAAATTGTTGATTCTTGATGTTGTATACTCTATAAACTTTGGAGCTAGAAGAGTATCCAACAAAGATAGCATCATCTGACTTCTCAACAAACTTTGCTAAGTTGTCCTTTGTGTTAAGTATGGTACACCTGCAGCCAAAAGGACCTTAGAAAGCCAATGAACGGTGGCCTCTTATTCCATAACTCATAAGGGGTTTTTCCATGGGGCTTAACTACAAGAACCCTGTTCTGTACATAGCATGCAGTGCTGACTGCCTCTGCCCAGAATGTTAGAGGTAGCTTTGAATCAACTAACATGGTCCGAGCAGCCTCAATAAGTGTCCTATTCCTCCTCTCAGCAACACCATTTTGTTGAGTAGTTCTGGGAGCACTATATTGTCTAGTAATCCCTTTTGAGTCACAGAATGAGTCAAGAACAAAGTTCTTAAACTCAGTCCCATGATCACTTCTAATGATCTTAACCTTGTGATCAATTTGATTTTCTATTTTAAGAATAAAGATTTTAAAGTTTCAGCCGTTTCATCTTTACTTCTTACCCATGTAAATCTTATAAAATCATCAACAATCACAAGGCAGTATGATTTTCTTCCAATGCTCATTATACTTGTGGGTCCAAAGAGATCCATGTGCAATAAGTGTAATGGAGTAGTGATAGAGTTAACACATTTGGATTTATGAGATGATCTGTGTTGTTTCCTTTTCAGGCATGCAACACAGTTATCTTTGCAGAAAAATTCCTTTTTAGGCAAACCATGTACCAAGTTATTTTTAGCCAATTTATTAATTGTTTTAAAATTCACATGACACATGCTTTTATGCCACAGTGTTGACTCATCACTATCAGCTTTGGAAAGAAAGCATGATACTTCACCCACAGGAGAAGCATTGTTCATATCCAGCTTGTACATATCCCCTTTCCTGGTAGATCTAAGAAGCACCAATTCCGGAGGAATTGTCATCCCTGGTTTGAAGATAATGCACTCATGTTCTGTGAAAGCATTTGATGCTTTTGGTCACAGAATTGAGAAACACTTAACAGATTTTGTTCAAGATGTTTGACAAAGTGAACTTTATCAATGTTTATTCTGCCATTGGATATACTTCCTTTGCCAGAAATATATCCTCCGGCCTCACCTCCAAATTGAACAGCCCTCCATCAAAGTTCTGGAATTGTTGAAGGAGAGATCTGTTCCCTGTCATGTGCCTGGAGCATCCACTATCTACAATCCAGACATTGTTGTTCTTGTCGAATGGATGTCCCTGCACATAAGATGAGATGGTTAGTTTTGTTTGGAAGCCCAAGCCTGGTTGGTCTTGGGCTCTTTCAAAGATAATGACATAATTGCACCAAAAGATATGCATTGGGGTTCAATATAGGTCGTTAAAGAAGAGGTTTGGGCTGTAGCATCTTCCTTGATCTTCCAATCCATCCTTGGTTGATCTTTGAGGATGAGCTTGTTGAAGCTTTGCAGCATGGTCTTCTTCCGAAGCTTCTTTCTTTTCTGAAAAAGCCTTCACCACCTTTTCTTCCGAAGTAGTCTTCTTCTGAGATGGTTTTAAGGGAGCCTTCTTGTTCTTCCGAACCTTAGAAGCTTTGGCTTCCGAAGCCATTTTCCCTTCGGAAGAAGTACATTCTTCCGAAAGCAGCTTGGCTTCCGAGACAAACTTTCCCTTTTTCATCATTTGGACCATTTGAAATGGTCCAACTGAGAAACCTTCTCTGACTCCTTCTTTTCTAACATTATTTGCATAATGTGTGCTTGCTGGATTGTAGTAACAATCCTTATCCATGTGGTTGTGCAGACCACACATTATGCATGCAATGTTAGTCTTCTGGGAATTTGCAGGTTGCTGTTTCTTGGATTTCTTTTCTTCATCAGCAACTTTCCCTTTTAACCTCTGATTCTTTGGTAGGACAGGAGTGCTGGTATTACACTCCTTTTCTAAATCAGAAGTACCTACCACCTGGAATCCAGCAGAAATGAAGACACCCTTTTGCTTAGGGTCAATCTTAAGTTTGGACTCTGCAACCTTCTTGGCAGTCCTTCTAGCAGCTCTAGCTCTGATTCTTCTTGCTTTGGTGGTTAGGATTTGGTCTTCACAAGTGTAGATGAGTGTATCCTCCTGTTTCTCCCCTGTGGTGGCCACTATTTTTGCCTCCTCCTCTAGTTCTAATGGAGAAGGGTCAGCAGTTGGAACCTCTTGCTCTTCAGTACCACATCTAGGTAGTCTAATAGACTCATAAGAGTGTGGTGAGCTATTTCATTGGTTCCCAACCCTTCTTTGTTATGATAAAACATTTTGGAATGAGAGGATGATGTAAGAATAGTTTGGAAGTTTTGCTCAGCAATAGCTTGCTTCCTGGTCTGAGCCTCAGCAGTGACCAACTGGGCTTGAACTTCAGATAGTTTGGAGATCAGATCTTTAATTTGAGTCTTATAATTAGTCTTTCATGTTTTTAAAAGAGATACAGTTTTCTTTAACTCTTCAATTTTCTTTTGATAGTCAGATTCAGCTCTTTTAAAATCAGATTTTAACACATTTAAAGACTCAACCTCGGATCTGATTTCCGAAATGTAATCCTTATAGAGTTTAACTTTAGCAATACAGGCAGCAGTACAAAGATGTTCATATACCTGATCATCATCCGTTCCGGCCATGAGTGCTTGAGCGGGAGTCACATCCTGTACCATGAAGCTCCAGTCAACTTCTTGAGCTACTGCAGCTGTTTCAGTTGACTTCTCTACATGCTTTGAAGCAGTGGGATGTGTGGAGGCCTGTGAGGTTCCCGGGTTGTTCTTGGGAGCCTTGCATTCCCTAGCAAAGTGACCTAGTTGGTTGCAGTTGTAACACTTTGCTTTGCTTTTATCAAACCCAAACTTACTGTTGGCTGGGTTTTGAGGGAATTGCCTTCCAGTTCTCTTGAAGAACTTCTTCGCTCTGTAAGTTAAGAGAGCCATCTGTTGGACAATGTCCACATACTCCACATCATCTGGACTGAAGCACTTAAGATCATCAAAGCAGTATTGAAAATCACCAGAGTGTCCACTTCCAGAGACAAAGGCACAACCATCCTGAAAGGAATTGTGTTGAACCTTTTGAGACTTTGGAGTCTCAGGTAGAGTAATGTAGGGTCCATTATGTGAGTTGTCAGGGTAGCACAGCAACTGATGATGTGGTTCTGTGATTTCCCTTTCAATCACATGAAAGGCTGAACTCAGTTGGTTGTTGGAGTGACCAGAGGAGTTCTGCATGTTCATCTCCATCTGGAATGCACTTAGGATACCATACAACTCTGTGAGAGTAAGAGTCTTAAGGTCCGAAGTTCTCTTGATTACAACACAGTAGTGTGTCCATAGTTTAGGAAGGGAAAACATGAACTTCCTAACTATGTCTCTATTCTCAAGAGCTACTCTAATATACACCAGAGTATCTACTATCTCAATATACCTGAAGTATTGTTGAGTCAAGGTCTCACCAGCCTTGAAAGTAAAGTTCTCAAACTGCTGCTTCAAGAGATCCTTCTTGTTCTCTTGGGTTTCCTTGGATCCTTCATACATAAGCTTCAATGCATCCCATAAATCTTTGGCTGTGTTGCACTTCTTGAAGCCTCTGTAGACAGAATTGGGGAGAGCAGTTTGGAGAGAAGTCATAGCCCTTTGATCTAGCTCTATTCTCTTCCTATCTTCTTCTGAGTAATCATCAACATCTTTTAAAATGATGCGATTACCAGTAGCAGAAGTAGTGCTTGGTATGAAGGGACCATTGTCAATGGAGTCCCACATCCTTGAGTCTTGACACTTGCACCATGTGTCAAAGTCTTCAGGGTGATCAGTGGGGACTTGGTCATGGTACCGGTCTCCATATCAGCCTTAGTAAGAGCGGCCACTTGAGTGAGTGGTTTGTGGTGAGGAGTGAAAAACAGGTTGATTTGGATGGTAAGATCTCATAATCAAGAGCCTGGAGCTCTGATACCAATTGCAGGATCATTTGTTGGTCACTCAACAGAAGGTTTTTCTCTCAAACTCACCTTTGAACAACACTCAGCAAGAGTCTATGAATAGTTGATCACAATATAACAAGTAACAAGCAGGAAATAAACACTGAATGTAAATTTTCAAGGTACTTTTATATATTGCTTCTCAACTCAAAGGATTACAAGACTCTTGGACTCAAATCGCTTATCTAATGAGTTACAAACAGAAGATATATATAATACTACCTACAGCCGGATATACTTTGATACCAGCTGGAAACCTCTAACCAAATATCTATACTACAAGACTATAGGTGAGGTATCTTAGACATTTTGCTTAAGAGTTGGTAGTCAGGACATGTCCCTGACTTACCTTTTGTCACCAACTAAAGTTGGTAACATGTACTATCATAAAAAGGTGAACAGTAGAATAAAGTATGGTCAACAACATGGCTCTTTAGGAAGATGCCATGCTGTATCAGAGGTCTGCAGCGGACTGTCAGGGACCATACTTATATCTACTGGATATAGCAATGTCTTTCCGAAGGATAAGAATGCTTCGGAAGAATAACTTCTTCCGAAGCCACTTATACTTCGGAAGACTGCTTCTTCCGAGGCTTGGAGTCTTCTTTGTCTTCGGAAGCAGACTTTGTCTTCAGCTCTTTCTTCAGACTTTGCCTTCGGAAGTCTTCAGACTTTGTCTTCGGAAGTCTTCAGACTTTGTCTTCGGAAGTCTTCAGACTTTGTCTTCAGAAGCTTTCAGACTTTGTCTTCAGCTCTTTCATCAGACTTTGTCTTCGGAAGCTTTCAGACTTTGTCTTCAGCTCTTTCATCAGACATTATCTTCGGAAGCTTTCAGACTTTGTCTTCAGCTCTTGACTTCAGCTCTTGACTTCAGCTGTTGTTCTTCAGACTCTCGGAAGATCTCATGCTTAGCTTCGGAAGCCCTTGAATGTAGTACCAAAATGACTATGTGAAGTAGTTTTGGTTGCACCAGCCTTATCATGACCCAACACGCCCCCTATACTTTTAATTTTTTCTTTGTTTGCATCCCTGTGGCTGTTGCCGTTAATGTGGACAGTTAAAAGCTATCTTTTTTCTCTGGTCCTTTCATTCTTTCCCCTTCTCTTCTTTCCCTAAACCCCACTCTTCCAAGCCTACATCAAAAACCAAAGCTTCAACACCACATCAACCCCAAACCGGCCGTCATCATCACTCCGACCACTGAATCGCAGGTTCAAGCCACTGTCATCTGCGCTAATAAAGCCGGTGTTCAGATCAAAATCCACAGTGGAGGTCACGACTACGAGAAGCGTAAAGTCCACGTGTACGAGATCTTGAACACAAAGAGGCGAGAGTCCAGCAATTGCTTGATGTGGTGAAATGTTTAGCACTTGCTTCAATTTTGCAACCACTTCTTTCATTTGGTCTCTTTCGAGCATCCTGCTGAACGCATTCTTCAATAACCTCGCATATGAAGTAAAGTTCGTGTTGCTTAAAGAATCCTAATGTTGGGTCCATCAAGTGACTGGTCTCTTTTGTGCTAACATAATCAAATTTGTTGGCTGTTCGGTGGTGATCTTAGGAGTGGTCCTCAGGATAGTATGGAATTTCTACACTGGGTTTGTTTGCTGATCACCGGCTGTATCTACCTTAACACTTTCAACACCTGCAAATACAGTTTTCATTCACCGTTAACAGTCTAACATACGCCATATGCGTACACATACATTCACCCTTTTGGTAATTAAGTGAGAAAACAATCAATTAATTAATTAATCAATAATTAATATCCCTTGGTAGCTCTGTCATGTTCAATTGTTCATCGCTTGACGGAACAAACAACCCATAGAAATTCAACAAATTGAACCAAATGTGATCGTAGAAATTATGTTTTTAATCCTACCTTCGAATTGGGTGATGGATTTTTTGATCTTTTTAGCACACCCATCACAATGTAAGTCAAGTTTTAGGACGACGGTGTCAGACTTTTTTGTATCGGTGGATTTCTTTTGATCGTCTTCTTTCTTCGTATCAGTCTTTCTGAAACAAACAAAATCAAATTGAAGTCTGATTAAGGGTGATAACAAGATGAATGGAGGAGATTGAGGCAGAGGATTTTGAACACTAACTTCACCCATGACAATTGTTTAGGGAAAGAAGAGAAGGGGGAAAGAAAATGAAAGGACCAAAATGCCCCTGCAAGAGAGAGAAAAAGACTCACATTTAACTGCTCATATTAACGGCGTCAGCCACAGAGATGAAACAAGGAAAAAAAATAAAAGCATAGGGCCGATTTAAGGTTTTGAAACTATAGGGATGCAAACGGTTAAAATGGACAAAGTCAGGGTTGCAAATGGTAATTTACTCTAATATATTTTTATACCTTTTTCATTACTTTTTCTCTCTCCTCCACTCACAACCACTTTTAAAAGTATTAAAAAATTTATAAGGGTTAAACAATGAATATTTAAATTTACAGATGAACAGTAATATTTTATCTCTCATCCACTCACAACCACTTAAACCATTCCATATAATTTAAAAACTCACACGCATATAATTTTAAGGAATAGGCTGTGAATGCTCTTAATCTCTTTTTCTATTTCTTTATATTTCTTTTTTATTAAATTCTGAACATTTTACGACGTGGTTATTTTTATCTATGTTTTTATATAAATTCTATTCAAAATCGATCATCTGTGGGGTGCGTGTAGTTACCAGCCAGTTTTTATAATAAGTTAGTCATTATATAATTTTTTTTATCCTGACATTTAGTTGTTCAACCATTCTTTTTTCCCCCTTTCTTACGCGCCATTGGTGACCTTTTATATACTTCATATGTCACTTCTAGGGCTGTAAACGAACTGAACGAACACGAACAATGCCTAGTTCGTGTTCGTTCGCTAAGAAATAAACTTGTTCATGAACTGTTCATGAATACTTACCGAACGAGATTTCTTGTTCACGTTCGTTCATTAGAAAATGAACATGTTGATGAACTGTTTACGAACACTTACAGAACGTAAACGAACACAAACAAAAGTAAACGAACACAACAACTGTTCATAAACATGACGAATACGAAGAAGCTCATGAACACAAACAAATAAAAATGATTATAGATTTATTTAAAATAAAATTTATATTTTTATTACAAACATTACACAAAATCAATCAAAATAAATAAGTACTAAACATAAATATTAAAATATACTTGATATAATAGTTATAAAAATAACTAACACAGAAATTAAGAATATAAACGAATATATTAACAACATGAACGAACACATTATTGAACAGACACTAAAAAACATAAACGACACATATTGAACGTTCAAGATATAAATGAACGAACGTGGCTTGTGTTCATGTTCCTTCGTTTAACTAAATGAACGGAATTTTCTTGTTCGTGTTCGTTCATTTACTAAACGAACAAACATAAACGAACTTTCCGCCAAACGGTTCACGAACTGTTCGCTGAACGTTTAGTTCATTTGCAGCCCTAGTCATTCCCCATTGCAAGACAGAGGGGACAGGACCCGTTGATAGTGACTTAGGCGGTGGAAACCTATAACCTTTTATAATAACTCTCATTTTGTAAATTACAATCATGTATTCAAGTAATAGTGCTAGAATATATATATAATCTTCAGGTTTGACGTCGCCAGTCACAAAGTAGTCTTAGCATCAATCAAAAGGTTATAGACTCTAGCCTCTCATACGGGCAAAATTTTCTCTTAGAATAGTTCTAGGTGTTGATGTTAAAAAAAGTAATAAAACGTTCACACCTTTCTCACATTCCAATCGCACACAATTCACAACATGTAGTCATCATCACACAATCTGGTATTTGTAACCATCTATAATCTCTTATTTCATATGTATGTAACTGAGAGCATTTAAAATCTTAAAAACATTTCCAATGTCTTAGATAAAAGGCATGTTAGGTAAGACGCTAATCCTGAAAAGTTTGGGCCAAGTGGGGTTCAAACCCTTCTTGATATACAACGACATGTTATTTAATCATTTTAAGTACCAATCAGTTTTAGTAAAAGTTTCAGGAATAATTGATGCGTTTTTTGTAACTTTGACCTGTTTTATAATGTAAAACCTAAACATGTTTGGTCATTTTTGTATTTGAAAGTCATTATTTAGTCATTTTACTTATTATGGTGTTCAAATGCATTATCATTTACTCTATTTATAATTTATAAGCTTAATTTTTACAAAATTATAAACTTGTATTATTAATTATAAGGTTTTAGTTATTTAAAATAAATAATGAAATTGCAAAGTATTTAGAGTTATAAAGTTTATAATTTTTTTACAATTTAATAAATTGATTTATTATAAAAACTAGGGTTTATAATCTTTAGGGTTTAAAAACATTATTTAAAAAGATTTTACATAAAATAACCCTTCAGGACCAAATTGTAATTATCTAAAACCCAAACCTTTACTTCTCCATTGGCACATCTCTAAGAGCACTCACATCTCATTTCTTATTTTCATTCTTATAATTACAATAAGGTGCTGTTTGTTTTTTCTGCAGGAAAATGTCTGCAGTCTGCGGACCACATCTGCAGACATCTGCAGTAGAAGAGGTGAACCAAACGTCTGCAGTCTGCAAGAAATGACTGTTTGTTTTTTAACATCTGCATACTGCTAAAATATTCTATAACTAAAGTAAACCTGTTTTTAAACAAACAAAACCCTAACATAAAGCACAAATCATACCATCTAATATCACAAATCAAACAAAACCCTAAACCAAATAATAAATCATACTAACCAAATCACAAATCATCTAATATTCTGATGAGCTCGAAGACGTTACAAAAGGGTACATCCCAAAATCAATATCCAGCATTTGATTCAAGCCCCATTTGATTCAAGCCCATCAATTTCTTCAAAAACTCCAGGAAGATACACCACAACTCCATTCCCAATAACACAATTTCTTCAAAAACTCTAGAAAGATACACCACAACTCCATTCCCAATAACACACATGGTCTCCTCATTAAGAATCCCTGAAGGAACAAGATGAAGAGCAAACTTCTTGCCTTTGCCTTCATCACCCCACTGGCAACCCAATACTCCGGACCCCTGACCCAACAACCCGATCCGACTCGGAATTTAAACCGTTCTTTGATCCACATTGACGATTGAGGAAGCTAAACATGAAACATAAGCATTTCTCCGGCGGTGGGTGAAATAGGGACGACGTAATTGGGGAGAGGGGGGCTGATGGTGGTCCGGCCGTGGGGGAGGTGGGGCAGCGGTGGTGAGACTTGAAAGGGAGGGATGGGAAGTTGAGGTTCAAGTGGTGGGGGTGGGCTTCGAGCAGTAGGTCTTCGAGCAAGGGGGCTGCGACGAAGGGCCTTCGAGCTGCAGCGGCGACCAACGGCGGCGACCAACGGTGGCGAGCAGGGCAGGCGAGCAGAGGTTGGCGAGTGTTGTGGGGGCTGTGGAGTGGTGAGTGTTGTGGGGGTTGTGGAGAAATGATATGGGTTGAGTCAGGTGGGAAGAGGTTCATAAAATGTCTTCCCATCTGAAGACTAGGGTCCATGTCTGCCCCATGAAGAGCTTAGGAAGACATTTTTTAATGAAACGTCTTCCAGAAAACAAACAGTCTGCGAAGTAAAAACCTCTTCCCGCGTCTGCGAGCGCGCAGATGAAGAGGTGGGGAAGAGGTTTTTTCAAAAAACAAACACCTCTAAAAATCACTACTTATTCTCTCTCCATTTAATTAAATAATATATTTTTATACCTTTTTCATTACATTTTCTCTCTCCTCCACTCACAACCACTTTTAAAAATATTAAAAAATTTATAAGGGTTGAACAATGAATCCTTAAATTTACAGATGAACAGTAACATTTTCTCTCTCCTCCACTAATAACCACTTAAACCATTCCATATAATTTAAGAACTCACACTCACATAATTTTAAGGAATGGTTGTGAATGCTCTAACCAACTTTCTGGCTAAGCTTTAGCATGCCAAATTCTCCAAAACCTGACCAATATAATTCAAACAAATTATACCCTTCATCTCGTGAGTTTGTTTCAAACTCATAACCCCACAAATTCAAATTAAACCAACTGTCTCATCAAGAACAACTCGAACCAAAGCTTATTTAACCTAAAATGTTTCAGCTCTAAAATCCAGTCAGTTGATTCAAATCATGGAATTGAAACGCAATGACCATCATTGTAACAATGATATCGACATTAATTGGTCAAAAAACGTTCGAATTATTCCTAATTCAAACTTAAAACCCATTAATCAAAGTGAAATCGTCTGATACGACACAGATGCAATTGAACCTATATGAGCAAGGTAAAACATTCCATCCTATTCCTTTAAACTCTTGGTAATCTTAATTTTATTCAGAACACACACATCATTTTGATCACTGTCTTCAACCCTGTAAGGTTATATTAGAAAGGCTGATGCAACCAAAGCAACCAAGAGCTTACAGTATGCATGCACTAATGTACAAGGTAAAGTTACTTCAGAAGCTTTACACTCTTCATAGAAAAGTATTCTAAGTATAAAATCTTCTGAAGCCAAAGATCTAGTCTTTCGAAGCTTTAAAGACAAATTCTTCCGAAGCCAATGAAGTGAAGACTGATTTCTTCTGAAGACAGAGAATATATGCTTTCTCTGATCTACTTTTGAATAAAGCTGACCCACTTTCCGCTACAACTCTGAAGACTCATCAACTTATATTAGTTGCTAAAAAGGTCCATGCTTTTGTAACTGTAGATTAAGGTTAGAGTCTGTAACTTTCTACTTTGTATCTTTTATCCTTTTTGTAATATATTAGGATATGAGCTATGGCATGTCATAGTCACTAGTAAAAGGAAATCTGCCTTTTGACTCTACATTGATTTTGTTGTCTAGATAAATGTTTCCTGCTGACTTTCAAAGTATAGCCGGCTGTAGGATGTAGTATAAAGTATATCTGGTTCTTGTATTTATTTGGTGCTTTGTAACACTTATAATACAACTAGAGAGAAATATACAACATTCTTGAAAACTATATTTATATTGTTCTTGTTCTTTTGTTCTATCTCATTACTTGTGTTCTTAGTATCCTTTATATAAAACCTAGTATCCTATTTGATCTGTTAAATATTCTAACACTCTATTCATTGTGAGAGTGATTGTATTGACCACCCTTAACCGGTCCTGTAATTAGTATAAGAGCATTTCAGACTCTTCATTGTAAGATATCACCATCTTAAATCCTCTTAGTTTCACATATCACTTAACATCTCAAATGGCAGCTTTTAAATCTGATATCGTAACCGGTACCATGGTAAAGTCAGGGACTGATCACTCCTGATGTTTTGACACCTGGTTCTTAAAAATGGAAGGGTTTATCAAGTCTCAAGACAGTTGGATGTGGGAGTCTATTACCTTAGAACCTTTCAATCCATGCACCTCTTCAGCTGCTACTGGAGGTGACATGATTCTAAAGAAAGTGGCTGACTACTCTAAAGAATACAGGAAAAGAATAGATGTAGATCTGAAAGCCATGACCTCCCTTCAAACTGCTCTTCCAAATGCCATCTACAGAGGCTTCAAGAAGTACAAAACTGACAAACAACTATGGGATGGACTAAAGCTGATGTATGAGGGGTCTAGTGAAACTAAAGAGAACAAGAAAGACCTCTTGAAGCAGTAGTTTGAGAACTTCACCTTCAAAATAGATGAAACCATGACTCAACAATACTTAAGGTATGTTAAGATTGTGGATACTCTAATGGATGTTAGAGTAAAACTGGAGAATAGTGATATTGTGAGGAAGTTCATGTCCTCACTTCCAAGAAAATGGACACAGTATTGTGCGGTCATTCAGAGGATTGAAAACCTCGAGCCCTTATTCTCACTGAGTTGTATGACATACTTAGTGGTTATTAGATGGAGATGAACATGTAAAATCCCTCTGGTAACTCCAACAATCAACAGAGTTCCGCCCTTCATATGGTTGAAATAGATTATAGAGAACCACAACATCATCTCATCTCTTACCCTGATAACTCATAAAAGGGCCCTTTCATCACCTTCCTATAGACACCAAGGGAGAGCTATATCCAAGGAAGCCCATTCTAAGAGACAAGCTCATCATAAGCCTTTGTGTCTACTGATGGAAGCATACAACTTCCTCTTCACCCTTAAAGATTTGGACTGTATCCATCCAGATGACCTGAAGTACATGAAGATGGTCCAACGGATGGCTCTTCTCACTCATAGAGACTAGAAATTCTACAAGAGGACAGGGATGAAGTTTCCTAATAATATGGCCAATGGAAAGTTTGGACAGGACAAAAGCAACAAGATGGGATACTTTGCTAAGGATTGCAAGGCACCAGGACTAATGGTAGCCAAGCACAACCTAGGCCAAACTACACTAAGAAAGTTCCATACACTAAGAAGCCCAAGAAGCAAGCTGAATTTGCTGTTGAAGAAGGATGCCTTGATTGGACTTTCCAGGTTGAAGATGTATCTCTAAACCAAGCACTAATGATAGATCATGAAGAAGCCAAGGTATTGGAACATCTTTGTACCCCAGAATGCATTGCTAAAGTAAACAAATATTGGTCCTATAAGTTAGAGATGAGATCTGATCATAAGTCCTAAAACATACTAAAAGATGATTTCAAAAGAGATAAAAATGGTTACAAACTTAAAATAGAAGATTTAACAAAAACTATTTCCACTCTTAAGCATGAACATACCAACTACAGGACTTAGATAAAAGATCTCATCACTAAGTTAACTGAATGCTAGGCTGAGCTTATGATCAGCAAAGGAAGGGTAGAGAAATGTGTTCTTGAAGAAGAGATCTTCAAGAACATAATATCCTCATCATTGTATGCAAAAGTGTGTTATTAGAACAAGCAAGGACTAGGATCTAGTGAGATAGCTCCTCCACACACTCCATTGTATGTAAGATCTCCTAGGTTTGGAACTTGTCAAGATGATCTTCCTGTCATAGACCTCATTGAACATGGGTTACTATTCTCCTAAGGAGAGGAAGAAATCAGGGATGACAAAGTCTAAGAGATCAAGGCCACCTTCAACTTCAAGCAGAAACAAGTCTTTATCTCTACAGGGTTTGAAGTGGTGAAGACTAAGGACTTAACTCTGAACTCTTTTACCAAGAGTTCAAATTTATGTTCAACTCATTCCTGTGAAGGAATGAAGGCTGATCAGCTGTGTACCACTACTACACAACCTGAACCATCCACCTCCAAGAGCAAGCCTCACCCTAGGAAGCTTGCTACAGCATCTGAGAAGATGGAGATGGAAAGTGATCAAGATTAGTCTTATAGTCAAAGGAAGACTCTTAGAAGAAAGCCAATTGATTGCATTATGTGTGGGAGTACTTTTTATCTTGCCAAGGATTGTATCTACAATCCTAAAAGTACTATCCACATAACCAAGAAGAAGACTTATAAGAAGAAAAGAAGATGAAAGCTTCGGAAGGGAAATCTCCTCCTTTCGGAAGATAAATTGGTCTTGGAAGAAAGGAATGCTTCCAAAGCATGAGGCTTGCTGCAGTGAAAGCAAGATCTTCCAAAGGTGCAGTCTCTAAAACTTTCAAAGTTGTCAAAACTTTCAAAGTATTAAAGGTCAAGTCTAATCTTCCAAAGATGGTGTGGAAGATAAAGGAAGACCAAGTTACTGAAAGTTATTCATTAACAACAGCAAATGATCCCCAAAGTCTTAACATAGGATCAATCACTATTGCATTATCTTCAGTCCATTTTGAAAAGCCCAAGACCAATGAGGCTTGGGTTTCCAAATGTAACTAACTTTCTTCTTGGTGTGCAGGAACAACTAAAGACCAAGAGGAATGTATGGATCATTGATAGTGGCTGCTCCAGGCACATGACAGGCGATAGATCTTTTCTTCAAAATTTGAGAAAATTGATGGACGACCAGTTTCTTTGAAGGATATGCATAAGGTTACATTACTAGAAGGGGCAGGGTCATAAATGGTAAGTTTAGTATTGAAAAGGTAAACTTTGTTAAGAAGCTTGGGTACAATTTACTGAGTGTATTCTAATTTTATGATCAGAGACACAACATGCTCTTCGCTGAGCATGAGTGCATTGTTCTCAAGCCTGGGGTGGTTATTTCTCAAGAGCATATCCTGCTCAAAGCCCCCAGGAAAGGGAATATGTACAAGATGGATTTGCAGGAAAGATGTCCCTCAGGAATAGATTCTTACTTTGTATCTAAAGCAAATAGTGATGAGTCTATTCTTTGGCATAAAAAATATGCCATGTAAACTTTAAGAACATGCATAATTAATTAAGAATGATTTGGTAACTGGAATGCCAAAGAAAGAGTTACTAGTGATGATCACTGTGTTGCATGTCTGAAGGGAAAGCAACACAAAATGTCTCACAAACCAAAGGAAAAGAACTCCATCATTACTCCTCTACACTTATTACACATGGATCTCTTTGGCCCCACAAGTGTAATGAGTCTAGGAAGGACCTCATACTGTTTAGTGATCACAAATGATTTCACAAGATTTACTTGGGTCTTCTTTCTTAGAACTAAGGATGAGACTGCTGAGGTCTTGAAGAACATCATTCTGAAAATTAAGAATCAATATGATCACAAGGTGAAGACCATAAGATATGATCAAGGAACTGAATTCAAGAACCAAATCCTTTACACATTTTGTGATGAAAAGGGTATTACAAGACAATATAGTACTCTCAGGACTCCTCAGCTAAACGGTGTTGCTGAGAGGAGAAACATGACACTTATTGAAGCTGCAAGAACCATGTTGTTTGACTTTAAACTGCCCTGAGCAGAGGTAATAAACACTGCTTGCTATATGCAGAATAGAGTTTTAGTAGTTAAGACTTATAGTAAGACTCGTTATGAACTATGGCATAAAAGGAGACCTTTCATTGGTTTCCTCAGAGCATTTGGATGTCCTTGCACCATCTTGAATACCAAAGATCAAGTAGTCAAATTTGCTAAGAAATCAGATGATGGACACTTTATTGGATACTTTCCCAAGCTAAGGATTATAGAGTATACAATCTCAGAACTAGAGTAGTTGAAGAGTCAGCCAATGTGACCTTCAATGAGCACACTCCCAGTGTGAAAGCATCTGATCCTAATTGTCTATTTGATCTTGATTTAGTTATAACTATTTTAACAAATCTTGTGAGAATGTTTTAGGATCTACAGGTAACTTATCAACAGGAGATCATAACCCAAGATTTGACCTGAGAAGACCAAGCAAGAATACTACTTCAGCTGAAGTGGTAACTAACCCTTCAAATGGAGTTCCTATAAGCATAACTATGACAAATCCAACTGATACATCTAAGGAGCCTACAAATTCTAGCTCAGAGGCATAAACTCAAATAAAAGATCTTAAAATGTATTAGGAAATGGTAGTGGTGGCAGTGATCAAGAGTTTCTTAATGTTGATAACCACTCCATGGAAGACAACATCAATGATGTCATACACTTATTGGATCAAACTTCTCTTGATAAGTGTGCTGATGTGGTGGGAGACACTTTATTGTCAGATCTAAACTTCACAAATTTAGATCTATCCAATCAACTTGATGTGATCCCTTAACTTAGGATCTACAAGTCATACCCCACCATAAATATAATTGGAGATGTTGACCAAGGGGTGAGAATAAGAGGACAAACTCATGAAAAGAATGTTTATCTATACTCTTGTTTCTTGTCCCTGATAGAACCAAAGAAAGTTGATAAAACTTTGAAGGATAGAAGTTGGATTGAAGCATGCAAGAGGAGCTACTTCAATTCAAATTACAAAAGGTTTGGAACCTATATCATCTGCCTCAAGGGAAGACTACTATAAGAACCAAGTGGGTTTTCAGGAACAAGAAGGATGATAGAGGACTTGTCATCAAGAATAAGGCAAGACTAGTTGTTCAAGGATACACATAAGAAGAAGGAATTGACTACACTAATGTCTTTGCTCCTGTGGTAAGACTTGAAGCTATTAGTATATTCCTGGCTTTTGAAGCATCCAAGGATTTCAAGGTCTACTAACTGGGGTAACTAATGAATAGGTGTATGTCAAACAACCACCTGGCTTTATAAACCTAGATCATCCTGATTATGTCTGCAAGCTTGATAAAGCTCTTTATGGGTTGCACCAAGCTCCAAGGAAGTGGTATGAGACACTATCTCTGTAACTCTGTTAGCATGGCTACAAGAGGGGTACTATAGATGGAACTCTCTTCATCAATGGAATAGTGAATGACTTAATGTTAGTTCAAGTGTATGTAGATGATATTATCTTTGGGTCAACTAATCCAAAGCTCTGCAAAAACTTTAAGAACTGATGAAGAATAGATTTGAAATGAGTGCCATGGGGGAACTTAATTTCTTTCTAGGAATTCAAGTGAAGCAAGTTGACAATGGCATCTTTATAAGTCTGTCAAAGTACGTACAAGACATAGTTACAAGGTTTAACATGAATGAATGTAAGGTTGCAAAGACACCCATAGCCTGAAACCACTCCATTGGACATGATCTTGATGGAAGTATGTAGATGAACATCTTTACAGGGCTATGATTGGGTTTATTATGTACCTCATAGTCAGTAGGCCTGATATCGTGTTTGCTGCATGCATTTGTACAAGATATCAAGATAACCCTAAGATGTTATACCTGGTTGCTATCAAGAGGATTTTTAGATATCTCAAAGGTGCTCCTAAACTAAGCCTTTAGTATCCAAAGAATTCTAACTTCAATCTATATGCTTTTACAGATAATGACTATGGTGGCTGTAACATGACTGCGAAGTCTACATCTGAGGGATGTCAATTCCTTGGTGGAAGGATAGTCTCATGGCAATGTAAAAAACAATCCTGTGTATCTGCATCAACTGCTAAAGTTGAACACATTACTGCTGCTAGCTGCTGTGCGTAAGTGCTTTGGATTTAGAATCAGATGTTGGACTATGGATTTAACTTCAAGGAGACTCCAATCCATATAGACAACAACAATGCTATCTCTATTATAGAGAATCCTATGCAGCACTCATCGATAAAACACATCAATATCAGGTATAATCTAATTAGAGATAATTTTGAAAAGGGATTGATAAAACTAGTCAAAGTTAACACAAATGAACAATATGCTAATCTGTTCATAAAGGATTTTGATGAACAGAGATTTAAATATCTTGTATCAGCTATTGGGATGATTAACTTTGAGTAGATTTTCTTAAAACTTAATTTAAGACTATTTCTAAAACACGTGTGTCCTAAGTTGTCTAAACTATCACCTACATAAGCCCAGTTTACTTGGAAGACACTTTTTTCGAATATTCCTTAGAATTTTGAAAATCTTAAAACATATCTTCTTTCGAAAGAAATTAATATTGTCTTCAAAAGAAGTTTAAGTATTCAAATCAGATAACTATTTATAAGAAATTTATCTTTGGAAGAAATTCTGATATATCTTCCAAAACAAAAATATGCTTCTATGTACTTATATGTATTTGAAGAACAATTTTCTCCTGAAAGCAATTATATCTCGGAAGATTTATTCCCTTTATAATAAAACTTCAAAGTTTTAATCACTTCCGAAACCAAATATGCCTCAGAAGAGATAATACATAAGTATTTTATCTTCCGAAGCAAATTTTCATAAAGCTAAGGAATATCTTTCGAAGTCAAATTGGCTTTGAAAGTTTTTATAAAAGCTTCTGAAGACAGAATAGCTTTGGAAGATTTTTGACTTTCAAGAAAACTATCTTTTGGGTACTTTTTAGAGGTGAGACCGATATTCGGATTTCAAAGTTTATCCTTTTACACTAACTTTGTCTCAAATACATTTCATATATATACGCCCAATGGTTCCCCCCTCTTTCATTATCTTCTTCATCTGCAAATTCTCTAACCTAAATTCACCCATAAACCGACCTTGTTCTTATCTTCCTTCACAACAAAGCTATCTCAAATGGCCAACCCTGTCCGCAGAGACCACCTGATTTTACTCCGTTGAACTTTGAGAACGATCCAGGTTTATCAGAGGTTTGTTGCTTTCTTACTCTATCCAACTACTGCACCTCCCTCATAGTAGATCCTCCACTCTATGAGGCTTAACTATTGGACTTTTGGGGGGCCTGCCAAGAGGTCACCATGGATGGGGAGAAGGCACTATCTGCCACTGTAAAGGGGAGTATAATCTTCATCACTCCAACCTTAATAAACACTCATCTTCAGCTATATGATGTAAAAGGTGAATTGTCCATTCCCAAATCTGCTACTAACCAGTCTTCTGGACAAATGGGCTATGAAGGTGACTTCTCAGTTAGAACATTTAGGAAAAGGAAGGTTTCCTCTATGTGGTCAATCACAACTTATCTTACAAGCATGGAGGATGGGACCAGATTCCTAAAGACCTTTCCTTTATAGTCCTTTCCTTTATAGTCCTTGGGATGGTTCAAGGGGTCAAGTTCAGGTATTCATAAATTCTATACACTAATTTACTTGCAAACTTGGACTCCTTAGAATATTATATGTTTCCGAGATATGTCCAGCATATTCTTAACTGTGAACTGGGCTCATAGTAAGGGGAACATGTAATGTCTTAAAATTAGGACAGATGAAGCCCGGTATCTTTAAAAAAATAAGAAAGTTTACTATGGGCTTCTCAGGGGTAGAAACAACCCTGTCCTGAAATTATTAGAGCTTATTGCTCAAGGTGACAACCTAGTAGCACTAGCTAGTATTTAACCCACACCTTCTACTTCACAATAACCACACAGCCACAAATAACCATCATCTACTAAAGAAAATCCAAATGAACCCCTGCACAAGCTATTCAGCTTGTGCAGGCCCTCATATCACCACCTATGTAGGAGGAAGTGGACACTTGAGTTCCTACTTTCCCTAAGGAGAAAACCACTCCATCTCATCAATGATTAGTTCTGAGGTTCTTCATACTCAGACTGATAAGCTCACAAACCCAACAGCCTTAAGCCTTCACTCAGAGTCTCAAAACTCTAGTGAACAACCTTTAGGGGACAGTTACCATCCCCAGCCTCTTGATCTAAACCAATCATTTCCCAACCTAGAATTCTATGATAATGAAGATATGGGATTTAGTGAGTACCATGAGTCTCTCTTCTCCACCCCTACTCAAGGAGAGATGAGTACTCCTGCCTTTCCTATATCTAGCCCACATCATCCACCTACTACTCGGTGGACCTCCCTAAACCTGTTTAAGAGATCCATATGGAAGAGGCTCTCACTTCAGCAAGTGAATACATCATTAGGACCTCAACCATGGTAACCCATCCCACTGATAATTCAATTAAAGTTGTCAGTGTGCAGGGGAAATCTAGCATCCAAGAACAACATGCTGGTGATGAGGAAGAAGACTTAGGTCCAATTCTCTTATCCCCCAGTGATTCTTCTAATGAAGATGAGGGGAACATGAGACTAAAGGTGCACAAACTGACCAAAACATATGCCTATTCACTCTTCAAGGTTAATCACTTGGAATCTCAAGTGACTACCTTACAAAGAAGGGTCCATGATCAGCAACTTGAGATTTCTAATCACAAGGAAAAAATAGCTGGGAGACCTTTTAGGATGACGCAACCAGGAACACAAGAACCTGAGAATGTGACAGACTTAACCCCCAGCTCACCTATGCAAGAGGGTGATGCTACCAAAAAGGGGGAGAAAGTCCAAGCAATCACAGAACCTAGGAGTTCTTCATAGAGTATGGATATTGATGATTCACCATCCTCACTTACAATTGTCCATACTCAGCAACCTCCATAAGTCCATATTGATATGGACTCAGTCATATAAAGTTTGTTTGAGGAGGGTATTCCAAGGGCTATGTATGATGCTGATAGAAGATTCCTGATACTGCATAGATTTTAGGGGTAGCAATAGGTCTTTAACTTTTAGACCCTAAACTACTATGACAGTCTTCCTCTAGTCCAAATATCACTTGCCAACCCAAGTCAAAATAGACAAGTTGACAGACTTACTGAGAGGATTCAAGATAGGATTATTGAAGAGTTCATATATAGAATAAGATAAAGGCAAACAAGCAATGTCATTGGTCAACTGGATGTTGAGGTGGATCCTAAGATTAGCTTCGAATGAGAAACCTTGAACGAAGGCATAATAATAGAACCTGTGAACCTTGTCACAGGAACTAATTCAACAACCTCTACCTTAGTGAGGCACCAGCTGGTGAAGGTGTCTCACAGCCTCTCTCTGGCCAGAGCTTGACTGCTAAATCAAGCAGTAAAGACCAAAGCTCTCTCCATCTTCAGTGACCAAGGCCTATGAGTGACAAAGGGAAAAGAAAACTGACTCCTAAGGAAATTAAGGAGGATGAGAGAGAGAGAGAGAAGAAAATCAAGCTAATGGAAGAGAATTCAAGTGGGTCCCCATCCTTCATGGAAGCTGCAATCAAGGTCCAATAATCAAGATGATGAGTTTTCAGATTAAACTACTTTGGGAGAAAAAACTACAATATAGATAAACTCATCTCTCTTCCCTTAGAGGAACTTAATGAACTGGCAGACATAGAGCTGTCTAAGAACAGGAAGGAGGTAGAGGATACAGAGTTACTCCTCAAGATTATAGAAGAAAGAAGGAAGAAAAGGCTTTACAAACAAGCTCCTACACTCTTGCTATTTCAAGAAAGCCCTGAGATAGAGGCTGTGGTAACTGAACAACCTCATAGACAAGGAAGTTGATAGACAATATATAATCAAATACCTGATTGCCACAGGTCTCTAGCAGGCATATGCACTTCTTCCCATATCATGTAATTACATTGAATTCGAGTATCTTAAGCAGCTGGAACAACAAGTTTTT
>CM044013.1:59898243-60218243 GCA_024085815.1 Flaveria linearis | reverse complement strand
TAATGTTTTGTTTTACTGTTTTCTATTAACTTAATATACGCTTTGCATTTATATCAAAATGATATAGCTTTTAAATTTGCTAACAATATGCAATCACTTTCTTCTCTTCGTCTGGTATTCTCTTAGATGCAAGTAACTATGAGTATTAAAGTTTAAGAGCATATCCTGATCTTAAGTGTACTCCCGAAATATAAGATTATAGGTTTTGGTCATGTTGGTTGGAGATTATGATGACTTATACTAGAAAATCTAAACATTGGTGTGAAAAAAAATTATTATGATTAATTAAAAGCGAAATAGAAACTTAGAATACTATCATCTTTTAACATTTTTTAACGTAGAAGTCACTAACATTAGGCTTCCCATTTGGACTCGAGTCCAAGCAGGTTTAACCCGTTCAGTTTGATATATCCTTCTTTAAACTAAACACGTACTATAGAAAAATCATTACTAAGTCAATGAAGCTATTGGGGACTAAAATATTCTCCTTAATCTTCTCCATGAATTGCTCCCCTTTACGTTCACATATTTGGTTACTTTATTTAGTCTTTTGTTATTTTTGTCTATTTATTTCCCTATGTAATGTTTTGAGATGAGAATATGAAAAAGAGTCAAAATCCTTTGAACCATAAACTTGAATATGGTATCAGAGCGGTTCTCTAAAATCCTAACCTAATCTAGAACATCAACAATCATCATCCAACCGAGAAACAATGAGGCATGAAAGGGTTGTGGTCCAAGACGCCAAACGGAGCGGTGTGGTCAAGCATTGCATCTTTTGCGGGAAGGACGACCACAACAAGGAAGTTTGTTTCAAAAGAATCGGATACCCCGTATGGTGGCCACGTACAAAGGCAGCCTACATTGAAGCTGAAAACAAAAGCCGAAACGCTGAAACAACGTGTATGGCTAACTTTGTTGGTAAAGGGGAAGGTGATGATGCTTGGGTGGTTGACTCCGGAGCGACCGAGCACATTACCTGTGATCCGGTTTTCCTTGAAAACAAAATAGAAAGCAAGATTGAAGCCCCTGTTGTTATCCCAAATGGAACTAAAGTATCAGTTAAGGGAAGGGGTAATTGCACTCTTAAAGAAGGTACAAAAATCCAAGAAGTCCTTTATGTTCCTGAATTCAAGTGCAACCTTTTGTCGGTTAGAAAATTGACAAAAGAATTGCAATGCGTTGTTTCATTCTTTCCTGATTTTTGTGTTATAAAGAAGCTTCGAACGGGCAACTTGATTGGTGCAGGTAGATGTGAGAGGGGACTATATCGGATGGGGATGATCAGAAACGAGAGAAAAGCAATGGTGGTGTCTAATGACACTTGGCATAAAAGGTTAGGACACGCTTCCGCTGAAAAACTCAACCAGATTAGTTTTCTTAAAAATGCTAATTTTAATAAGATTTGTGATTCTTGCTCTAAGGCTAAGCACACGAGACTCCCTTTTCATGATAGTACCACTAAAACTGTAGATTGTTTTGATTTATTGCATTGTGATATTTGGGGGGCATATCGTACGCCTTCCTTCACCGGGGCAAAGTATTTTTTAACAATCGTTGATGATTTCAGTAGAGCCGTGTGGTTGTTCTTATTAAAATTTAAACATGAAGCCAGTGGGTGCTTAAAGGATTTTCAAAAAATGGTAAAAACACAATTCAGAAAGAATATCAAGAAGATTAGATGTGACAATGGTGGGGAGTTCACATCTAACGACATGGTGAATTTTTACAAAGATAACGGAATCTTACTTGAAACTACATGCCCTCACACCCCTCAACAGAATGGCGTTGAAGAAAGAAAGCATCGACACTTGCTTGAAACGGCCCGATCCTTAAGGTTTGAGGCTAATTTACCAAAGAGGTTTTGGGGAGAGTGCGTCTTAACAGCAGCATATGTCATAAATCGGTTACCTTCTAAAGTCATTGGAAATAAAACTCCTTTCGAATTGCTTCATAACCAAAAGCCCGACTATGACTTTATGAGGACTTTTGGTTGTCTAGCATATTATTGGAACACCGACACGAACGGGGATAAGTTCGAAATGAGGGGAGGCCCGGTGTTTTCTTGGGATACCCGGGAGGAAAAAAGGGGTATAAAATTTATGATCTCGAAAGCAATAAAATTGTTGTCTCAAGAGATTGCAGGTTTCACGAAAATCACTTTCCTTTTGACAAAGTCAATTCAATGTGTCAACACCAAGATATTTTGTAGCAAGAAAATCGATCCACTGAAGTTGATGTTGAAATTCATAACCAAGTGGAGGATGATGTCACAAAGAAAATTAATGAAGAAATGGAGATGAAATCTCAAAATTGTGATCAAAACTTTATTAGTGTTTCACCACCTCAACATGAGGTTTACCACGTGCATGAGTTGGATGAACCTCAAAATTCAAATGGAAGTCCACTCCCTCACGACCCAAGAACGGAAACACATGACCCAAATGAGCAGAATGATGTTCAAGAAATAAATTTTGAAGAGGGACGGGAAAAACGAACTCGATCTCAACCGAATTGGTTTAAGGACTTCGAAGTCAAGCTTCCCCCATCTGTTGATCCGACACATCCCGCATCAAATCTAAACTCTTCCACGGTGCATCCTTTGTCTAATTTTTGTTTCATATGAGCATTTTTCTGACTCACAAAAAACTTTTCTAACGGCCATTCATTCCAATAATGAGCCAAAAAATTTTGCAGAAGCCAAACATGATGATCGATGGAAAGAAGCCATGAAAAGAGAAATACAAGCTCTTGAAGAAAGCGGCACATGGACACTCACGGATTTACCGAAAGGCAAACGCGCCATAGACTCGAAATGGGTCTACAAAGTGAAATATAAACCAAACGGGGAGGTGGAACGTTATAAAGCTCGTCTTGTTGCAAAGGGATTCACGCAACAAGAAGGAGTTGACTATCACGATACGTTTGCTCCAGTAGCCAAACTTGTCACGGTTAGAACTCTTTTGGCAGTAGCAATCAAGAAAAACTGGATCATCAACCAACTCGACGTGAACAACGCGTTTCTACATGGAGATTTAGACGAGGAAGTTTACATGAAGATTCCGCAAGGATTTTCTAAAGAGAACGAAACCCGTGTTTGCAAATTAAGGAAATCTCTCTACGGGTTAAAACAAGCCTCTCAAAACTGGTATCAAAAATTTACTACATCCCTTATGAATATGGGTTTTAAACAATGCAAGTCCGACTACTCTCTCTTTACTCATAAACAAAAGAATAGCTTCGTTGCAGCCTTGATATATGTAGACGACGTTATTATCGTTGGAAATAATCATGATCAAATACAAGCCATGAAAAACGAGCTCGATAAACAATTTAGCATCAAAGATCTAGGGGATCTTAAATACTTTCTTGGCATCAAGGTGGTCCGTACTTCTAAAGGCCTCGTCTTGAGCCAAAGGAAGTATACCCTAGATATTCTCAAAGATTGCGGGCTACAAGGTTGCCGACCCAGCTCGTTTCCTATTGAACCAAACTTGAAACTTGATAAGGGAGAGACACAACAAAAGATTGACAACAGTTTGTACCGTCGGATGGTGGGACGGTTACTCTATTTGCAAGCTACCAGACCTGACATCACTTATGCAGTTAATGTCTTGAGTCAGTTCGTCAGTGACCCGAGACAAAACCATTTGAATGCTGCTCATCGTGTGCTTCGTTATCTTAAAGCTACGGTAGGACAAAGCATCCTTCTACCACGATCCGGAGGGTATAATCTCACGGCATATTGTGACTCCGACTGGCTCCGATGTCCTTTTACGAGACGATTAAGAACAGGATACTTACTTCTCCTTGGAGGTGCTCCAGTCTCATGGAAAACTAAGAAGCAATCGGTCGTTTCTCGCTCTTCTGCTGAAGCAGAATATCGTTCCATGGCCTCTACTGTTAGCGAAGTTCTATGGATGCGATGGCTTTTACGAGAGTTAGATATTCCATTCGAAGGTCCAACTTCTCTGTTTTGTGATAACCAAGCCGCTAGACACATCGCCAATAATCCGGTCTTTCATGAAAGGACTAAACATGTGGAGATGGATTGTTATTTTGTCCGTGAAAGAGTTGAAGCTCAAGAAATTCGTCCACTTCATATCGATTCCAAGTTGCAAATTGCTGACCTGTTCACAAAAGGCTTAGGTGCTCCTAATCTTAGTTTCCTACATGGCAAGTTGGGTGTTATCAACCTACACACTCCAACTTGAGGGGGAGTATTGGGGACTAAAAATATTCTCCTTAATCTTCTCCATGAATTGCTCCATGAATTGCTCCCCTTTACGTCCATATATTTGGTTACTTTATTTAGTCTTTTATTATTTTTGTCTATTTATTTCCCTATGTAATGTTTTGAGATGAGAATATGAAAAAGAGTCAAAATCCTTTGAACCATAAACTTGAATAGAAGCTGCTAACACCTAAACCTAATTTAATGAGTAAACTAACAATGGTTTCATGGATAAGAAGGAAGACCAGATGAACATACTGTTATAGTCAACTTGTAACAACCCATTCGTTAACAACCCATTCGTTGGGCCTAGTGAAATGTACAATCGATAACAGCAGAAGCAATAAGCTAATAATTTTATTGCATTTCTTAATTACAAAAACTTATTTATAATTTCTAAAGCTTCCAAGGCCCTTTGAGGATAACGTACTATATATTATGAATAGCTCCTAACTTGTACATCTTTATCTGCCTGCAACGTATACTAAACAATGACGTCAGCTAAATAGTGGTGAGCTCATGAGACACAATTTATAAACAAACAATATTTGATCCTAAGGCCTTGTGTCTTCCATGGATTGCATTACAACCACCGACATTAGAAGTACTTCCCCTCAATCATCACATGGGTATGAATATATATGTGTATACTATTTGGTCCTAAACCGTCATCGCTTGGTCTCCCCACTTCTTGATACATCTACTTAAGTATATATGGATCTAAACATACCCCCACTAACACATATTGTAGCATTCTTATTTATAAATGGTTTGACCAAGGAGTATACCGTGCATAATTTGATTTTAATGAAGAAAATGGCATGGAATCGAAAATTTGTTTATATGCTGAGTTTGTCCTCATATGGAATGGGTAAGGGTCCCGGTAGGAGACCGCAGCCCATGGTCCATGAGTAAGTAGTCACGCCATCGCCTTTGATTGTCCTTATCTAGATAAGCCATAAATGGACCGCTAGGAAATGGGTGGCGGCCAGTCATGACGTTGAGTCATCAAACACATGTCAAAACTCGACGAAATATTAAAGACAGGTGCAGGGTCATCGCAAATCATCATGAAAATTTGTAGCGGTTGTTTCATATTTTCAAATATGGTATCATAATGGACCCTCATGGTCTTGGTTAGGTGGTGGTCAACCACGACCCTATTTCATAGAATCCGTATTTTCTAATAAACGTTTAATTCGTTATAGAACTTGTTTTACGTAAACGTTTTCCACTCTATCCTGGTAGCTTGATCCCTGCTAGGGACTTTATCCCTTAGACCCCGCCAGGGGTTACCGCCCTTTGGAGCCTGCTATAAAAGACGTTGACCCCGGACGCTCATTTGCTCGTGAGGTAGATATTTGTAGTTTAGGGTATTAGAGAAATTACAGTAGGTTTCCCAAAACCATATCCATCTCTAAATTATAAAGAAGTTTTATAAAATTATATTATTTGAATTCTACATCAGTTTCCATCCCCGTCCCTATCTCCTAACTTTTAGGGGAAATGCTAATACTCCATATTTGAACATCACTACTCATTCGTCATATTCATTATTTAATATTTCTTATAAGTAGTATAATTTAATTAAAATAGAAATAAATATGGATAATAGGATGTAGAATGTTATTGAAAAATGGAAGGTATCGGGAAAGAGATACGAAAAAAAGTTCGAGGGCACCAAAAAGTGAGTCATCTCTAAACTTTATATATATGGCTTGATTTATTTGTAAACCAATAGAAATTACTAAAAATTTACGTTAACTTATGAAAAACTGTTAAGATCAATACAAATCATTATTTATATTGTACGAATAATATTATTACATATATACAAGAGTAAATCTCGATTTTGGTCCCTGTGTTTTACAAATTGACTCCACTTGAGTACCAACGTTTATTTTGTCTCCATTTGAGTACCAAAGATTGAAAAAGTTCTCTGTTTCAGTCCAAATTTCTAACGGTGTTAACATTTTCTGTTAAATTTTGTAAAAAGACCAAAATACCCCTAAGGGCTATAAAAATATCACCATCTCCACCAAACACCACATACCACCACCACCACACACCACCGCCACCACACACCACCGCCACCACACACCACCGCCACCACACACCACCGCCACCATACACCACCACCACCACACCACCGCCGGCACACCTCCGCCGCCCACCTTCACCGGAGTTCACGTTTCATCTCCAGAAGTCGCCGGAACAAGGGTCTTCTTGTTCTGCTTCTTCCACTACCCTTTTGAAACGGAAAAGACCCGCCAAATTGGCTATTCCGGTGGGTTCTTTCGGCTTTTCCGGCGGGGTTACCCACCACAACCTGAGAATCACCCACCACCATCGTATTCCACCGCACCACCAACTCCTCCGCCGCATCTCCGCCACCTCCGCCACCTCCGCCACCGTCTGGTACACTCCACCACCCCCACCCCCCAATCACCACCACCGCATAGACCCCCTCATCACCACCATCTCTCAAGCCATCACCAACAAATCAACCCCATTAGAACCCTCAATTCGCACTCATCCCATCTCTCAAACCCTCTCACATAATCAACCTAATCAACACAAACCCACACTCCCTCACCCCAAACGCCCTCTTCTCCTTCTTCAAATAGGTCTCCACTCAACCCCCATTTCGACACACAGTTCAATCTTACTTCACCATGATCAATTTCCTCTCGAATCACCAAATGTTCCCACAAGCCGAATCTTTACTGCGGTTTGTAGTCTCACAAAAGGGGAAACACTCTGCTGCTTCTGTATTTAAAGCGTTTGTGGAAACGAAAGGTGAAAAAGATGGTGATTTTGTGTTTGATTCGTTGGTTAAGTGTTATGTGGATAATGGGTTTGTTTCTGATGCTGTTCAAGTTATTCGGTTTGCAAAAGATAGAAAATTTAAGCTTCCTTTAGAGTCTTGTAAGCGAGTTCTTGATTGTTTGATGAAATTGAACTCCAATACTGCTGCTTGGGGGTTTTATTTAGAGACTGTGGGATGTGGTTATCCTCCAAATGTATATACTTTTAATGTGTGGTGGCGGTGGTGTGTGGTGGCGGTGGTGTGTGGTGGCGGTGGTGTGTGGTGGCGGTGGTGTGTGGTGGCGGTGGCGATGGTGTGTGGTGGTGGTGGTGGTATGTGGTGTGTGGTGGAGATGGTGATATTTTTATAGCCCTTAGGGGTATTTTGGTCTTTTTTAAAAAAATTTAACAGAAAATGTTAACACCGTTAGTCAAAAGGACTGCAACAGACAACTTTTTTAAAATTTGGTACTCAAACAGTCAACTTTTTCAATCTTTGGTACTCAAATGGAGACAAAATAAACGTTGATACTCAAGTGGAGTCAATTTGTAAAACACAGGGACCAAAACCGAGATTTACTCTATATACAATATTATGTTCTTTTATACATATGCGTTAATTAACGCGCCTTAAAAAAGTAACACATAAAATTTAGAAAATGTTAATTTTTAGGTAAATTATAAGGACAGAGATATGTATCCTTCTATGAATGCTCTTACATTCTCCTTACCCTATAAAATTTTATTTTTTGAAATTTCCTCTATTTAAAGAGTTGAATATATTTCTCTTTCATCATTTCTTCTACTTTCTATGTGTCTAGACGATAATGTGCGTTTCATTTTATTTTGACTATAGGAATTTTCTTATGATATAACTTTCTTATTTGTTTACCTTTGATCATTAAAGGTTCTTCTACAAAATCTAGTTTCTCGTTTATATGTATCATATGCTACGTGTTGAACTTCATCTATTTAATATTTTATTAGACTTGATGCATGAAAAGTGTCTTGTACGCCACTCAGCTTTTTAAAAAATATTAACTTATAGGGTATTCAAATTGCCCAACATATTTTCGCTAAGGTTCCCTTTCCTCTCGAATTGTATTACTTCTTTCTTGGGTGAGACCTTTAACATCAACTTATCCCTTACTTAAATTCTAGGGGCTACGCTCTGGTATACATAACTTTTTTGGTGATCCCGAGCAGTTTTTTATTTTTTCCTTGATTTGTTTTATCTTGTCAATTGTCTTATGAATTATTTCAGGTTTGGACAACTGACTCTGTGCAGAACCAGTTATGAGTTATGTAGCAGTTTCACAAGGTGCAGAATGCAACACTTAACAGATCAATAGAAAACAAGACAAATAAAACAAAGAACAAAAGTAAGAACACACAAGAACAAAGAGATTGATTTTCAATGATGATGTGTATTGCTCTCAAGTGTTTTACAATTGTTACACGTCCTTAGGACTGGTTACATGAGATACTTTATACTATATCCTACAGTCGACCATACTTTGAAGGCCAGCTGGACACTAATCTAGACAACAAGATTAATGTAAAGTCAAAAGACAGTTTACCTTTGACTAGTGATTATGACATGCTATAGCTCACATCCTATTCTATTACAGAAAAGATAAAAGTACAAGAGTGGAAAGTTACAGACTCAAATACCATAATGTACAGTTGACAAAAGCATGAAGATAATCACCAACTTGTATAAGTTGGCGAGTCTTCAGAGATGGAAGCGAAAAGTTATTCAACTTTTATCAAAAGTAGTGTCAGAGAAAGCATGTCTTCTCTATCTTTGGAAGAAATCAGTCTTTAAGCTTCAGAAGACTTCATCTTTGGATTTGGAAGATTTAAGACTTAGAGAATTTCTTTGTGCATTGTCAAATCTTCCAAAGTAATTTCCTTATACTTCAGAATGCATGCTGAAAGATCTTTGGTTAGCATCAACCTCTAAGAGAACTCTTACAAACTCCACGTAGACTGATGCTACCAAAGCTTAAGGATGACTATCAGTCTTGATCTGATCTTCACTTGTTTAAAGTCATCATCAAAGCCAGAGCCATTCCTTTTTTCATTAGTTGACCTGGATTCTTCTGGCTCTCATAGTACCTCTTCACGTCTAAGAGGTCATGCTGAGAAACTATCATAAGTGTATGCATTGACCTCCTTGATCTCTTGTCACATACTATTTGTCTGGATTTGGAGAGTAAGCCAAGGACAAGATGGGTCTCTTAGTAGCAAGAGGGTCTACTTGTAGTGGATGTGCTTGAGTAGCCTTTCTGGTTCACCCTCAGGATGTTCTAACTCATCCTGACATGTAGAGATTGATGCCTTAGACTTCTTCTTCTTCTTCTTCTTCTTCTTCTTCTTCTTCTTTAAGTCCCTTTTAATGGTCATCCTCTTCCTCTTTCTGTACTTTAACTAAGAAAGTTGGTCTTGATCACCAGGTCTTCCTTCTTTATCCTTCTTAGTTTGGTCATTCCCCTTCACAAGTTTAGTATAAGGTTTTGGACCCTACTATGGGTAAGAAGATGAAGTTGGCTGTGGATCTACACTAGCTCCAGGTTGTGTTGCCTTTTAAGGTTCAATCTTAACCTCAGCTTCAGGTGCAGCTTGACTTGGTGGAGAATGTAAGTCTAGAAGCTCACCCCTCTTGATCTTCTACTTGATCATTTTAATATGCTCATCCATTATGGATGGAGACATTGGACCAAGCCTTCTTTCGGAGAATCCATCCAGCTTTAAGAAGCTCACCATCTTTTGTCTGTCCTCAGTATTCTTCTGACTAGCTCTGATGGTGACTCTTGACTTTACAGCTTCCTCCCTCATCTTTCTCTTAGAAACTTTCTTTTCTTTGAGGACTTCTTGTTCAAGTTGCTTGAGATATTCAAATTCAATGTACTCATAAGATAGAGGGATTAGAGCTGAAGCCTGATAGAGACCTATGGCACTCAATTAGGTTATCATGTTTTGTCTGTCTTGTTCCCTACTTACTTGAGCTTTTTCCTCAATAGCCACAAACTGCACTTTAGGCCTTTCTTGAACTAGAGATAGAGGACATAGGCTTTATATAGTTTTCTTCTTTTCCCTTCTTTTTTAATCTTGAGGAGCATTTCAGCAGCCCCAGCCTCATTCCACTCTTTATATACTTCAATATTAGCCAGTTTATTTAATTCTTCCAAGGGAAGAGAGATCAGTTCATCTATATTATAGTTAATAGACCCTAGATAGTTTAAACTGGTTGCCCTTAACTCATCTTCCTGAGTATTTGGCCTAGGGGCAACCCTGATTGCAGCTTGCATAAGCTAGGGGTCTCCCACATCCTCTCTTCCCTTGCCTTCCTCTTCCTCTCCCTCTTCACCTCCTCAATCTCCTCAGAGGTGAGAACCCTATTTTCTTTGTCAAGCATTGGCCTGTGTGACTCAGGGAGGAGAGAGCCTTAGCCTTCTTGAGCTGGTTCTGCACTTGAGCTCTGACCAGGGAGAGGATGTGAGAAACCTTTACCCACTGGTGTCTCAATGAGGGTAATAGATGCTGTCGGGGTTATCATTTTAAGGTTCATAGGTTCTACAGCTGGGCCTTCAACTGAGGTTTTCCATTCAAAGCTAATCTTAGGGTCTCCCTCAACATCCAGTTAACCAATCATTTTTCCTACTAGCCTTTGTCTATATAAACTAGTTCTTCTTTTGAACTCCTCACACACCCTCAACTGAATCCTCTCAGCTAACATATCAGCTTGCCTGTCATGGCTTGGGTTGGAAGGTGGTAGGTCAACCAGAGGAAAGCTTTCATAGAATCTCAAGATATTAAAATTGAACACTTCTTGTTGAGCCCGATATCTAGAAAGCACCAGGACTCTTCTATCATTGCAATACCTACATCCTATTATTGGATTGTCAGCAAGATGGGATGGAGGTGACATGGCCTTTGGTACACCATCCTCAAATAGACTTTTAACAATGCCATCCATATTGATGTGGGCCTGAGAGGAGGTTGTTGAGTCTGGACAATTGCAAGTGAGGGTGGTGAATCTCAATATCCATACTCTGGGCAATGGTTCCACGTTCTATGGTTGTGATGATTGTCTCCCCCTTTTTAGTAGCATCACCTACTTGCACAGGTGAGCTGGAGGTTAAATCCACCACATCCATAGGTTCTTGTGGACTTGGTTGAGCACACGTGGCAGGCCTTTCAGCTAAATTTCCCTTAAGATCGATGATCCAAGTTGCTGATTAAGAACTTTCCTTTGTATGGTAACCACCTGAGACTCTAGGTTACCAACCTTAGAAACCATATAGGTGCAAATTTTGGTTAGTTTGTGCACCTTTAGTTGCATACTCGCCTTATCTTTATCAGAATAATCATGGGGGATGAGAGTACATGAGCAAAGTCATCTCCCTCACCACCAGATATTGTTTCTTGGTCTCTGGATTTCCCCTACTCAATGGCATCTTCATAAGAAGGGCCAAAGAGCTGGGTTAGCGTGGTTGAGGTCTTAGAGATGTAATAACTTGCAGAAGTTAGAGACTCTTCCACATGGACCTCCTGAACTTGTTTAGAAAGGTCAACCTCAGTCATGGGTGGATGATGTGGGCTAGATATAGGAATAGCAGGAGCACTTATCATTCCTTGAGTAAGGGAGGAGAAGAAAGACTCATGATACTCATTGAATCCCATATTCTCATCATTATAGAATTATAGGTCCGGGATTGATTGATTGATGTCCAAAGACTGGGGCTGGTAGCTTTCCCGCGAAGCTATTCATCTGAGTTTTGAGACTCAGGATGAAGGCTGGAGGCTGGGGTAATGAGCTTATCAGGCATAGCATGAGGAACTAATGCTCACAAAGTGATCTAATAAAAACAACTTAAATTAGACTTAATCTAGAAACTCAAATTTAACCCTAGACAACCTAGACCTCGACCGCTAGATAGGCAAGTGAACCTATCGACTGTAGACAAGACTAAGGAAGACCAGAATCCTAGAGATACTATTATAGAATAAACAAGACTCGGAATGGACTAAAACAAAATTGATTTAAATAGGGGGTGGGTAATTTTTCTTTTATAAAGGATCTAGAGAAGTAAAAAAACTAGTTTTAATTGATTGATTTAACTATCAAATTACCAACTAGAACACGAGAAAACAAGAACTCTTAGAAAATCAAGAATGAGGAAGATACTACCTAGGCGAATCCTAGTTGCAACCTTTGAACTTCAAATGGTTATTAAACTATTATGGAATCGAGATCTAATGATATGAACCTCTAAGAATCGAGATCTAATGATATGAACCTCTAAGACACTTAATGGATCCCGAATTATTCTCCCGGTGTGACCAAAAAAAGAACCTAGAATACGAGTGAAACTACCGATTGGTCAAATTACCGCAAAGTCTCTTTGACAATGCTTATGTATCCGGTTGATAGCGAATCTCTCGATCTAACTAACACAATTCATTGACAATAAAAAGGGCAAATTTTAAACAATCTATAAGACATGAAAAGCAATGCAATTAGCTAACTTAGAGAAACCTTCTTTCGAACCGCTTATTCCTAAACAACTAATCACAAGGAAAATCTGATTTACTCTCACCTCTCAGACTCAAATTAAGCAGAGCATTAAGACTTAATAATCAATTCAAGCTAATTCCTATGGTTACTAAGTCTAGAAAAACATCAACTAATCAAAAACACAAAGTAATCAATCTAGATATGCAAGTTTCTATGAAAGACATTCAACAACTAACATATGGAATATAGGAATCATCAACAGTTATGCCAAAGTATTGAAACTCATCAAATAGATTGAATAAACATCTTTGCATAAGCATTAACCACAATAACCGTTCAATAACCAAAATCCATTCAAGTTTACATAAACCAATCATCAACCTAGGTAGAATTATGATTAGCTACTCATATTCAATAGAAACATCAACTTAAACACTAAAAATAAGACCAACATGTTCAAAACAATGTAGGCTAAATAAAGTTACAAAGATAAAAACCCATGTTCAAACATTTGCAAAAGTTCCTATGATCCTAGCTTTAATCTTTGTCTTCCAATTTTTCTAAAACCTTCAATTCGTCCTTGAGAATGCTCTTGAAATGGTCGGTGGTCGAACTCCACTTTTTGGTTAAAAAAATGTTTTTTAAATATAACTTTGTAAAATTTTCTTGAAGATGGCATCTATGCGATACGCGCAGGAGAACCTCTCCTAGTGTGCATATCGAATAGATTAAAAATTTCCAAAAACCCTAATTTGTGATCTATGCGATACGTGCAGGAGAACTTCTCCTGCTGTGCATATCATATGGATGGGATTTTCCAGCAATTTTACTTTGACACTAAGAAAATTTTCTAAGTGTTGGTCTTTCTCCATTGTTTGGCGCTTTTCTTCGTTCCCCACGCATTTTCATCACTTTAAGCACCCAGGCACCTATTGAACCACAAAATAACGAACGATAAGTAAAAACTAATGAATCTAACTCAAAAACAAAAGAGACCCGAAAATGTGGCCTAAAATGGATGTGTTTTTCAACATATCAAAAATACCCACGCTTAAACTTTTTTTTATCCTTGAAAAAGTATGAAAAGGAATCATAACTAGGAATTAAGTTTTCAGTCATACTAAAACATTCAAATTATTCCCACAAACAAGCAACAAGTCGCAGTAATCATCAGTATTGTTTCCAATTCACCCTAACACTAACTAATCGGGTTGCTTCTCGCGTCTATTTAAGTTCAAGTGATATCAATTCATCTAAATGGTCTCATACTTAAAAAACTATTGTTCAGCCTATTTAATTGATTACTTGGCGAGGCACGTGTTAACCCAATTAGAGTTTTCCTACCAATGCAAACTAGAAAACTTATCCCACATGAGAATCATTGCCATATCAGGGTAAATGAATACTAGATGAATTTGCAAGGATAGACTGGTTTATTCTTTTTTTTTCTCTTTTTTTCAAGTTCACCTCACCCATGGGTGTATCCTCCAAGTCGCTACCCGGAGGGTAACACGTGAGTTTTTGGCTTACTTTACTTTTTTATCTTTATATTATAATTTTTTCGGTCTAATGCTCTATAGAATATAATATGTCGGAGCGCAACTTCTTTTAGATTCATTTTCATGAAAAGAAAGAAGTGTGCTACAAATTCCTTCTATGGCAATCACGTTTACCTGGTGTAAGTTATAAAGTCTACACGGGTGCCTAATGTATTTAGTTAACGCCTCCCTGTTTCCTTAAGATGATAACCCATGAGATTTGTTGATTTAAATAGGTAATCTTAAAACACTTAAAGAAACCCCCAAAGCTAACTGTGTCACAAACTGATTACCAATTGACACATTCTTGTTTGTTTGAAATATTATTGTTTATTATTGTCATTTTCTTTGTTTCTCTTTCTTTTGAAAACCAATTCCCCATTTTTCTATCATTTTCTATGCAATTTGTACAACTCTTTCAAAAACATTTTTCATTCAAATTTTTTTAACCAAACTTACACATTACCTACGCAAACACGTAAATCCCCCATACCCACACTTAAAACATACACTGTCCTCAATGTGACTTGAAAGACTACGTAACAAAAAAGTTAAACTACCAAAAATTAACAAGCAAAAGAAACAAACAAAGATAAAGTGTGAAAAAAATGGAACAGACTCCCCTTGTGCATGCGGCGAGAATCCACGTGGGGTCTTGTTCCATTCATCATCTTTGCAATCTTTGTAGTAAGGAGGGTACCCCTCGTAGGGGTAAGTAAAAAATGGGGATTCTGTTGGAAACTCTCTCAAATGATGATGTGGAAATAACTGGTCTTGGAGATCCTGCAGGTCAAAAGGTGTTGTTGGAAACTCGCCCTGACTTGGCGATCCTGTCTACCATGAACCATCTTATCATGTGCTTGAAATTGATTGCGATACATTTCATCCTGCTCATCCAATCTCGTAGATAACTTATCTCACAGATCCCGCAGGTCAAAAGGTGCTGGTGGAAAGTCACTCAAAGGATGATGTTGCTGAGGAATTTCATTGTGAGGCCTGCAGATGTTTCTTTGCCTGTGTGTTTGTATACCCATCTGGATATTATCTGCAGCTGTAGAGCATGCTGGTGGTAGAACCTGCGAGCCTAGATGTGTGCCAACCCACTTAGATTGGCTTATGCCACTCAATAATATTTGATTTTCTAAGCTCCAGTAATCCAATCACACCTGTATCTGGCCCTCTAGTCAAATGATGCTTCAGATAACGATCAAAAACACGCAAATGATTTGTAATGCTTATGACATAAGGGCCTAGATCCAATCTAGCATGGGGCCACCCTTTCTACCCCTCGTAAATAAAGTCAGAAGATAGCACGCAAGATTGATGTCTCTTCTATTTACAATAAAATATAAGCCAAATAATTCTACTTTCATGACCTTGTCTTTTCCTTCTCAACTCACACTAGTACCCACGAGTAATCGATGAATGTACTTCGAAAATGGGTCTGTAATAGCTGATGCAACCATGTTAGATGAAAAAAGACCATCACTAATCGATTTCCAAAACTCACCCTTTAGAAACTGTATGCTTCACATCCTTCTTGTCTTCACCTCTCAAAGCTAGCTCCAATCTTGGAATCCTAATCTCATCCTCAATATATATCCTAGTAACTACACTAAATTGTTCGATAGTCATTTTATACACTTGTCTTCCTAAGGAAAATGACACTGCATTGGCCCAGCTGTACCTACTTGCCTTATATTTCAGAGTGGAATGAAACTCCACAGTCAGCTCTGTATACTGTGGCTCAACACACTAAATAGCATTCAACCATTTAGGTACTAAAAACTGAGTGATCCTTTTAGTAGCATTCAACTGGTTCATCAAGTTCCAATCAATTGTTCTATCTCAATAATTTCATGTCTACAAACTTAATACATTTCTCATATTCCTCAGTTCCTAGTGAAAATCTAAGAAAGGTGTGACTAATAAAATCCCTCTCATCTTCTGAAATAGGTTGATCATTCGGGTCTGGGACCACATATTGTGCATCATAACTGATGGTCCTAGTAATAACCTAAGCATATGGTTGGTCCTGAGCAACTCCCCAAGCTCTACGTTTTCTTGCTCGTGAAGAGCCGGCACCTCTATCTCTATTTGAAAAGTGAAAACATTTATTAGACAGTAGAGATGTAATGAATAATCCAACAATTGTGTATATTTCTTTCGCAGTCGTTGGAACAAAACAAATTAAAAAGGAAATAATAATGCTAAATAAAAGAAAACTCAAACAATGATAAAACCCTAAACAAAACAAATTAAAAAGTAATTAAATATGGTAAATCAAATTTATTCTACTTGAATAGAGATTGAGTACAAGCTGGAAAAACTAATTTAGGCAAACACCTAAAACCTAAACAAAATCTCTACAAATTTGAACCTGACCTTGTCACGTTGACAATACCCACACATAAGTTTTCACACCATTCATGTGTTAAACATAAGGATATTTTGTCATAATAAACCACAAATTACAACCCAAGTTACTTCCAAATTAGTTATATATCAAATCATGTGTCAAAGAAATTTTGCTTAAAGTAACAAGAACTAAACAATTTAGTACAAACTAAACATCATCAACACATGTCAACCCATACCCATGCCTAAATTACTATAAAAACCTAATGTTAACCACGATGTCCAAATTGAACATTTTATAAAATTAAATTTAAACTGGATATAATCATCCTCTACCAACCATACTCACACTTAATATGACATGAAATCCTAATTTCATCCAACAATCACTTCTAAATTCAACTTCAATTTCAAGCAATTTCAAGCAATGTCAACAACTAACCGGGTTCATAACTATAGAACTAAAGAATAACCTAACAGAACAAACCAAGCATAAAAATAAAATTAGAAAAGAAGGAGGAACACATACCTTTTTGTTAAGGGAAAATTGAACAAGAACAAAAATTTAGAGCCTAATTCTAAATCTTCAACTTGTGGATGATGATAGAAGGGTTGAGTGCAAATTCATGGAAATGGGTTAAGAAAGGGGTAGGAATGGGTGATGGGTGATGGTTGCCTGGATATGGGTGGGAGTTGGTGATGATTGCTTTGGTGATGATGGCCGATGGTGGAAGATATTGATGGCTTGGTGGTGGTGGATGGTGATGGCAACTGGTAGAATAGTGGGTCTGGTGGTATGATGAGGTTTGTGTGGTTGTGGGGGCACGATAGGGTACATATATTTGTTTTTCACAGAAAGGAAGGCTTATGTGATATGCGCAGATAGTGGTGTCTCTTGCGCGTATCCCATAGGGAGGAAAGTTGGCCTTTGACTTTTGTCCATGTGATACCCACTGATAGTGGTTCCCATCTGTGCATATCACGTAGATGATTTTTTTCATAAAATTTTATAAATTTGTACTTCGAAAAAGTTTTAAGCCTTAACTTTCTTACCACTATTCACATCTCAAAATGTTCCAATTCTTGTTTTGATTATAGACAAACCTATAACTTCATTCCTTCTCAATTCCCTCTTCAATTCTGGTATGTTTTCCTACAAAACACAAATAATACCAAGCATAACACCTGAAACACAAGAAAGAAAAAAAAGAACACATCAATAAATAAAAAAATAAACATGAAACTTTTACAAACTCTACATTCGGGAATTAACCCGAAAGAAACCTCTCATCTCTCTAACCATAGGAACATCAAGGAGGGCTACATCCTCCTCGATCTCGTTCTCCATGACCTCTCCTATGTAATGTTTTAGTCGGTGTCTATTCACTTTCCATGAACTACCAGAATTGTCTTGAATTTCAATTACAGCATATGGAAACACTTCTTTCACTATGAATGGTCCTCTCCACCTAGATTTAAGCTTTCCCGGGAATAGTTTCCATCTTAATTTAAATAACAACACTCTATCCCCACACTTGAACTCTTTCAACCACTCTTGCAATGTTAGTGGGTAAGGCTTGAGCCTCAACCCATAGTCTATAGCCATAAGAATGTCCTATTTCCTCTAGACGCAGGAAACAGACCCATAAAATCTATACCCCAAACATAAAAAAAACCCTTTACTATCTAAATCAGGTTTCGGGGCATCTCATTACGCTTAGGAATGTTATCTGACTCTTGACACACATCATAACTCTTCCCTAACTCACTTGCATCCTTAAATACCATCAGCCAATAAAACCCGTAATCTAGCACTTTCTTTGCTATGTATGATAGCCCATGATGAACTCCTGTCAAACCCTTATGACAATGTTTAAGGATATCCAATCCTTTCACTCTACTCATGAACCTCCTCAATAACCTATCAGCACTCACATAGAATATGTAAGGCGTATCACATATGTACTGCTTAGCATCTGAAAAGAACTTCTTTCTCTACTGATATGTCATTCCTCCAATCACCTTACCATTAGCTAAGTAGTTTGCCAAATCAGAAAACCATGGCATACCTTCCTCCTTTGATCTCACGTACCTCAAGTCCTCATGGGGGAATCTTTCTTCAATGGCCTCCTCTCGTGTCTCCTCTCTATTCTAATCCTCTAATCGTGAGAGGTGATCTGCTGCTACATTCTCATCTCCCTTCTTGTGCTTAATCTTGATGTCAAACTCAAGAAGTAAGATCCATCGTATCAGTCGAGGCGTAGCATCTTTCTTTGAGAAAAGATAGCGCAAAGCTGCATGGTCAGTATATGGTCTTAGAAAGCACGAGATAGGATCAAAATTTTTTGAATGCGAAGAAAACCACTAAAATCTCTTTCCCAGTAGTTGTGTAATTCTTCTAAGCTTGGTTAGTGTCTTAGTCGCGTAAAAGATTGGATGGAAGTGGTTGTCCTTCCCTGTCCTATGACGGCCCTGACTCTATAGTCACTAGCATCGCACATCATCTCAAAAGGTAAACTCCAGTCGGGGACCGCAAGACTAGGGGTTCTCTTAAGCTGCTCCTTTAGAAACTCAAACTCCTTAAGACATTCTTTGTCAAATACAAATAGAACATCCTTCTCAAAATGTGATACTTCTCCCAATTCAACATTAAGTTTGTCTCTATGCATCTCCTCAACATCCTCTCTAGATTCTCTAAGCAATGATCAAATGAGCTCCAAAACACAGAGAAATTATACGTAAATACCTCCATGGATTTCTCTATCATGTCCTGGAAGATAGCCACCATACACCTCTAAAAAGTGGTTGGAGCATTACACAACCCAAACAGCATACATCAGTATGCAAAAGTCCTGTGTGGGCATGTAAAAGTGGTTTTCTCCTCATCCTCCGATGCCATGGGAATCTGGCAATAACCAGAGAAACCATTCAAGAAGTAGTATAATTTCTACCAAGATAGACACTCCAATATCTGATCAATGAATGAAAGGGGGAAGTGGTCCTTCCTAGTAGCTTCATTCAGGTTTCTATAATCAATACAAACCCTCCATCCAGTGACTATTCTTAAAGGGATCAACTCATTCTTATCAGTCATGATTACCGACATCCCCTTTTTCTTTGGGACGACCTGAAAAGGGCTCACCCAAGTAGAGTCAAAAAATGGAATATATCAATCTTACTTCGAGGAGCCTGATAACGTCCTCTTTCACCAATTCTGTCATGTTAGGGTTAAGCCTCCTCTGTCTCTGAACAACGGGCTTATACTCATACTCCATGCGTATTTTGTGCGTGCAAAAGGAAGAGACGATGCCCTTAATATCAGTGACTTTCCACGCAATCTCCTGTTTGTGCTCCTTGAGCCCTTTAATCAACCTTCTCTTCTCCTCCTCCATTAGATGTGAAGATATGATGATGGGTAAACCTGCCTCACCATCTAGAAATGCGTATTCTAAATGTGATGGAAACTCTTTCAACTTCAGGATGGGGATGTTTCTACTGGATTTTTCCTCCCCTCCTCAGTAACGTCTCCAACAGCAAAGACCTCTGGATACTTAGGAAGCTCAGTGACCAAGTAGTTAAGACTAGGATCAGGGTCACCCTCTATCTCAACCTTCTGGTTATCCTTATCGAGGTCAAATGTGGGCATACGATTTGCTCCACTGATGTAGTCCAGGAAATGATCCATGTGTGAAAAGAATGCATCAAAAGTGATGCTTTCCACCCCCATACAAAGTGTGATCTTACCCTCAAAGGCATCAATCAATGCCTTAGCTATGCGTAAGAAGGGGCCTCCCAAAAATGAGAGGGACTCTATCATATGCTTCCATGTAAGGATGACAAAATCCACAGGGAATACAAATTTGTCTACTTTCACCAATAGATTATTCAGAGTGCCATGTGGATATTTAACCGATCAGCCAGCTAAGGATTTGCTCATGTATTTGGAGTCAGATTTATAAGGTATAGCTTCTTATAAATCGAGTAAGGCATTATTGTTATACAAGCATCAAGATCAGCCAACGCATGGTTCATAGTAGAACTACCAAACAAACATGGGATAGTGAAATACCCAGCTCTACTAATTTCTTTGATAGTTTACTCTACACCACTACAGAGTAATGCTCACTCAGAAAACAGTCAAAGGTCCTCTAGCTTATTTTGGTTGGAAAGAATATCCTTAAGAAACTTGGCATATTTAGGCATATGTTGCAGTACCTCTATGAATGGAAGATTGATTTTGAGTCGTTTAAACAAATCTAGAAAATGCCCATAATCCTTAGTGAAATTCTGCGTTATCAGAGGAGTAGGATATGGAACTCAGCTCAAATTTATCTCGGGAGTTGTCTTCTTCACTTCAACCTTCTTTTTCCCCACTACTTCTTCCTGTGGAGACTCATTACTCGGCTTGGTAATTGTTGGATCTAGCCTCTGACGATCAAGAATAGGGTGGTATTAACCTTTCTGTTTGTTTATGTTTAGTTATAGTTTATGATATCTTAGATATTAATGTAATAGGATATAGTTTAATTTTATTTTATTTTGTATTCTATGGCATGCGAAACTACATGCGAAACTGCATGCCCGGTAGTTTCTCATGCCATGGTGCATACAGTTTTGCAGTATGAGAAACTGTATGTGAAACTAGGTCCTGTATTTATTTGTTTCTTTGTTCTTCATTGCGTAACTCTTGGAACTTTATTTATTAATATAGATTTGAGCTCATTTTTTATGTGTGTATTGCTAGGAGCTGATGTTTCATGCTTTTGAGCATTATTCTTCTTAATCTTCACTAATCCTCTTTCAAACGCGTTTCATGGTTGATTTATGTTCGTACTTCATCATTACTTGGTCCACAAGCTATTATAATTAGTGATATCTTATGTGTTAGGACTGTGTACGGACGGAGTACTAACTGATTCTTCTTTATACCGGATCAAATAGTGCGGAATCCTATTTGATTGGTGATCCAATCAGGGAAAACGTTAACAAGATCAAACCTAACGATTAGAAAACGTTAAGAACTAACTAGGAATGATCTGAAACGTTTTGTGAAGTTGGAAGGGACGAACAGGGCGATCTGGGTCGACTAGGGTTGCGAATATTCGAAGTGTTTTGTTTTTCCACGAATTAAGTGGCATTTATAGGTTACAACTCTTATTCGGACGACTGAGCCAAGCGGCTGGCTCAGTCGTGCGACTGAGTCATATGATTGTTTCATTCGGACGACTGAGTCAGTCTTATGACTCAATCGTACGATTGACTCAATCACCTGGTTCAGTCGTGCGATTGGCCCATTCGTATGGTCCAGTCATGCTACTGAATCAGGATACTTAGTTAAACACATTCTTGAACCTTTAATGGTTGAGAACTATGTCTAACAACTGTAAACCTATATAACATTGTCATATATGCGTGTAACAATAAATAATATAAATATATATAACATTAAACAACCAACAATCATATATAGAAGAGATTCTCATTATATTGATTAAACATTACATGTGTGTTACAAGAAGAAGTTCTATTACATTTAAGCTCACTAGACTAGAACTGGGGACATGTGTACCAACAAACTCCCCCTTGAACCTAGTTCTATCTAGACTTTGACTTCTTTCTTGAACTCTTCAAGTCTCTTCAGTCTCTCCTCTTTAGAAACCCCAGCATGGATATTAAGTGCAAAGCATAGACGTATGATATGCTGAAACTGTAGTGCTTGCACTATATCCTGCATGTCAAAAAACAGTGGCCACTTGTACAGCGTATAAACATCTGACGCTGACAAGTTGATAAGCCACATGGGGTCAAACACCCTTATTGTGTCCATTGTGCCTTCCCTTTCCAAAACGATGACGGCCTCTCCTGAGCGCCAGTCATAGTATCACTACTGAAAGTGTGGGGTAAAGTCCTGTGGCATCTCCCTCAGTGGAATTCGGGACATTGTGCGCGGAGGTAGCCACTTCAGGACTATCTTTGGTTGACCAGTGATGGGACTTACCTCAGACCTTCTGAGGTACCTCGTAGCCTGCTGAGGCTTGAAGTTTACCCATCTAGTCCTGTACTCCCTTTTCAGGGCAGCTTCAAACCAGCCAGACATCTTCTTAGGATCAGCATAAAGAAGCTTTAGTCGGGCCAACTGGTTGAGCTCAAAACCAGGAAGAGTCTTCAGATCATGAGGGAATCTAAAGTACTCGATTCCCCTTTCCCGTTTCACTGCATACACGCCAAGGTCATCAAAATGAGCCCAAGCAATGATCTTCCCTGACACCTGCATGTTCTTCTTTACTTTGTATAGCTTGGTGTAGGTACTTTGAGTTGCTGTAGCACGTTGGGCTCAGACCTCGGCGAAGCAAGCCCCCATTCAGCCTTTCGAATATCAACCTCAGCTTCCGAGGCTTAGGCTTGACTTGTTGAGGCTTCTGCTCCTTTCTCCTTAGCACTGAGTTTACCCAGAATATCACTGTCGAGAGTGTTTACCAAATCTGGAAACACGTTTCCCTCACGATCAGTGTATTCTGGGTAGTGCTGATCTGTGATGTCTTCAATTTCGATTTCTTCAACATCATTGAGCTCGTCAACATCAGCATCATCAAAAGTTGGAGTATCCTTAACAATTTCGTCTGGATTCAGACGAAATATTTCAGCAAGCTGCTTATCAGTAAGGTCATGAATAATTTCTCCTTCTTTAGGAGTATAACTCACTGACCTTCTGATGATCCCCTGCAGATCAAGAATCATTGTGAGTGAGACTTGATCTGTTGGAGGGGAGCAACATCATGCTCATCTTGCTGAAATCCCTTATCTATTTAATATCAACATGTAGAGTAGCAATCATTAGTATAAACTCAAGTTAATTAAACATTAATCATTAAATATTTACAAGAGTTTCATATACATCAAAAGATGAATCAAGTACAAAAGCTTAGGAATAAACATCTAATTAGTACTTTTGTCTTGAAGCTTCTCCTGAGTTTCTGTAGTAGATGATGATGGAGGAGCCGATGTAGATCCATGGTCTTGTCTTCTTTTTGAACGTTGTTCCCGACCAGAATCAACAGCATTTGAAGCAGAATTATCATCATCATCATCATCTTGCCCCTCCTTGGCTTGATCATCACCACTATCGTCATCATCCTCATCACTCTCATCATCCTCATCATTATCGTCATCACCATCATCACCGTCTCCTTCCTTTATCTTCAAGGGATCAGCTTGGGACCCCTTCAGCTTCAGCAGAATCTTCTTGTTAGCAGAATCCAGCTCCTCAATCTTCTGCGAAGACAGGATGTTGTGCTCCTGGAGTTGGGAGATCTGCTCAGCTTGCTGAGAAATCTGCTCAGCTTGCTGAGAAATAAGCTGAGTTTGAGAAGCATTTTGCTCCTCAAGCCGAAGCAGCCTCTCTTTCTTTTCTTCATCAGCAACTAGCAGCTTTAGCACCATCTTGTTGAGTGCTGCTAGTTGTTCCTCCACTCCAATGGGAGGGAGGGGTGAACCTGTAGGAGCTGATGACGGGCCAGCTCGGTGGCTAGTGGAGGTGGCTGTGGTGGTGGTGAATATCGGAGGTGGAATGTGAGTGAATGGTGGAGTGGTGGTGAAGATTGTGGTAGTTGGTTGGGTGGAGGTGACAGGTGGTGGAATGTGTAGTGGTGGTTGTGGTAGCTTGGGTGGTTTGAGAGGTTTGGGTGGTTTGGGTAGTGGTGGTGGAAGTGGTAGGAGCAGAGGAGGTAGTGATAAGAGTGATCCTCCTGCGTTTGGGCTTCAGCCCATGAGGCTAGGCCATACGTTTCCTCCATGTCCCCCCTGGACATAGAGGCTCCCCCTCGACTGCTGGGAGAGGCTGGGGAGTAAGATGGATCAACTATAGAGCTCCCAGACTCTCCCGGCCGTCCACCAACCTCCCTTAATCCCCTCTCAGTTGCCACTTCCCGACTTCCCACAGTCCGGGTAAGTGGCTCTTCATCGGATTCCTCCTCCTCCTGCATGTGAAAATCAGGGTGTATCTGAGCTGGTTTGGGTTCTCCCTGGCCATCTCCTCCCTGATCAGAATCATGATCATCATCGGAGTCATCGGAGGGCAGAGCAACTTGCTCCACATCCGAATCACTGTCCTCGTGGCACCACTTACGTTTTGCTGGCGCCACATAATCATCGCGGGCCAGATGCCCAAATAGTCGCCTGACAGGGGGTTTCACCTGCTTCCCCCTGTACACCTTCATCCTGCCTAAGGTGGTATCATCCATCACCTTAAGCACCACTGCATCCTCCTTCTCCTTTGGCAGCATAAGGAGCTTCTGGTCAATGATCATCTGCATGAAGCGAGGGTACATGCAGACGCTCTCTTTTCCCTTCACTTTGATGTTCTCCATTAAATAAGTGAAGATCATCCGCGAGAAGGTGAATGAATGGTTCAGCACCAGCGCAACATATGCGCTCTGCATCTGCTCAGACAGCTCATCAAAGCTTCCCTTCCTCGAGGCAATGCACCTTAGCAACACGTGGGCTAAGTACTTGAATTGGGGGCACAGGTTGCTCTTGTTGAGCATACTGTGTTGATATTCCCAGAGTACTTCGCCCGCAGAAAGCACCCTCGAACTGTCAGAGGGTGTAGTCGTGTGGGTAGTCACCATCATCCCCAAACTCTAAGACTGTCCGGAGATCTTCCTCAGAGATCTCTATTGCCTGACCAAAAATGGTGCTCCTGATATGGTAGGGCTCTATGGATCTTTCCACCACAGCGCTTTCCCAGAAAGCCTGCTGGACTGAACGATATGGCGTGCATGGAGTAGAAATAGCTCGGAAGATCCTCGATCTCCGTAAGAAAGTAATGATGCCCGAGAACTCCGCCGCGTTCCGGGAGGTTAGATCCAGATGAGCACAAATGTTATGCTTTATGCTGATAGTCCACCAATTCGCCATCTGTTACACATTGTTGATAAACGTTAGTGCATGTTGAGGATACCTAATTTCAGTCAAAGAACTTTAAACTTCGGTTTAATCATGCGACTGAGCAAACGACTGAGTTTCAGTCGTACAATTGAACTGTGCAACTGAGATTTAGTCAAACGATTGAGTTCATGTGTACGACTGAGTCATGCGATTGGACTCAGTCGCATGTCTTCTCATATGTGTATCTCAATCGTGCGCCTGAACTCATTCGCATGGTTCAGTTGTACGATTGAGTCATTCGTTCATCTTAGTCGTACGATTGAGCCAATCGGACAGTTCAGTCGTACGATTGCAGTTCATCAGCCTGACCAATCGTCTCTTCGACTGTTTGTCCATTCAAATTCTTGTTTTGAGCAATACTAAGTGTTAAACATCAAAATTATGCTCATTACCCTCAGAACCAACCGACTAAGCATCTTTTACCATTATTTTGATCTTAAACTTCAGTTTAAATGGTTTATTAGACTGCTTAAAGTTCGGTTACTGTTAGGTCAAAATGTTTACCTATTTTGATGATTTGACACGGTTTGTTCGATGATATCTCTTGTGCAGTACCTGTATGATCGAAAGCAAACGTCAGAGCACACGAATATATGCTAAAAATGATTGAAACAAAATTTTGGTAGCAGTTCTTTATGTCATACATATAGAGAGGCGATTTGGGTGAGTGAGCGACTAAGGCCGATTCGACCTGTATATATACCAGGTCAAATCCCAGTCGGGCGACTGAGCTGAGTCGCACAGGTCAGTCTTACGATTGAGTGTAGTCGCATGAGTGAGTCATGCGACTGAGTCTCCATCGTACGATTCACCCAAATGTTCAGTTCCAATCGTACGATTGAGATTCAGTCGAACGACTGTGACAGTCGGTCACCTTCAATCGTGTGCTTGGACTCAGTCGCTTTGTCCATTCATACGGTTTGACTCATTCGTGTGTTCCAATCGTACGACTGGACCATACTTATGGTTCAGTCGTGCGACTGGGCCATACTTATCATCTTTTGGCCATTTAACCATTACGACCCTTAGTTCCATTTACCGGTAGATAGACATTATGAGTAGGTTGATCATCTCAGACATGACCATTTAAAATAAAACTACATCTTGATCACCTCAGATGTGATCCATTTATCCACCTGATCATCTCAGACATGACCCATTTATCCACCCGATCACCTCAGACGTGATCCATTTATCCACCCGATCACCTTAGACGTGATCCATTTATCCAACTGATCACCTCAGATGTGATCCTTTTATCCTTTCAGAAACAGTTTATTTAAATAAACGTTAAGCTCATTTGGTGACGTTAACAGATAACATTTTGCACAGTCCGACATTGACACATTACACATATAACTTGAAAATTTTAAAACTACGAACAAAATAAAACCTCTTTTTGTGATTTTTGTTAGGTCGGGTTAGTATAGCCTATTAATATTGACATCATATCAAGGACAGACTCATATGGAATCAGACAGACATAAACAACATTACTTGGAATCTTTTATCTGTATTTAACTTTAAACCCCTGCATGAATTACATATCACAGTTATTCACTTATCTAAGACTTCTAAGATCTAACTGGGAATCATGCTTGACATGATAAGTAACATCCACTGATTTTGAGCATCAGGCAATGCAGCCACGATGATGTCAGTATACTTTTCCATTTAAATCCATACACAGACTTTTGACACGCATCAGTGATTAATTAGATGAATTAGGTCAACAAGTAATTGTGTGCACCACAGGTATATGGTAATCAATCTTCCTCAGGAGATTTTTGAGCGGTCTGGGGACTTAGAAGATTTGGTTCTAAGAATTTTCAAAGAGATTCTAAGCCTCAGGTCAGTGCCATCGCACAGCAGAGAGGCGCAAACAGCAATGAATTCTTAGAACGGATAGGTTATGCTAAGCCTCAGGTCAGTGCCATCGCACAGCAGAGAGGCGCAATACCTATCTTCTTCTTAGAGCAGTATATTAGAATATACATTGTTTTTCAGTGGAATTTGTCATCTTTTGCTCTGTTTTTCAGGTCTTTGCTCACATTTGTGGCATTTGCTTGCTCCTCACCCCTTATTGGAAATTGATTGATTGTGCAGACCAGGGATACCATGAAAACCTATAACTTGTTGAATTATTTAAGTTTAAGCCAAATCACTGATATGGTCTACTTATCTATTGTGTTGAATCTACCGACACATCGTACAATGCACTGGCACCACCCTAGATCTGCTTTCTTCGGGTAGTTATGTCACACCCCGACCGACGGCGGAATCATCGGAGCGGACGAGGGAATGATTGATTGTTCATAACACATGATTGTCTAATAGTGGAAATAATATTAAAATCAGTTTACAGGATAGCATGAGTTTAACAGATACAAATACAACTGTTAAAGTCACAAATAGTAATTGTATTTTGTTTTGACTAAGTCCAGGTCTTATATGATCAAGTAGAAGTCCACTAGCTTGCTTAACCTGAAATCATGTGAGAAAATAAAGTCAGCTAACGAATTAGCTGGTGAGTAATCATAGTTTTGAGTATACATATAGATTGATTGATTGATTAAGAATAATTCAATTCACCAGGTAACATTAAGACTTATATTGCAATAGTAAAGCATATAGATAACCGACACAATAGAAACCCCTTGACTTGACACTTGCATATAATAGACTCCACACATACACCATAGATTGACTCTTGCCTCTGGCACAATCACCACTCGACTATTCATATGGGGTGGGTTTGTATAATCACCACTCGTAAGCCATGTGGGGTGGATTATCCCAAACCAGTAGATCTACCATTGATACCAGGATTGATTGATTGATTGAATTAGGGTTTTACTGTCGTCCAGTTTATCATAGTATGTTCACATAATTGCAAGTAATAACATAACCTGTCTTGAATTAAATTTAGAATGAAATAACAATAGAATATCATGATTGAATATATTGTATCACATGATTTCCCCCAAATAGGAAATGATATAAAAAGGGGATATGAATACTCACTTGATCGATGAGATTAGAATCTGGATGTGATAGATTAGACACCAACGATTTCCTTACGATTAACCTAAGGAACGGTGTCTCGAATTAGAATAATAATGATTTGGGAATGTATTAGGATTTCCATTTGGTTTTGAATGGTAGCTTAATTTTATTTAGTTTGAATGTCCATAACCTAATAAAATAATTTATTGAATGTGGTTACGTTTAAAACTTAATATGAATAAATGTGTTAATACTTGTAATCGTTTGATTTAGTGTGAAAAACAAATAATTAATTTTATTAATTAATTATCACATAATTAATTAATATGTTTAATTATTATTAAAAGAAATGAAATTGTTGTTTGAAATGATTTAAATATAAAAATTTATATATTTAATCATTATTTAAACAATAATAAATATTATGTGAAATAATTAAAATTAATATAGTATCGAATAATAATTTAATAAATTAAATTATTATTAGTGGTTCACTTTTGTTTAATTAATTTTGTTTTATTTGTAGTTTTATTTATTTAAAACATTTAATAAAAATAGATAAAATGTTAAAATAGATTCCAGAAAAATCATTTAGTTGTTTAAATATTTTTAATGATTTAAAAATATTTTTTAATGATTATTAGAATTTTTTTTTGGAATTTTTAAAGGCTTTTAAAACATTAAAAAAAAGTTTAAAAATAATAGAGGTGGCCGGGTTCGAACCCGGGACCTCCTGGATAACATGGGGCGCGGGTACCAGCAGGCCAAAGCCTGATCAGCGAACATAACCCAGGATTTAATTCATTTAAACCAAACCAAACAAATCCCCAAATTCATTTCGTGCCCTAGATCGATCCTTATCAAATTGAGCAGGGATTCGATCTTGATAGCTTCCGAATTCATGGGGCTTTTGTTCCCCATGAAAAACCGAACGTGTAGGTGTGTTTAATCGCATGTATGGTGTTTGATTCGAAGCTTACCAATTGAAGAACAGGTCGCGACTCGTGGGGTATTCGTTTAATGATCAAACCATAACCATAATCAAATTAAACTTGTGGGGAGCTTCGAATGGTGATCAAGATGAAAAGCCCTATGGTAATTTTGCTTAAAATCGATCGGAAGTGGGGTTTTGAGTAGGTTGCAGGTTCGCGATCGAGAAGGATGAAATGGAGTGTTCGAGTGTGTTTTTGATGAATTTGAGAATTGAGTTCGTTTAGAAATGAAGAAATGATCGAGTTGGTAGCTTTAATTTGTCTATTATTGTTGTTTGGTGGGTTAACCGACCGTTGAACGGTCGGGAATAAAGTGGATTCGAGGTGGAATGCTTTGGATCCGAATTATTCGATGATTAAAGGTACATAGGGTTCGAATCTTGGTCTTGAGGGTGTCGGGACCTTTAATTTGAGTCAAAACCACGTGAATTTGGTTGTTTGAACTCGCCGGAGCTCGCCGGCAATGTGGCCGGAATTTCCGGTCGGAAAAACGAGGGAGAGGAGAGAGAGCAGTTGATTTTTTTAAAATTTACACTGTGGGTCCCTGTGGTTTGTAAGGTTTGTTATTTTGTGTTAAAACTTATGTTTTAAATTTCATAAATTACCATTTAGCCCCTGGACTTTATTATTATAATTATTTTTGTTATTATTTTCATTATTATTATTATTATTATTATTATTATTATTATTATTATTATTATTATTATTATTACTATATTATTATTTATAATTATTATTATGATTGTTGTAATTTTAACAAAAATTAATATATATGTGTGTGTGTATATATATATATATATATATATATATATATATATATATATATATATATATATATATATATATCCTGAAATACGCGATGTTACAGTCTCCCCTGCTTTAGGAAATTTCGTCCCGAAATTTGTTCACGAGGAGATTGAAACGAAAAGATGAGTACACTGGGCTTTCATTTGGTCTTCACGTTCACAGGTGAATTCTGGGCTACGTTTAGATTCCCAGCGGACTTTGACAATAGGTATTTGACTATGTTTGAGTTGTTTGACTTCCCGATCCATAATTTCCACAGGTTTCTCAATAAAGTGCATAGATTCATCAATCTGGACTTCGTCGAGTGGAATGTGGAGATTTTCATCGGCAAGACATTTCTTTGAGGTTTGAAACATGAAACGTCAAATGTATATTGTTGTGCTCTTGGGGTAGTTCAAGCTTGTAGGCTACTTTCCCAATTCGCTCGTGTACTTTGAATGGACCCACGTAACGAGGTGCTAGCTTCCCTTTCTTTCCAAAGCGAATCACTCCCTTCTAAGGTGACACCTTAAGAAGTACGAGATCACCGACATTGTATTCCATGGGCTTACGTGTTTTGCCGGCATAATGCTTTTGACGATTTCCTAGCAGCGACCAAGTTATCATGGATCTTATGAATTTTGTCGGTTCACGACCCATGATTTTCAACAAGAGGAATCTTAGGTTTCCTTTCTGATTTGGGAATATCTTGTATGTTTCTAGAACTTTGTTCATCAGAGATAGATCATAGTGATTTTCTTCTTCTTTCTTGATACAGTTTGTGTTTTTATGTTTCCGAGGTATACTTTGAAGAACTTTTCGGGTTCTGATGAGGTATCAAAAGAAGAGAACTCGTCATCGATTAAGCTGACCTCTTTAGTGTTTACTTTATGTGCAATGGTAGAGCCATTAGAGGTAAAAAGAGAGTCTAAAGTGTTTTACTATTTTAAGACCAATAGATGGGAGATCGACATTTTCGGCCATACAAGGCCTCAAATGGTGCCATCTAAATGTTGGTATGGTGATTGTTATTGTAAGAGAATTCGATCGACGGAAAATAAGAATTCCACGACCCACTGAAATCACTGACGCAAGCCCGGAGCATATCCTCGAGGGTTTGTATCATTCTTTCAGTCTAACCGTCGGTTTGCGGTTGATAAGCTGTGTTAAGATTCGGTTGAGTTTCGAGAGCTGATTGGAGACTTTTCCAGAAAACGAGAGATGAAGCGACCATCACGATCAGAGATAATATCTTTACTTGACAATAGATTGTTTAGGAAGACTACCATCACGTAATCGGGTTTTGATGATAACTCACAATGAAAGTCGATAGATAAGGAATAAATGGTTTGATGTAGCTAGATCGAGTCAAAACATGAGAATAAAGGAAAAGAAATCGATTTAGGGATTTAAATGCTCCAAACTTGGAATCAAAATTAGCTTAAAGCGATCGGGTCTCTTTTCAAGTTCAGAGATCATGCTTTGGCTTGATAGGTCGAAACACTATCATTATTTCACCCTTCAAGTTAATACACGCGTCTCGTCACTTGATTACAACCATGGTAAGTTGGAGATCAAGAAATGAGAATAGTCCTCAAGGTATGGTTTTCACCCCTAACTTGATGGTGTACTTTCAAGGTATGACCACTAGCTTACCAATCCAAAAAGTTTGATCTGAGGATCTACAGAAATAAGACGAGATAACTCACCATTAAGGTAAGGGAAATCACTCCTATCTTAACGATGATTTTTTTTTACAAAAACAAAATATAACAAGATGAACTTCTTCATCAAAATCCAGAATTTACTCCTACTTTGATGAGGTCGTTTCATTTGAAAAAAATACAATCCATAAAAATGAAATTATCATCAAGGTATGAATTTCACGCGTATCTTGATGATTGAGCTTGATAATAACAAGAAAACAATCAAAGTTTGACATTTGTCACCAAAGTACGGGTTTCAATCCTATTTTGGTGAGATCATGTCATTTGTGAAATGCAAGTTCCAAAGTGAATAGTTGAAGTCAGTCCTCGAGATAAGGAAATCACCCTAATCCAGAGGATGAAACTTCATAAAACACACAATTGAAAACCATTTATTGAAACGAATAAGGAATCATCATCATAGTAACGGAATCACCCCTGTTTTGATGAGTTAGAATCATTTAGGAGATATGAGTGTCCTTAGTCATAGGTTGACTTGCAAACTGTTGCATCTCCCACGGTGCAAACGGTTCAAAGTTAGACTTAACAACGAAAGGAAAAATATCTCAATTAGAAATTTAGAAATTTTCAAATTACATCAATGTAACAAAAGGAAAATCACGATTACAAATCTTGAATTACATCATGAAGACGAAATCAAGGACAAGAATTATTCAACACCACATCATTGGTGGCTTGAGCTTGTTGAGCATTAATGTTGAAAGCATGTCCTTGAACCGTAGAAACTGGGATGACAAGTTGAGGGCATCGATTGCGGAAATGGTTCGGATCACCACATTGATAGCATGCACGACCCTGGGTATTTGCAGGAAGATGTTGGTGAACTGGTGCATTGGTCGGAGCTTTAGCAGCACTCCTGCACACGTTGAATGTATGACCCAAACGACCACAGTTTGTGCATTGACGACACTGAGTGTTAGCGGGATGATGGTAATTGCAGATGTTACATAGTGGATGGGGTCCGGTGTATGGCTTTTTCATTGGTGGTTGGTCGTTTACTGTTGGTTGACGAGTTGGAGGGACTTGATTAATTGGCACAGCAGGGGTAATCACAGCAAAGTTTTAGGATTTAGCCTTCCTCTTCTTGTTTTGAGAAGGTTCAGGTTTTTCCTCCTTAGGGGTTTCAGCTGAGGGTTTCTCGAGCACCTTCTTAGCACCCTTCCTAGTCAGGGTTCCAGCCTTGACATGATTGTCAGTTAGCTGAGCAGCTAACCGGATGGTATCTTCCAAGGTTGCAGGATTCCTACCCCACACCGTGTCTTGAATTTGCATGGGTAGACCACCGATGTATTTCTCGATAGCCCGAGATAAAGGAGTAACCAGATGAGGAACAAGTAGACTCAGTTCATGAAATCGGTTGGTATAAGCTAGATTTTCTCCACTTTCTTGAGTTAAGTCCCAGAACTCAGCTTCCAATTTCTTAATTTCATTTCTCGGACAGAATTCTCGAGTCATAAGCTCTTTAACTTCATCCCACGTCAATGCTAATGCTGCATCAGTTCCGCGGGTTCGTTTCTCACCGTTCCACCAAGTGAGTGCTCTCTTTTGAAGAACACTTGTAGCATAACGAACCTTGAGATTCTCGGGACACTCACTATTAAGGAAAGTGTTCTCGATACTCTCAAACCACTGTAAAAGACCAGTGGCACCTTCGGTCCCGCTAAACTTAGTGGGATTGCAAGAATTGAAATGCTTGTAGGTACAAGCTCGTGGAGGGTTTGGTGCAGTTGGGTTTTGTACAGTGTTTGGTGCAGTTGTGTTTTGGACAGTATTGTTGCCTTGGTTCAAATGAGTAAGCAGTGTTGGGATAACCGCAGCAACTTCACGTGCCACCATAGCAGCAATCTTGCGGCCAGAGCTTCTAGATCGGGAGCGGTTTTGACGAAAAGACATGCTGTATAATAAGGAAAGAAGAAACCTCTATGAGAAACGGGTAATTGGTTTTTAAAACTTTTCAAAATAATAAAATCGTTAATGAGATTGTTTAAAATAACAATGAGAGGTTAGGAGTGTAAACGTTCGGTTCGCAAACCAAAACGAATACGGTGACTTATCAAAGTATTTGTGTCCACCACAACCTTAATGAGGATATGCGTACCTATAAGCGAATACTCATCTCGAGGGTTCCCAGGTAAGGTAATCAAGTTGTATGAATACCTTGCCTAGACAGAACACCTTAAGATACAGGTATCCTACTCTTCCAGCATTGCATGTTCTCGGTCATGTGACACGGACTTTGACGAGATTTGAAAACCATGAATAACAATCGAGTTTTGGAGTTTGAAATTACTTGAATTAGGCACACAATGCCTTAGAATATGAGTTAAGATTCGTGTGTACATTGATAAGATTCAAAGCATAAGAAGAATCACATAAAGCAGATAATCACATAATCAAGTATAAACATGTAAGGCACATAAAATCCTGTCTAAACATATAAAATACATGAGAGGACTCATGTGTAAAAGGTACTTAGTTATAGTCTAGGTCATTCCATTTCTAATAACCTAATTCCCTATAACCATGGCTCTGATACCAATCTGTCACACCCCGACCGACGGCGGAATCATCGGAGCGGACGAGGGAATGATTGATTGTTCATAACACATGATTGTCTAATAGTGGAAATAATATTAAAATCAGTTTACAGGATAGCATGAGTTTAACAGATACAAATACAACAGTTAAAGTCACAAATAGTAATTGTATTTTGTTTTGACTAAGTCCAGGTCTTATATGATCAAGTAGAAGTCCACTAGCTTGCTTAACCTGAAATCATGTGAGAAAATAAAGTCAGCTAACGAATTAGCTGGTGAGTAATCATAGTTTTGAGTATACATATAGATTGATTGATTGATTGAGAATAATTCAATTCACCAGGTAACATTAAGACTTATATTGCAATAGTAAAGCATATAGATAACCGACACAATAGAAACCCCTTGACTTGACACTTGCATATAATAGACTCCACACATACACCATAGATTGACTCTTGCCTCTGGCACAATCACCACTCGACTATTCATATGGGGTGGGTTTGTATAATCACCACTCGTAAGCCATGTGGGGTGGATTATCCCAAACCAGTAGATCTACCATTGATACCAGGATTGATTGATTGATTGAATTAGGGTTTTACTGTCGTCCAGTTTATCATAGTATGTTCACATAATTGCAAGTAATAACATAACCTGTCTTGAATTAAATTTAGAATGAAATAACAATAGAATATCATGATTGAATATATTGTATCACATGATTTCCTCCAAATAGGAAATGATATAAAAAGGGGATATGAATACTCACTTGATCGATGAGATTAGAATCTGGATGTGATAGATTAGACACCAACGATTTCCTTACGATTAACCTAAGGAACGGTGTCTCGAATTAGAATAATAATGATTTGGGAATGTATTAGGATTTTCATTTGGTTTTGAATGGTAGCTTAATTTTATTTAGTTTGAATGTCCATAACCTAATAAAATAATTTATTGAATGTGGTTACGTTTAAAACTTAATATGAATAAATGTGTTAATACTTGTAATCGTTTGATTTAGTGTGAAAAACAAATAATTAATTTTATTAATTAATTATCACATAATTAATTAATATGTTTAATTATTATTAAAAGAAATGAAATTGTTGTTTGAAATGATTTAAATATAAAAATTTATATATTTAATCATTATTTAAACAATAATAAATATTATGTGAAATAATTAAAATTAATATAGTATCGAATAATAATTTAATAAATTAAATTATTATTAGTGGTTCACTTTTGTTTAATTAATTTTGTTTTATTTGTAGTTTTATTTATTTAAAACATTTAATAAAAATAGATAAAATGTTAAAATAGATTCCAGAAAAATCATTTAGTTGTTTAAATATTTTTAATGATTTAAAAATATTTTTTAATGATTATTAGAATTTTTTTTGGAATTTTTAAAGGCTTTTAAAACATTAAAAAAAAAGTTTAAAAATAATAGAGGTGGCCGGGTTCGAACCCGGGACCTCCTGGATAACATGGGGCGCGGGTACCAGCAGGCCAAAGCCTGATCAGCGAACATAACCCAGGATTTAATTCATTTAAACCAAACCAAACAAATCCCCAAATTCATTTCGTGCCCTAGATCGATCCTTATCAAATTGAGCAGGGATTCGATCTTGATAGCTTCCGAATTCATGGGGCTTTTGTTCCCCATGAAAAACCGAACGTGTAGGTGTGTTTAATCGCATGTATGGTGTTTGATTCGAAGCTTACCAATTGAAGAACAGGTCGCGACTCGTGGGGTATTCGTTTAATGATCAAACCATAACCATAATCAAATTAAACTTGTGGGGAGCTTCGAATGGTGATCAAGATGAAAAGCCCTATGGTAATTTTGCTTAAAATCAATCGGAAGTGGGGTTTTGAGTAGGTTGCAGGTTCGCGATCGAGAAGGATGAAATGGAGTGTTCGAGTGTGTTTTTGATGAATTTGAGAATTGAGTTCGTTTAGAAATGAAGAAATGATCGAGTTGGTAGCTTTAATTTGTCTATTATTGTTGTTTGGTGGGTTAACCGACCGTTGAACGGTCGGGAATAAAGTGGATTCGAGGTGGAATGCTTTGGATCCGAATTATTCGATGATTAAAGGTACATAGGGTTCGAATCTTGGTCTTGAGGGTGTCGGGACCTTTAATTTGAGTCAAAACCACGTGAATTTGGTTGTTTGAACTCGCCGGAGCTCGCCGGCAATGTGGCCGGAATTTCCGGTCGGAAAAACGAGGGAGAGGAGAGAGAGCAGTTGATTTTTTTAAAATTTACACTTTGGGTCCCTGTGGTTTGTAAGGTTTGTTATTTTGTGTTAAAACTTATGTTTTAAATTTCATAAATTACCATTTAGCCCCTGGACTTTATTATTATAATTATTTTTGTTATTATTTTCATTATTATTATTATTATTATTATTATTATTATTATTATTATTATTATTACTATATTATTATTTATAATTATTATTATGATTGTTGTAATTTTAATAAAAATTAATATATATGTGTGTGTGTGTGTATATATATATATATATATATATCCTGAAATACGCGATGTTACAAGTTACTGTACCAACCAATCGTACTATCATTTTCCAATACGTTAGACCTAGACTTTTCTGATTTGTAATTTTCTGTGATTTAATTAACCTTGCAAAACATAAAATCCTTTTGGTGTTCCAAGTAACACGACACCTGTGTACTATCACTTTCCATTTTATTGAATCACATTTCCTGTCTTTCTGTCTTTGTCTTTTCAGCTTAATTGTCCTCCCCCCCCCCCTTTTTTTATAATTACTGAACATAACCTAATCTCCCCCTAAAAATACTAAAACAGAAAATCTTTTTGTGTTTTTGGATTTTTAATCGACAAGGAAATTAAAGGAAATAAAACTAGAAAATTCAAAAATAAAAGAAAATTAAACATGTGTCGGACTACGCTTCTGTTTCTTCTGAGATAACGTCACTTTTCTTTTTAACACCGTTGACCTCCAACAAATATAAAAATCTGGGTTTATCAAAAGCTTTGTATAGAGGCCAGTTCGTTGAAAATCTGTATTAATTTTTATCACATCGATTAAATTCTTTTCAAAACAGTCACGTATGAAGTGATATTTGATGCCGATGTGTTTGGTCTTGGGATGTTGGACCGGATTTTTAGTTACTGCAATTGCAGCAGAATTATCAACAAATATAGGTGTAGAAGAGAAACGCAAACCGTAGTCCCGCATTTGCTGTTGTATCCATATGATTTGAGAGCAGCAGCTGGCGGCGGCAACATATTCGGCTTCACAGGTAGATAAAGCAACTGATGTCTGCTTCTTACACTGCCAAGTCACCAATCTCCTCCTGAAAAATTGACATCCTGCTGATGTAGACTTGTAATTCATTTTGCAGCCTCCATAATCCGAATCACTATACGCCGTTAGCTCAAAGTCATCATCATGAGGATACCACAACCCCAGTGTTGGAGTACCCTTCAGATAGCGAAAAATCCTCTTAACCCCAATCAAGTGATTCACTTTTGGTTTCGGTTGATATCTGGAACATAAACATGTGGCATACATGATATCTGGACGCGAGGCAGTGAGGTACATAAGAGATCCGATCATCCCACGATACATAGTGGCATCCACCAAATCCCCATTCTCATCAGGAGCCACATCATGATTTATGGCAAGAGGGGTACCGACAACAGTGACATTTTCCATATCAAACCGACTCAGAATGTCTCCGACATACTTAGTTTGATGCAAGAAAATACCGGTTGAGGTTTGATCCACATGTAATCCTAGGAAGAACTTCATTTCTCCCATGGCACTCATCTCAAACTCTTCGTTTCTGGAACAGAAGATGATGTCATCCACATAGATCTGCACCATAAGCAAATCACCATCCTTTTCTTTAATGAACAAAGTACAGTCAATCACACCCCTGCGAAATCCGTGCTTCAACAAATGGGTGGAGAGCTTTTCATACCAAGCTCGAGGAGCCTGATGTAGCCCATACAGAGCCTTGTCTAACTTGTAGACTCTGTCCCGATGATAGGGATCCTCGAATCCCTCGGGTTGACTGACGTATACCTCCTCACGGATTTCCCTATGAAGGAATGCACTCTTCACATCCAACTGATAAACTTTGATCTTCATATACGATGTATTGGCAAGAAATATCCGAATTGCTTCCATTCGTGCCACCGGTGCAAACACTTCATTGTAGTTGACTCCCTCGACTTGTCTGAATCCCTGAACAACCAACCGTGCCTTGTTTCTGATAACAACACCTTGGTCATCCTTCTTGCATTTGAGTACCCATTTGGTACCAATCACTTTTACTCCTTTTGGCCTGTCAACGAGTGTCCATAATCCAAGTTTCTTGAACTGTAGAAGCTCTTCTTGCATCGCATTGACCCAGGCTTCATCTTTGAGGGCGTCACTGACGTACTTAGGCTCGACTTGTGAAACAAAACATGAGAAAGCCCCGTCATTGACATATCCCTTTTCCATGATTGCTGCATAATCTACCGAGTACAGCTGATTTCGTGTCTGCACACCGGATTGAATATCCCCTATGATAGACGAGGGGGGATGATTCACACTGATCCTAGTCATTGGTGTTGTTAGAACAACAACTTCAGAATCCAAGTTTATGACTACTGGTTCAGTATCCGGATTTCCCAATGCTGGTTCGGCAGCTGACGAGCTAATATCTTGATTTACATTATGTTCACTGTCTGGTTCAGCTGCCTCTTCATCATCTGATGAATCATCACTCTCACCCTGAGCATGAGCAGAGGAACCTAAAGCACCATCTGCAGGTGTTGTGTTGCATGAATCCAGATTTGGTGTATTTAGATCATCGTACATCATCTGAGTAGCAATCACATCATCCAAATCAAGCTGAGGAAGATTAAAGGATTTGAAAAAGCCATCGTAATCGAAGAATGATGACGGACCTTTTCCAGCAGGGGGGTGGTGTATCTTTGCACATGTACGTTGCACTACACTTCAACCTGACCTGTCGAGTTATTGTAAACTCGTTTGTCTGGTATGCTGTATCCTAGAAAAATCCCTTGATCAGCTTTTTCATTAAACTTGCCTTCCTGAGACTTCTTTAACAAGGTACATGGAGCTCCAAATGGTTCCAGATACTCCAAATTAGGTTTTCGCTTCTGAAGTAACTCATAGCAAGTCTTGCCATGCCTTTTGACTACTGACACACAGCTAAGTGTGTAGCAAGCATTTGCAACTGCTTCATTCCAGAACTGTACTGGAAGCTTAGAATCTGCCAACATTGTCCTTGCAGTCTCGATCAAGCTTCAATTCTTTCGTTCTGCAACTCCATTCATCTGTGGTGTGTATGCTGAGGTGAACTGATGAACAATTCCCTTCTCCTTGCAGAAAGCATTCATCCACTGATTCTTGAACTCTATGCCGTTGTCCGAATGAATCTTCCTAACCTTCAGGTTGTAGAGTGACTCCAGCGTCGTGACTTGCACCTTGAATGATTCAAACGTTTCTGACTTAGCTTTCAGAAACATCACCCAAGTAAAGCGTGAGTAGTCGTCTGTGACTACAAAGCAGTACCAGTCTCCTGCGATACTTTTCATGCTTACAGGACCGAATAGATCCATGTGCAGTAGCTCCAGGGGCATCTCTATAGAATTGACATGCTTGGTCTTGTGAGATTTCCTGGCCTGCTTTCCCTTCTTGCATGAGACACAAAAATCAAGAAGTTTTAAGTTCTTGACAGTAACTCCATCAACTAAGTTGTTATGAATCAGATGATTCATCTTCCTGTGATTAATGTATTCCATTCTTTTGTGCTATGAGATGGATTCCTTCTCTGTTGCTGTAGATTGGAAACACTGAACTGTAGACTCAGAGGAAGAAGCATTAGACATATCCAAGACATATAAATCATTGTACCTGGATGCTGACATTAAGACTTGCTCCTCTGGAATCTCCATCTCTTTCTTCAGTATGTAACACTTACGATTGTCAAACATCACTTTGAAGCCCTTGTCACATATCTCAGGCACTGAAAGCAGATTGTTTTCTAATTGTTGTACATAATTGACTTTGTCGAATCGTACCTTTGCATTACCTACTTCGCCTTGAGCGGTAATGTATCCTCCTTTGTTACCAGCAAAGAAAACATGTCCCCCTTTGATTTGTTTGACATTGAAAAGGAGAGACTTATTTCCTGTCATGTGCCTGGAAGCTCTGCTATCTACAATCCATGTATTGGTAGTAGCACTGTAGCGGACAACCTGCACATAATTGAAAACAATTAGTTAAGGAGGGGGACCCAAGCCTTAACTGGCTTGGGTTTCCCAGAGGCATCACATATTATGAACTCTACCGACTGTCCTTTGTCAGTTGGTGGGACCTCAACCTTCAGTTTGTCACTGCTATCAGGCATATCAGACATTTTAGCTTTCCACATACCATCTTTATGAAAAGATTGTTTGTGATAGACAGTGGATTGATTAACAGTTTGAACTTTTGTTTTAGTTTCCAAAACTGGTTTCACCTCAGGCATCACCGACTTGCCAATGACTTGTCTGTGTTGGATGTGGTGCTGTGGAAAGGTGTAAGACCTAGCAGGTGTGTTAGGCCTAACAGGGGTCTTACATATCTGTTTTAGGAACTGAGTAACTTCTTTGTCCAGTTCAACTTTAACCCTAGGTGTCTGATAGCGGGGACAACTAGAAGATATGTGACCCTATTTACCGCAAGCATAACAGGATCTCCTTTCAAAGGGACTAGAAGATCTCTTGTGGGGTGGGGAGTAGACCTTAGGTATGTTCTCATTGGTCTCGGTCTTTTGATGTTCACCTTCCTTGACAAACTTAACTTGTTTAACATTATGATTTATTTTCCTTTGAAGATGAGTGTTATCTTTCTTAACTGGTTTATTTTGAGTGGGTTTGGAAATCTTGGATTGTGTGTTAGTAGACTTAGAACCCAATCAGAGAGATGCTTGAACATTCTCTTCCACCCTTTGTTCATTTCTAGTTGTGCCTGAAGTTGAGGGTTTCTGATCAGCACCCGAAGAAACAGTATTAACTACTGTGTCCGGGTCACTGACCAGAGGAGTTGTCACCACATGATCTTTAATTGGATTATTATTGATTGGACGTTGTTTGGTGTTCAAAAGAGTCTCATGTGGTGGGGGCACAACTTTATAACCCAAACCCTCCCCGTTGTTGCGTTCCTTAACCAAGTTTTTCAAAATATGCGAGGAGCTCGCAAGACTATGAAGTTTTTGTTTTAAAGACTTATTTTCAACTAGTAAAACTGCTTTATCCTTTTTAGTTTCTTCAATGGTCTTTAAATAGAATTTAATATCATTCTCTTCGTTGAAGGCAACAACTTCAGTCTCTTTTAATTGTTTCTTTAATGCCTTAACTTTTTCTTTGTAACTGCTTTCATTCTGTTTTAAAACTTTGTTAGCCTCTGTGCACAATTTTAAGTCATTTACTAAGTTATCATTATGATCTAATAACCTAGCAAATTTTAAGTCAATGCTTTCCCTAAATTTTTCACATTCAACACAAGCATGTTTAGCAAACAGATTATCTTTTGATTCTACCTGTGCAGATATGGACATTCCGGCCATGAAAGCATTTTGAGACTGTGGTTGTGCTTCAGATTCAGCATTCAGCTCATTCTCAACAATTTGGTTAACAACAACTAAAGTCTCTTCTATTTCAGCAGTATCAATCTCAGCTAAGCTCTCCCCCTCACTTGCTGAGTCTTCATTCAAGTCTTTAACTGATGCTATGTTGGCTTCACTATCAGATAAGAATCGGAAGGACCAATCCTGTCCTTCATCACCTTGAGCAACCATATCTTTGGAGTCACTGCTTGTTGGAATTGTCTTTTTCTCCCTATCTTGTTTGTTGAAAGATGAGAATGGATTCCCGTTGCCAGTCTTCTTCGGTTTTACACATTCCCTCTTGAAGTGGCCTTTTTCTCCATAGTTGAAGCACGTGACTTTGGACTTGTCAAAACCAAATGTAGTATCTTTGGTAGCCACTAGATTCTATCCCGTCTTTTTCACAAACTTCTTAGCTCGTCGCACAGCACTTGCTCGAGCCCACATTATGTCCATACGTTCCAACTCGTTCTCATCCACCTGCTCGTAGTCTTCATCAGCCAGGTGGCAGTTTCCAATCTTCCCGGCCACTAAACCATCATAGGAATGAACTACAGTAGCAAGTAGATCCATGTGTTCCTTTGCAACCTCTACAGTTACTTTTCTCAAATTTTCAGTCATTAACTTCGTTGATTGGGTAACTATAGGACTTTGTAGAACCCCAGATGCACCATTTGACTCACTAGCAGATGATGAGCCTTGATCAGCTGATGGTGATGCATTTGACACAAAAACAGTTTGCAGAGGAGCACTGGAGGTTTTGGAAGTAGAAGTAGAAGTAGGAGTAATATTGTAGAGTGATGGATCTTGAGTGGAAACTCCTTTCTTCGTTCTGTACTTGTGTCGGACCTCTTCCTCTCTCAGTTTCAAAATGAAGTCATTAATATCCAAAGTCTCCAAAACTGAGTTATAGCGTAAAGTGGAAATAAAGGAATCCCACTTCTCTGGTAGACCCTCAGCCAAGCTTGTAACTTTATCTTCTTTAGACGTCTTTACCCTATGAGTGTGAAGTTCACTCATCAGATGGTAGAAGCGATCAATGATCTCATCCAAGCTTTCATTTCCAATAGACGAGAAGTTGTAAAACTCTTTCTTCAACGCTTTAGCCTTCAGTGACTTAAGTTGTAACACCCGTATTTTTAGCAAGAAATAAAGAATAAAAGAAAAAGGAAGAAAAGGAAAGAAAATAAAAGTCAACTAAAAAGGAGGGACCAAAAGTGCCAAATGGGCAAAGTTGTTATTTATTTTGTACAAAAAGGGAGGCATGGCCGCCCATGTTGCCTGCATTTCCTATCATTTGATATTTTTAGAGAGAGAAAGCACAAAAGCAGAGAAAACTTTCGGATTTTGAAGAACAAGAGGAAGAGTTCGATTTTTAGGTAAGGTTTAATGTTTTTTTAGTTGTTCTTGGCTAAATTAGCCTCGGTTATGTGCTTATGTGTGTGTATATGTGTTTGAATGCGTGTTTAAAGGATTCCTAGGTGTTAGAACCTTTTGAACAGCTCGGGTGAAGGGTGTAAATTCGAAGAAACAACTAAGGTGAGTTCTAGGTCCCCTTTTTACTTGTTTTTAAAATGTTTTGGGGCTGGAAAATACATGTAAGTATGTTTTTATAAGTTTGGGTATAATACCCGTATGATATGAATGTATGTATGTTTATGTTTATGATAGGTTCATGCCTAGAATCATGTGTATATGATTAGAACTAGGCATCCTGATGTTTGGGACTTGGACTATGAATTAGACACATGAACAGGTTACTAATACGTCTGAAATTTTGCCTTAGAAATATGTTTGAAATTTGGACTTAGAATAAATAAGTATAAGTTGATGAGTCCAATAGTGCTTATACGCCCAACAGGACTCATGAGTCCCACAGTACCCATGAGTCTGAAAACTAAGTAAAAAGGTGAAAAGTCTGAATTCTGGTCGTATGACCAGAAAATATTTTCTAAGTATGGGATGGTACGACCAACAGGGCTAATACGACCAACAGGGCTAAAACGACCAACAGGGGTCATACGCCCAGCAGTGCTCATACGCCCAGAGCCTGAAATTTTTCTAAGTGTAGCTGATGAGTCCGACAGTGGTGAAACGCCTAGAACAGGGCTCATACGCCCAAAATACTTAGACTTTTTAACATATCTCCCTTGGATTTTGTGCAGTAGGGTTTCACCTGACTGTTGACTAGGACGTTATTGAATATGAGTGATGATGCTATGTATGATTACGTATGTATGATGCTATGTATGATGATGAATGTATGATGATGAATGTATGATGAGTGTGTATGTTCCTTGTAATTGTGTATGCTTATCTTTCCGAAACTTTACGAATAACGAGAATGAACAAATGAAGTATTATGTAACGTAAAGTGAAAGATAATGAAAGAGGAACATGATGATGAATGCATGTATTAACGAATGAACGAAAAGAGGAATGATGATGAATACATGCATTAATGAACGAACGAATTATGTCTTGCAAGCATTGAATAACGCGATTGGTCCTTCTCTGTGATTGACCATGGTCATGGTACCTCTACCGCTTACCTCTAGTACCGTGGCATACGTTTTGTTGTTCATATGTTGACTTCGGCCCGGTAGCTAATAACGATCGGGGTGTAGCATATGGTATTGGTACAATTCACCTTTCAATGTGCAAGTAAGTATGAACGGGATTCTTGTCATTCGACCACAGTAATCATAGCCAAGTGCTATGAAGTGGGTAAAGCCTGACAGAATCCATACGAGAAGTTAAAGATAACAATGTATAACGAATGATGAAGATAATAACGAATATTATCTCTGTGTACGTATGATGTATGAACGCATGCATGAAAGGATACTTTTAAATAAGTAAAAGTATGTTTTATTATAAAACTAAAACTCACTCAGCAACGCTGACTTTTATGTGTTTTCCAGTTGGCAGGTAGTGTTGCTGAGGATGGCACGAGGCGGCTACTCAGCTCTTTTGGGATGGCATTCTTTTGTTAATGTTTTTGTATTGTAATGCAAACAAACGATATTTTGTAATGAGTGTTGTATTACTTTGCAAAAGCATTTATAGTAAATTCAAAGTTTCCGCTGCATGGTTTTTATTAAGTTATATTAAATGTATGTTTTATGGGTGATGACGACCAACTGTGAGGTGCCCGGGAACGGGGCCTTACAAGTTGGTATCAGAGCCAAAGTTTAAGTGAAATGGGTAAAATTTTAAAATAAACCTAAACTTAAACTGAAAATGGGACAGAAAGGAAGAGAATGCCATCTGAGTAGTTGCGTGCCATCAGGTATTTTTATTAAAGTTAATCATGATTTCGTGCGCATGATATGTGTTTATGTGTACTGTTAGACTTAGATACTAATGTAGTCAGGACAGGTAATGCTCGAGGTACGAAGAGTAGAGTAAGTGGCTAATCACAACTGGCCACTGTAATTAGGGACTTACTATACTTGACATAAACTGAGCTATTTCCTTGAATGACCGTGTTGGTGTTTAAATCTTCCTGTGTGATAGAAGATGGTCGGTGGTAGATCATCTAAAGCTTCCCGTGGCGGTGGACGTGGTGATGAACCGCGTAACACGCGAGGAAGACTTAGGACAGAGAAAGTAGTTCATGAGGAAAACGAGACTCCTCATCAGGAGGAGGCAGACGAAAGCGCGAATTTGAGAGCCTCGGTAAAAGAGGCAGTGGTTGAGGAAGTACATCAGGTCATGCAGACGATCTTACCGTCTGTAGTGACCGAGGTGATAAAGGCAGTACGTAATGATGAGAGACGAGGGAGGAATCGGTCCTCGGGTAGACAGCAACAGACAGAAGCAGAAACAGTATTATCCGATGATGAAAAGGAAGAGGAAGAAGAACAGTTACGGGAGACAGCCCGGGGTTGTAACTACGGGGCATTCATGAGGTGCAAGCCCCCAACTTTTGATGGTTCTGGTACTGCTACTGATGCTCACCAATGGGTGATGGAAATGGAAGCTGTCCTCGATATTAGTGATTGCCAGGAGGACAAGAAGCCGAAGTTTGCTACCCACTCTTTCACAGGGTCGGCTTTGTGCTGGTGGAAAAATATAGTCCAAGCCGAGGGTAGTAGGGCTATAGGGAAGATGAAGTGGGCTGAGTTAAAAAGGTTGGTGATTGAGGAATTCAGTCCTCGTCGTGAAATGGATAGAATTGAGAGAGAGTTACTGCAGTTAGAGGCGGGGACGATGACCCACCAACAATATACCACCAAGTTTAACGAATTGGCGCTGTTGGTACCAGAGCAGGTGACGCGGTGTCTCGAAAGATCAACCGGTATATTCAGGGGTTGCCAGCTGAAATTCGTTGGCACTTGATTTCTACCCGACCAAGCACTTCCAGGTCGGCAGTGGATTTGGCGGGAAGGTTATTCGATGAACGGGCTGCGTTGGTAAAGGCTGAGGGTAGCAAGAAAGGAAGTGGAGAGAAAAACTGGCAGGGGAAGAGTTTTGGTCGGGGTGATACTTTGACGAGTAACAAGAAGGCGAGGGTGGATGATCACCGTGTGGTCGTGACGGGGGCTGGGGTGAGGAAGTGTGGTAAGTGTGGAAGGGAGCACTCAGGGGAGTGCAAATGGGGATCCAACGTCTGCTTTAAGTGTGGGAAGATGGGACATATATCAAAGGATTGCCGGATGGGCAAGTGTTTTAACTGTGGGGAAGGCGGTCATATGAGCAGGGACTGTAAGAAGCCGAGGGCTGAGGCTTCAGGGGTAAAGAAGACGGGAAGTGAAGGTCCGAGAGCAAGCGCCAGGGCTTTCACTATGACGCAGGAAGAGGCTAGGACGGACCCCGATGTGGTGTCAGGTACGTTTCTAGTAAATCAAACTCTTGCTTCTGTGTTATTTGATTCTGGTGCTAGTAGGAGTTTCATTTCTGCTACTTTCTGTGCTAAATTGCCTGTTAGTAGTAAATGCATTAGTGAGCCTTTTTATGTAGAAACTGCTATTGGTAAGTCCACTAGAGTTACTGATGTGATAGAGGACTGTACCATAGAATTAGAAGGTCATAGGTTTGCTGCTAGATTACATGTGATACCCTTAGGTGGATTTGATATAGTACTAGGGATGGATTGGTTGGTAACCTATGAAGCGAATATCGTATGTCGGAAGAAGATGATTAGATTGACGGCATCTGACGGAAGTCTGGTGACAATATACGGTGATCGGGTAACGGTGATTCCGAAGGTGATTTCGATGGCGGTGGCGGGGAAGTGCATGAGGCGTGGGTGCAACGCCTACCTATGTTATGTGAAGGATGTGGAAACGCCAACACCACAACTATCCGACGTTCCGGTTGTGTGCGGGTTTCGAGATGTGTTCCCAGAAGACTTATCGGGATTGCCACCTGACCGCGAAATTGAATTTCAAATTGACTTAATACCCGGTGCCCAACCTGTCGCCAAGGCACCGTATCGATTAGCTCCTACGGAGATGAATGAGTTGATGGAGCAACTGCAGGAGTTGCTTGACAAGGGCTTCATTAGACCGAGTATCTCTCCTTGGGGTGCTCCGGTCTTATTTGTGAAAAAGAAGGACGGTAGCATGAGAATGTGTATCGACTACCGTGAATTGAACAAGTTGACCATAAAGAATCGGTATCCGTTACCGAGGATCGATGACTTGTTCGACCAGCTCCAGGGTGCCAGTTGGTTCTCGAGGATAGATCTTCGATCTGGCTACCATCAATTGAAGGTAAAGGAGCAGGACATTCCTAAAACAGCTTTCCGTACGCGTTATGGACACTATGAGTTTCTCGTTATGTCATTTGGTCTAACTAACGCACCAGCTGCTTTTATGGATCTGATGAACCGAGTGTGTCGGCCAATGTTAGATAAATCAGTGATTGTGTTCATCGATGATATCCTAATTTATTCGAGGAGCGAAGAAGAGCATGCCGGTCACATTCGGGAAGTATTGGAGACTTTGAGAAGGGAGAAACTGTATGCTAAGTTCTCCAAATGTGCTTTCTGGCTACGCGAGGTGCAATTTCTGGGTCACGTGGTAAATGCAGAGGGAATCATGGTGGACCCAGCAAAGGTTGAGGCTGTGATGCAATGGAAATCACCAAAGACGCCATCCGAAATTCGTAGCTTCTTGGGATTGGCGGGCTATTATAGGAGATTTATTCAAGACTTTTCAAAGATAGCCTCACCTTTGACAAAATTGACTCGTAAGGACGTGAAATTCGTGTGGGGTCGAGAGCAGGAGACGGCTTTTGAGGAGTTGAAGGCAAGACTAACACAAGCTCCTGTTTTGACTTTGCCCGAGGGGAATGAAGACTTAGTGGTCTATTCAGATGCATCTTATTCCGGGCTAGGTTGCGTGTTGATGCAACGTGGAAGGGTGATCGCCGGGCGGGCGTGCAATGTAGGACGCCCGTATGTTGGGGAGACATTGGGCAGAAAGAACTGGGAGGTGTTGAGGTGATTGAAGCAACGACTGAGAAATTAGAAAAGATCAAAGCCTTCATGAAGGCGGCGAAAGATAGGCAAAAGTCGTATGCTGACAAGAGGCGAAGACCGATAGAGTTCAAGGTTGGTGACAGAGTTATGTTGAAGGTCTCACCTTGAAAAAGAATTATTAGATTCAGGAAAAGAGGTAAACTAAGCCCGAGATACATAGGACCTTTCCGAATTGTCGCACGAGTAGGAGAGGTGGCCTATCGACTTGAATTGCCAGATGAGTTAAGTGGAATTCATCCCACATTCCATGTATCTCATCTGAGAAAGCGCTTAGCTGATGAAGGCATGATTGTACCACTGGAGGATATCGAGGTGGATGAGCGGCTCAACTACGTGGAGCAACCAGTGGCAATCATTGATCGTAAGGAGAAGAGGTTGAGGAATAAAGTGGTTCCTCTTGTGCGTGTACAGTGGAAGCACAGGAAGGAATCCGAGTCTACGTGGGAGACTGAAGAAGAAATGAGACGGCACTACCCACAGCTGTTTGAGGAATAACAGGTTTCGGGGACGAAACCTATATAAGGGGGGTGGACTTGTAACACCCGTATTTTTAGCAAGAAATAAAAGAATAAAAGAAAAAGGAAGAAAAGGAAAGAAAATAAAATTCAACTAAAAAGGAGGGACCAAAAGTGCCAAATGGGCAAAGTTGTTATTTATTTTGTACAAAAAGGGAGGCATGGCCGCCCATGTTGCCTGCATTTCCTATCATTTGATATTTTTAGAGAGAGAAAGCACAAAAGCAGAGAAAACTTTCGGATTTTGAAGAACAAGAGGAAGAGTTCGATTTTTAGGTAAGGTTTAATGTTTTTTTAGTTGTTCTTGGCTAAATTAGCCTCGGTTATGTGCTTATGTGTGTGTATATGTGTTTGAATGCGTGTTTAAAGGATTCCTAGGTGTTAGAACCTTTTGAACAGCTCGGGTGAAGGGTGTAAATTCGAAGAAACAACTAAGGTGAGTTCTAGGTCCCCTTTTTACTTGTTTTTAAAATGTTTTGGGGCTGGAAAATACATGTAAGTATGTTTTTATAAGTTTGGGTATAATACCCGTATGATATGAATGTATGTATGTTTATGTTTATGATAGGTTCATGCCTAGAATCATGTGTATATGATTAGAACTAGGCATCCTGATGTTTGGGACTTGGACTATGAATTAGACACATGAACAGGTTACTAATACGTCTGAAATTTTGCCTTAGAAATATGTTTGAAATTTGGACTTAGAATAAATAAGTATAAGTTGATGAGTCCAATAGTGCTTATACGCCCAACAGGACTCATGAGTCCCACAGTACCCATGAGTCTGAAAACTAAGTAAAAAGGTGAAAAGTCTGAATTCTGGTCGTATGACCAGAAAATATTTTCTAAGTATGGGATGGTACGACCAACAGGGCTAATACGACCAACAGGGCTAAAACGACCAACAGGGGTCATACGCCCAGCAGTGCTCATACGCCCAGAGCCTGAAATTTTTCTAAGTGTAGCTGATGAGTCCGACAGTGGTGAAACGCCTAGAACAGGGCTCATACGCCCAAAATACTTAGACTTTTTAACATATCTCCCTTGGAGTTTGTGCAGTAGGGTTTCACCTGACTGTTGACTAGGACGTTATTGAATATGAGTGATGATGCTATGTATGATTACGTATGTATGATGCTATGTATGATGATGAATGTATGATGATGAATGTATGATGATGAATGTATGATGATGAATGTATGATGAGTGTGTATGTTCCTTGTAATTGTGTATGCTTATCTTTCCGAAACTTTACGAATAACGAGAATGAACAAATGAAGTATTATGTAACGTAAAGTGAAAGATAATGAAAGAGGAACATGATGATGAATGCATGTATTAACGAATGAACGAAAAGAGGAATGATGATGAATACATGCATTAATGAACGAACGAATTATGTCTTGCAAGCATTGAATAACGCGATTGGTCCTTCTCTGTGATTGACCATGGTCATGGTACCTCTACCGCTTACCTCTAGTACCGTGGCATACGTTTTGTTGTTCATATGTTGACTTCGGCCCGGTAGCTAATAACGATCGGGGTGTAGCATATGGTATTGGTACAATTTACCTTTCAATGTGCAAGTAAGTATGAACGGGATTCTTGTCATTCGACCACAGTAATCATAGCCAAGTGCTATGAAGTGGGTAAAGCCTGACAGAATCCATACGAGAAGTTAAAGATAACAATGTATAACGAATGATGAAGATAATAACGAATATTATCTCTGTGTACGTATGATGTATGAATGCATGCATGAAAGGATACTTTTAAATAAGTAAAAGTATGTTTTATTATAAAACTAGAACTCACTCAGCAACGCTGACTTTTATGTGTTTTCCAGTTGGCAGGTAGTGTTGCTGAGGATGGCACGAGGCGGCTACTCAGCTCTTTTGGGATGGCATTCTTTTGTTAATGTTTTTGTATTGTAATGCAAACAAATGATATTTTGTAATGAGTGTTGTATTACTTTGCAAAAGCATTTATAGTAAATTCAAAGTTTCCGCTGCATGGTTTTTATTAAGTTATATTAAATGTATGTTTTATGGGTGATGACGACCAACTGTGAGGTGCCCGGGAACGGGGCCTTACATAAGTGTTGAATTGTTATCGTATCTCTTCTCAAGAGCGTCCCATAACTTTTTGCTCTGTTTGTGCTCTGAGTATTAATGAAAGATGTCTTTGGGAATCGACTGTGTCAACATTGCATAAGCCTTCTTTTCAGCATTATAGGCAACCTTTTGTGCATCACTTAGTCCACTTAAAGTCAATGGTATTCCATCAGCACCAACGCATGTTATATCCAGTCTCAATCGAGTTCCACAAATTAGTATCCACACTATTTAAATGAATTTCAAATCTTTGTTTCCATTGAGGAAATTCATCAATAGACAGTGGCTTAGGTGGTTTATTGTGGTTTCCAATTTTATTTTCCAGTAACAGAAGGTTCTGGATACTAGAGTCCTTTCCAGCTGAGAAGGCAAAATTTTCGGAGTCCATTTTGTCTTAGTTTAAACTTGAAAAGTGAACTGTTTGGGCAACTGGAGTGTACGACTGAGAGGCGACTGACACAAACAGTGTGCGATTGAACTCAATCGTACGACAGGACAGGCGATTGTGACACTTGAGCGACTGGACAAACCAAACGAATCAACCGGGCGATTGAACAAGCGACTGAGTTCAATCGTACGATTGAACTGGGTGACTGGACTTCAGTCGTATGATTGAGATAATCATGCGACTGAGACTGCTGAAATCGAGGTTTTTCACAAACTTTGACCTAAAACGCAAGTTTTTACACCCTTGACGGCTGGAACTCGAAAAAGATTGAATTTTCAGAACATGCACGGGTAAAAACTTGATTTTTGAGCAGAAGGAATGGATCTTTTCGCTAAAAACGTAAACTTTTTCACGAAAAACGATTGAATCCACGAAGAATCAAGAGCCAAGGCTCTGATACCACTTGTTAGGACCGTGTACGGACGGAGTACTAACTGATTCTTCGTTATACCGGATCAAATAGTGTGGAATCATATTTGATTGGCGATCCAATCAGGGAAAACATTAACAAGATCAAACCTAACGATTAGAAAACGTTAAAAACGAACTAGGAATGATCTGAAACGTTTTGTGAAGTTGGAAGGGACGAACAGGGCGATCTGGGTCGACTAGGGTTGTGAATATTCGAAGTGTTTTGTTTTTCACGAATTAAGTGGTATTTATAGGTTACAGCTCTCATTCGGACGACTGAGCCAAGCGACTGGCTCAGTCGTGCGACTGAGTCATACGATTGTTTCATTTGGACGACTGAGTCAGTCTTATGACTCAATCGTACGATTGACTCAATCACCTGGTTCAGTCGTGCGATTGACCCATTCGCATGGTCCAGTCATGCTACTGAATCAGAATACTTAGTTAAACACATTCTTGAACGTTTAATGGTTGAGAACTATGTTTAACAACTGTAAACCTATATAACATTGTCATATATGCGTGTAACAATAAATAATATAAATAGATGTAACATTAAACAACCAACAATCATATATAGAAGAGATTCTCATTATATTGATTAAACATTACATGTGTGTTACAAGAAGAAGTTCTATTACATTTTAGCTCACTAGACTAGAACTGGGGACATGTGTACCAATATTATGGATTTTAGTGTTAAACCTTCATCAAAAGCATGTTCAAATGAGCTGTTCATAAGTCTTAATACGACATGGGTTTAAATGGACAAGCATATTGCCAATCCCGCCAATCCAAACTCTCTAAACGATCTCTTGCAAAAGCGTTTCTGATATCCCTGCCTCTGTGCTTTATTTTCAAATTCTTCTTTTGTTTCTTGTCAAGTCTCGTGGGTTGAGAAGTTTTCCTTTTACATAACAAATATGATAATATAAAAATTTGATTCATGCGAAACTGTTATTTCGTAGTGCGTATTTATTGTTTCGTCATGTGAAACTACTCTTTCGCTGACCAGGTTCTTCAAGTGAAACTATAGTTTCGTTGACCGTACGAAACTTTTGTTTGGCCTTGCGAATCTATAGTTTCGACATATGCCACACTGTGGTGTATAAATACCAATTTCGTCGGTTGTTTCGCCACTTGCAAAATTCCCTAAAATTTGTTTGAAAATGAACCGACTTTATCCTTTGATTTTAAATCCGTATTCTGTGGTATGTTTCTTGAAAATCTAACTGGTAAACCTCATTCCTAACGTGTTTCGAACTGTGGATTGCATTTTGTTTGGGTTTTAAGAAAAAAATCGATTTGGTGACTTTTGGTTTTTATACATTCAATGTGTGAAACTAAGGTGTGATGTTGCGAAACTGAACGAAGGTTCCTTGATCTGTGCAAAACTATCTAGTCATGCTACCTGTGTGCACTGAACAGTTTCGACAGGATCTTGCGACTCTATAGTTTCGTAAACCATGCAAAATTATAGTTTCTAGTGCAAAACTATAGTTTCCTATGTGAAACTATAGTTTCTCACTACAAAACTATAGTTTCTCAATTCCATGCGAAACAATAGTTTCTCTACTGCGAAACTATAGTTTCTCTCGTGTACTTTCATCAGTCTCACCGGATCATGCGAACCTATATTCTTCCTGAGAAACTATAGTTTCTATATGCGGAACTATGTGCGAAACTAATTTTAAAAAATTAAATAAAAAAATAAAAAAATTTATTAAATAGTAATAGATAATAATAATAATCAAAATTAGAAAATTTTAAATGTTTTGTAATCTTTTGTGATCTAACAAACTTTCGGTTTCACCTGCAGTTATTATGGGGAGTTTAAAGTTTGATTCCAGATCAAACATGGTGACGTATCTAAATGATCACGATCTAAAGTCTGCTAGATATAGAGATGTCATTGACTGGTTGAAAAGATTTCCCATCTTCTTGCTATTTCTCACTCTCCCACTATATATAAGAAACAGACCAGGGAGTTCTAGTGAAAGGTTGATTATGACGCCAAGCAGAGGATTATCACAACGTCGTGTCAGGGGGAGCTATTTGAGATATCAGTCGAGAAGTAGCTAAGGCCCTGCATCTGGAGGATGACATGGGGGAGAGCATTGAGATGACTGATTCAGAGGTCATTAAAGCATTTAAAGATATTAGTTATGAGGGAACTGACTTCGAGAAGAGGAAGGAGATCAAGAAGTCATTTCTATCGAAGGAGTGGAGGTTCATAGCTTATGTGTTTGTTAGTTGTTTGGATCATAGGAAGGGGGATCAGATAGGCTAAATTTGAGATGGTCCATAACTATGATCATGTTTTGTAGAGGCAAAAAAACAAACATAGGTCGGATCATTCATGATTATCTGCTAGAGAACATCATGGATCTAAAAAAAGGATAAGTGGCTGCTCTATCCTAGATTTATTCAGATCATTCTAGATTACCTAAAGCCAAACTTACCTAAGCTTGGTGATGAACTGAGAATGAATCTAATGAACCTAAGGATCTTTGCATACTGTGCTGCCTCCAGACATGATTTTAGGGAAGATCACATATCTGCTAAAACATGTACATAGAAGAAAAGTGGAACTATATCAAGACTCTGATCCCTCTAGAGGATAGGAGAGCAGCAGAAACTGGGGGAAATATAGAGGAGATCAATAAGAGAAAGAAATATACAAAGGAGATTGATTTGACCTTTGAAGAACAACTGGATGAGAGTGCGGAGGAATTGAGGAAGAAGAGGAAGAAGAAGGGTGCAGAGAAATCATCCTATCATGTTAGAGCTGATTCCCCGATACGAGAGAAGAAGAGTAAGAGCAAGCAACCAGTCACTCCTAAGACTAGGCCTGTAGAAGAAGCTGAGAGGCCAAGGAGGGATACCAGATCAGAGTTTGATAAGGATGTGATTAGAAATGTTAATACAACCATATAAAATGAGCTAACCATGATAAAGATCAAGCTAATCAACTCAAAGGAGAGGGAGAACTGAGGGATATAGAGATATATGAGATGAAGAAAGTTATATGAAGCCAACAGGATCTTATCAGAAGGTTGTTGGAGGAAGTGAATGATCTGAGGAGGTGTGTTAGTGCTGTTGATGTACCAAGTGCTGAGCAAATCAGGGAAATGACTGATACATCCAAGTTCCCTTTTTTTCATAAGACATCAGGATCATGTGTTAGCAGGGTAGGAGGATCGAGAGCTGGAGGTAGTGGTGTTGGAACTTCTAGAGCTAGTGGAAATTGTGCTGGAATCTCTAGAGCTGGTGGAAGTGGTATAGGTGGTGATGAAGCTGGTGATGGTGATGAAGCTGGTGATGGTGATGAAGCTGGTGATGGTGATGAAGCTGGTGATGGTGATGAAGCTGGTGATGGTGTTGAACCTGGTGATGGTGTTGTAGGAGTTAGTGGTGAAGGAGTAAGTGATGAAGAAAATGCTAAGCAAGTGTTTGAGGTTGGATTCATTGATATGGGCTTTGACTTAGATATTAGTTTTATAGGGAATAAGGTGATAAGGGATGAGGGTCAAGGAGGAGAGAAAGGGCATGTTGAGCTAAATTTAATTGATGAGTGTAAGAAGTGAAGGAACTGTTATGTACTATGATTCTGAGCCAGAGTTTTATATAGTTGATGAGAGGCCAATGACTTATGTGGCTCAGAGGAGTTCAGTAGAAGGAGATGTGGTTGAGATGAACAGCGAGGACTGCTTCTATAAGGAGGAAGAACCAGAGAAACTAACACCTCTCTTCCAAAACATTCAAGAACCAGGGAGGAAGGAGATGGACAAGATGATAGTGAGCTGGAAATACAACGCGAAGCTGAAAATGTTTATGGTTAACAGGCGTGGAGGCGGGATCTCATATATGCACAAAAGGAAGGTATTCAAGACCCATCCTAAATGGGATTGAAGGAGACTAGCTGAGATTCCCCTCCTTGACTTAGGCTTGGGCAAACGTGCCAAGATGTTAGAACATGAGATCCATCACGGCGTTTAGGATAACTTTGAAGCTTTTGGATTCATGAAGCCTGAGAGGAAAGGTCAAAGAGGCATTTTGATTAGGTGAAGGAGAAAGGGAAGATCATGTTGAAATTAAAGCTACAAAGACCATTAACAGAGTGAGGATACCTGATCAACAGGCTTCAAGACTGCAGAAATTCGAGAAATGGTTCTATGACAATCAAACTGGAGAAGCATTAGTGGGGGTAAAGGATGAAGATGAGATAAGCGCTGTTTGATCCTATGGAGGTCCTTCTTTAGTGACGAAGATCTGAAGGTATTGTACGAGAACCAGATCAAATTCGGAGATGGAGAAGAGACGAAGATAAAGGCGAGCATGTTTTAGCGGGTTGCGAACAAGGCTAGGGGCGTGAGATGGGAAACCAAGTAGCTCAAAAAGAGTGTGCAGGAACATGAGAATCTAGAGGCAAAAGTTATAGATTTGGCCCGATTGATGGAGCAGGCAAAGGCTGGAGCTCATCCCAAAGACCCGACAGGTGAATACCCCCGGGGGAATATTCTTGATCAAGAATAGGGTGGTATTCACCATGTTGTTTGTTTTTATTTAGTTATAGTTTATGATAGATTAGATATTAATGTAATAGGATCTTGTTTAATTTTGTCTTATTTTGTATTTTGTGGCATGCGAAACTGCAGTTTCACCTTATTGTTTCTCATGCCATGGTGCATAAAGTTTCACAGTATGTGAAACTATATGCGAACCTAGGACCTGATATTTCATACTTTTGAGCATGAACTTTATTTTTCATTGCGTAACTCTTGGAACTTTATAAATTAATAAAAATTTGAGTTCATTTCTTGTGTGTGTATTGCTAGGAGCTGATATTTCATACTTTTGAGCATTATTCTTATTAATTTTCACTAATCCTCTTGCAAATAGGTTTCATGCTTGATTATGTTCATACTTCATCATTACTTGGTTCACTAGCTATTACAATTAGTGATATCTTATTGATTTTAGTGTTAAACCGTCATCAAAAGCACGTTCAAATGATCAGTTAGACCAACATCCTCTGTTATTCCCCCAGGAGTCTCCATCTCAATCTCCTTATCCACTTCCTCTTTTTCTCGTGTCACAACCTTCTCCTATTCTCCTTTTCAATCACTTCGTTTCATCACTGCTTTTGCAGTCGTATTAGGATTCGGGAGAGTGCTCCCTGAGAAAGAACCTACAAGTTAGTGTTCTAATTTCTTAGCTATGTCACCTATGGAACGTTGCAAGTCTAGGAAAGTGGATTGCTGACTCTCAGTAGAACTTCATGCTCACTCAACCTTTTCTGGGTTTCTTGATCTTTATTGATCAGTTAAGTGAGTAGCTGAGTCTGGGTAGATAATATGTCCATTGTCCATACCCATACTAATACCTGTATTAAGGCTTGTATCTCCTCCACCCTATTGATTTTGCCTCTGTTGAAAGCCAAGTGGGTTTCCCCTAGATCTCCAACCAAAGTTATAGTGACATCTCCAACCCTGATTATATGAACAAGAAAACGGACCACTTGAACCCCTACCCTGACCACTCACAAAATCTACTTGCTCCTAACTCATAACCAAACACTCTCTCGTATCATGGCCATCACTACAAACCTCACACTTATTAACACTCATCTTCAGGTCTCAGAGGTCCCATTGCATAGCTTCTTGGGCAGTGGCCACACTAGTATCAGTTATGACGTGATGAACACCCCTCGAAGAGGAAGTGGGGGCTCTAGTACTAGGAATGGAATTCCTAGTTTGTGGATGCTGCTGCTCAGCCAATTACAAAACTCTCAAACATCTCCTCACACTCTTCTGCTATCTTCTTTACCATAATGTATCCTCCTGCAGTAGTATTGAACATGAGTTGAGTTGCATATGTAAGACCATGTAGATCTTCTCGACAAGTGCCCACTTGGTCAACCCATGCTGAGGGCATCTACTACAAAGCGTGTTGAAGCTTTCCCACGCTATGTAGTAAGGTTCATCAGGATCCATGCGAGAAGAGTGAATTTTCTCCCTAAGTCGGGTGGCCCTAGAAGTTGGATAATACTTATTAAGGGATTTTGTCTACAAATCGGCCCAAGTAGTGATGGAATCCAAGGGTAGGTGTCGACCCACGAAGCAGCTCGACCCCGTAGAGTGAACAGGAAGAGATGAAGATAGATATAATCTTCGGTCATATGAGAAATGTTAAAGGTGTCACAGATACGAACGAAACGGGAGACGTGACTAGGGGCATCCTCATCATCGAGTACGTGGAACTGGATGGCATTTTGTTAGGACCGAGTATGAACTGGTACTAACCGAAATGTAAGGCCCCGTTCCCGGGCACCTCACAGTTGGTCATTCATCGCACATAAAACGTTTTAGAACACATATTTACTCGCAGCGGAATTTAAAAATATTCATTAATAACAAAAACATGTCATTTATTTCATTACAACATTCTTTTTCATTTAAAATACATTGACATGTCAAAATATGGATGCCAGCCTCAACAACTGAGTAGTCACCTCGTGCCATCCTCAGCAACATACCTGCCAACTGGAAAATACATAAAACGTCAGCGTTGCAGAGTGAGTTCTAGTTTTATAATAAAACATACTTTTCTTTTGTTAAAACCGTTCTTTACTTCTTTCAAAAACATACTATACTTTCGTAGATGAACACACATCATACGTACATGCACATAGATAATATCGTTATTATCTTCATCATTCATTCCTTAGCTTTCGTTCGTGCGTTTCTTACTTTCACTCATACGTTCGTTACATTCGTCTTTACGTATGTTACGTTCATTCTTACGTTCATTTCATTTATTAGTACGTTCATTACTTTCATGCATCCTCTATCTTTCACTTTTATCTAGGGCCAGTCAAACTTTACCCTCTTCATGGCACACAGCCATGATTACTGAGGTCAAGTGACATGGATCCCATTTCATACGTTATCGTTGTGTTCCTCCGTTCATTTCTATCATTTGTGCGTTCTTTAACTTTCATTCGTTAAGCATGCAATTCTCTAAGGGTCACCTCCCTTCTCCGCCTACGTGATTCATACCCATGAGCCAACAAGGCATACTCTAACATACTGGTGCCCCTATGGCTCTCAGTCCGTACACCGACACTCTGTTACCTCTAGACCATGCAAGACTTTCTTTCATATTTCTCATTCTCATCTAGATCTTGTCTTATGCAATATCCCCGACTCATGACCGAAGACTAGCACAGCACCGGGATACGCGACAAAGATCTCGTACGAGTCAATCACAGAGATTGAACTCCATCCGAGTCTGTTACAACACAAAGTCGCTCACCTCATAACTATGTTTGGCCTTATGCCACACCCCCGAAGTTAAACATAACTCGGGTAGCAACACCCCCACCGAAATGGGTATCATCACCCCCACCGAAATGGGTAACTACGCCCCCACCGAAGTGGGTAACATCACCCCCACCGAAGTGGGTAACTACACCCCCACCGAAGTGGGTAACATCACCCCCACCGAAGTGGGTAACTACGCCCCCACCGAAGTGGGTAACATCACCCCCACCGAAGTGGGTAACTACACCCCCACCGAAGTGGGTAACATCACCCCCACCGAAGTGGGTAACTACGCCCCCACCGAAGTGGGTAACATCACCCCCACCGAAGTGGGTAACTACACCCCCACCGAAGTGGGTAACATCACCCCCACCGAAGTGGGTAACTACACCCCCACCGAAGTGGGTAACTAGACATACTACACCCCCACTCTGTGGGTACCTGTGACATTCCACACCCCCACTATGTGGGTACCTACTATACACCGTGTACCACACCGAAGGTCAGTCTCAAGACTGACACCTCTACGTGCACTCTTAAAGATTAGCTGAACCTCACGCGGTTGAGCTTGTGGCATTTAGGACCGTGCACTTTGGTACACTTCTCTTGCAAATCTCTCACGTTTTCATTCGTTCATTAAGGATTCATTATCATTCACTTTACGTCCCATTTTTCTTTATCATTAATCTTTCACTTTATTAATGGTAACACTTCTTCGTTAATTCTTAAACATTCTTTATCGTGTTATACCATACTTAACAATATTGATAATATTGTTAACAATAATGATACGCTGATAATAATATCAGTAATGATAAGGGTTAGTCATTTATTACCATTACATGCATAAAACATCATCATACATAGCATCATACCATACTTAACAATATTTTATTAATAATATTGTTAACAATAATAATACACTGATAATAATATCAGTGACAATAAGGGTTAATCATAATCATCCTTACATGCATGAAACCTCATCATTTATTAACCCTAGTCAACCCTGGTCAAACCTCGAACTTCGGATTTACAGGAAATTTCTGTAAAATTCTAAGTTTTCTGGGCGTTTTAGCCCTGTTGGGCGTATAAGCCCTCTGGGCGTATGAGCCCTGTTAGGCGTAAGAGCACTGCTGGACTTTTCATCTTATACTTAGATTTTATCATCTGGTCATACGACCACACTGTTGGTAGTATGAGCACTATTGGTCGTACCACCCCATACTTAGAATTATGTTCTGATCATACGACCACACTGTTGGTCGTATGAGCCCTATTGGACTCTTCAACACACTTAGAAAATTACATCACCTGGTCATACGACCACACTGTTGGTCGTATGAGTCCTATTGGGCCAACACTTATAAATATAACTTGGTCATACGACCACACTGTTGGTCGTATGAGTCCTGTTACACTCATCAACACTTAGAAAATTATATCTCCTGGTCATACGACCACACTGTTGGTCGTATGAGCACTGGTGGACTCATCAGCCTGTAATTATTCATTCTAAGTCCAGATTTCAGTAGTATTAGTAATCTGTTCAGATATCTAAGTCCCAAACATCAAAATGCCTAGTTCTAAACATATACACATGATTCTAGGCATAAATCCAACATAAACATAATCATACATACGTTCATTTCATACGGGTATCAACCCAAATTCTTTAAAAACATAAATGCATGTATTTTCCAGCCCCAAAACATTTAAAAACTAGTAAAAAGGGGTCTAGAACTCACCTGAAACAATCTTTCAGTAGCTCACTACAAATCCGAGACACACCTTCGAATTCTGCTCCTTTTCAGCTGCTTCCTCCTCTTTCTCTCTCTAGAACCGAGAGCTTTCTCTCTCTTCTTTCTTCCTTTCAGCCGATTGAAGATAGTGAAGGAGGGATGGGCGGCCATGCCCCTTTAAACCTTAAAAAAAATAAGGTTTTGTACCTTGTACACTTTATCCCCCTCCACTTTTGCCCATTATCTATTCTTTCTATTTACTTTTCTTTTTCTTTTCTTTTAAATGAAATTTCGGGGTGTTACAAGTCTACCCCCCTTAAAGGGGTTTCGTCCCCGAAACCTGTTGTTCCTTAATCCCTTATGGCAATACTGTCTCACCTCCCTTCCAGTCTCTCACCTGAAATTCAATCGCTCTCCTTGTTTCTCAGCATTCGTCTTCTGCTCTATCTTTGACTATTCTGCATTGGCAACCCATGCATACTGATCAATGATCATTTGACCAGGAACTACGGCCTCAAATATACCATGTAGAGTATGGTCACTATAATCAAAAGAAACACCACAAGATATTAAGCAAAGGCTTTGCGTCATAATCATTGAGCTTCAGAGCATCACTGAGAACCCTCAGCTTTGGTGCGTGAAGAACACGGCCTTCAACTTGTGTAAAGTTGCTGCTTATGGAAATACCACAAGCCCTTGTTTGATGTTCCTTCTCCTTTTGTTTCTATTCTCCTTCTTAACCCAGACTCTCTCCTCCGCTTCGCCCGTTATCACCGTCGCCTCCCGCTCGTCGTACGTCCTTTCCGGTGAAGCCTTCATCTTAATCCATTGTCGCAGATCGGCACCGAACTTTTATCGGGCACCACCAATCAATTCATTTCTTTTGCAGCACTTGGTGCTTGCCTCATAAGTTACCATTCAATTCTCCCAGAGGTGTACGTCTATCCACCTACGTCTATCAGGGATGGTCTAACAGAAAAACAAGCGCTCTCTCAAATCTATTGCGGAGTCCTTTAGCGCACTGGGTAATCTAGTAGACTTACCTATAGTAGCTCCTAAGTCGAATGACATATCTTACTATTCCTAACATGCAACTTATCACAAAAGGCAGCCGGAATGAAACCAGAGCCATAATCAAACTACACAAAGGCTAAAGGTCAATTGACTAGAAACATACCTGACGTAACATCAGAGTTCACCCTAGCCTCCTCCCGCGTCATCGTGTAGTTGCTGCGTTTGCCCTCCGTCCTTCTCTTCCAGCCTTCTTCACTCCCGAACCTTCTGCCCTTGACTTCTCACAATCCCTGCTCATGTGACCTTCCTCCCCACAAGAATAACACCTCCCCATACCGCAGCTCTTCGCCACATGTCCGGTCCTACCACAACGGAAACAGACATTTGTCCCCAGTCTACATTCCCCGGGGTGCTTGTGTCCACACTTGTCACACTTTTCCGACCCCGTCTCAGTTATGACTACACGTTGATCATCCACCCGTGCACCTTTGTTACTTGGAGCAACTTCGCCACGTTCCAATCGCTTCCCGTTCCAATCCCGATCGCCTTCTCCTTTCTTGCTAGCTTCTGTCACCACCATCGATCTTTCATCGTATAACCTTCCCGCCAAATCTACCGTCGACCTAAACGTACTCGGTCGGGCAGCGATCATGTGCCTGCGAATATCTGTTGGTAAACCCTGAATATACCGCTTTATCTTTCGGGATAGAGGAGTCACCTGATCCGGCACCAGACGTGCCATCTCGTTAAACTTTGTGATGTACTGTTGATGCGTCATCGTCCCCGCTTCTAACTGCAGGAATTCCCTTTCTACCTTGTCCATCTCACGGTGAGGACAGAACTCCTCAATCACTAACCTCTTCAACTCTGGCCATCTCATCCTTCCGATAGCCCGACTACCCTCAACTTGAACTATGTTGTCCCACCAGCATAAAGCTGAGTCCACGAAAGAATGAGTGGCAAACTTAACTTTCTGATCTTCCCGGCACTCACTAATTTCCAGCACCGCTTCCATCTCTCTGACCCAGCGATGAGCCGCGGCAGCAGTGCCATTACCATCAAAGGTTGGGGGTTTGCATCGCCGAAACGCCCCATAATCACAGCCTCGTGCCGTCTCCGGCGCAGGCACTTCCTCCTCTTCGTCATCGAAGAAGACCGTTTCAGTCTCGGGCCGTTTCCTTGAGCCTGATGATCTACCCCTTTCCTGTCTTTCCCCGTCTCTAACAGCTTTTACTACCTCGGTCACTACAGATGGTAGGATCGTCTGCATGACCTGATGCACTTCTTCAGCTACCGCCTCTTTCACCGATGCTCTCAAGTTAGCACTCTCATCACCACCTCCCGGTTGAGGTGTTTCGGACTCCTCGTGAACCACCTGTTCCACTCTAGATCGTGCTCTCGTGACTCGTGGTTCAACACCACGTCCGCTACCACCTCCACCACGAGAAGCCTTAGAAGGTCTACCACCGGCCATTCTCTAACTTACACTGAAAGATTTAAACATTAACACGGTCATTCAAGGGAATAGCTCAGTTCATGTCAAGTATAGTAAGTCCCTAATTACGGTGATCAGTTGTAATTAGCCACTTACTCTACTCTTCACACCCCGAGCATTACCTTTCCTGACTATATTAGCATCTAAATCTAACAGTAACACATAAACACATAACATGCGCACACAATGTTGGTTAACTTTAAGAAAATACCTGATGACACGCAGCTACTCAGTTTGGCATCCCTTCCCTTTCCGTCCCATTCTCAGTTTAAGACTAGGTTTATTATGAAAATTTACCCATTTCACTTAAACTTTGGCTCTGATACCAACTTGTAAGGCCCCGTTCCCGGGCACCTCACAGTTGGTCATTCATCACACATAAAACGTTTTAGAACACATATTTACTCGCAGCGGAATTTAAAAATATTCATTAATAACAAAAACATGTCATTTATTTCATTACAACATTCTTTTTCATTTCAAAATACATTGACATGTCAAAATATGGATGCCAGCCTCAACAACTGAGTAGTCACCTCGTGCCATCCTCAGCAACATACCTGCCAACTGGAAAATACATAAAACGTCAGCGTTGCTGAGTGAGTTCTAGTTTTATAATAAAACATACTTTTCTTTTGTTAAAACCGTTCTTTACTTCTTTCAAAAACATACTATACTTTCGTAGATGAACACACATCATACGTACATGCACATAGATAATATCGTTATTATCTTCATCATTCATTCCTTAGCTTTCGTTCGTGCGTTTCTTACTTTCACTCATACGTTCGTTACATTCGTCTTTACGTATGTTACGTTCATTCTTACGTTCATTTCATTTATTAGTACGTTCATTACTTTCATGCATCCTCTATCTTTCACTTTTATCTAGGGCCAGTCAAACTTTACCCTCTTCATGGCACACAGCCATGATTACTGAGGTCAAGTGACATGGATCCCATTTCATACGTTATCGTTGTGTTCCTCCGTTCATTTCTATCATTCGTATGTTCTTTAACTTTCATTCGTTAAGCATGCAATTCTCTAAGGGTCACCTCCCTTCTCCGCCTACGTGGTTCATACCCATGAGCCAACAAGGCATACTCTAACATACTGGTGCCCCTATGGCTCTCAGTCCGTAGACCGACACTCTGTTACCTCTAGACCATGCAAGACTTTCTTTCATATTTCTCATTCTCATCTAGATCTTGTCTTATGCAATATCCCCGACTCATGACCGAAGACTAGCACAGCATCGGGATACGCGACAAAGATCTCGTACGAGTCAATCACAGAGATTGAACTCCATCCGAGTCTGTTGCAACACAAAGTCGCTCACCTCATAACTATGTTTGGCCTTATGCCACACCCCCGAAGTTAAACATAACTCGGGTAGCAACACCCCCACCGAAATGGGTATCATCACCCCCATCGAAATGGGTAACTACGCCCCCACCGAAGTGGGTAACATCACCCCCACCGAAGTGGGTAACTACACCCCCACCGAAGTGGGTAACATCACCCCCACCGAAGTGGGTAACTACGCCCCCACCGAAGTGGGTAACATCACCCCCACCGAAGTGGGTAACTACACCCCCACCGAAGTGGGTAACATCACCCCCACCGAAGTGGGTAACTACGCCCCCACCGAAGTGGGTAACATCACCCCCACCGAAGTGGGTAACTACACCCCCACCGAAGTGGGTAACATCACCCCCACCGAAGTGGGTAACTACACCCCCACCGAAGTGGGTAACTAGACATACTACACCCCCACTCTGTGGGTACCTGTGACATTCCACACCCCCACTATGTGGGTACCTACTATACACCGTGTACCACACCGAAGGTTAGTCTCAAGACTGACACCTCTACGTGCACTCTTAAAGATTAGCTGAACCTCACGCGGTTGAGCTTGTGGCATTTAGGACCGTGCACTTTGGTACACTTCTCTTGCAAATCTCTCACGTTTTCATTCGTTCATTAAGGATTCATTATCATTCACTTTACGTCCCATTTTTCTTTATCATTAATCTTTCACTTTATTAATGGTAACACTTCTTCGTTAATTCTTAAACATTCTTTATCGTGTTATACCATACTTAACAATATTGATAATATTGTTAACAATAATGATACGCTGATAATAATATCAGTAATGATAAGGGTTAGTCATTTATTACCATTACATGCATAAAACATCATCATACATAGCATCATACCATACTTAACAATATTTTATTAATAATATTGTTAACAATAATAATACACTGATAATAATATCAGTGACAATAAGGGTTAATCATAATCATCCTTACATGCATGAAACCTCATCATTTATTAACCCTAGTCAACCCTGGTCAAACCTCGAACTTCGGATTTACAGGAAATTTCTGTAAAATTCTAAGTTTTCTGGGCATTTTAGCCCTGTTGGGCGTATAAGCCCTCTGGGCGTATGAGCCCTGTTAGGCGTAAGAGCACTGCTGGACTTTTCATCTTATACTTAGATTTTATCATCTGGTCATACGACCACACTGTTGGTAGTATGAGCACTATTGGTCGTACCACCCCATACTTAGAATTATGTTCTGATCATACGACCACACTGTTGGTCGTATGAGCCCTATTGGACTCTTCAACACACTTAGCAAATTACATCACCTGGTCATACGACCACACTGTTGGTCGTATGAGTCCTATTGGGCCAACACTTAGAAATATAACTTGGTCATACGACCACACTGTTGGTCGTATGAGTCCTGTTAGACTCATCAACACTTAGAAAATTATATCTCCTGGTCATACGACCACACTGTTGGTCGTATGAGCACTGGTGGACTCATCAGCCTGTAATTATTCATTCTAAGTCCAGATTTCAGTAGTATTAGTAATCTGTTCAGATATCTAAGTCCCAAACATCAAAATGCCTAGTTCTAAACATATACACATGATTCTAGGCATAAATCCAACATAAACATAATCATACATACGTTCATTTCATACGGGTATCAACCCAAATTCTATAAAAACATAAATGCATGTATTTTCCAGCCCCAAAACATTTAAAAACTAGTAAAAAGGGGTCTAGAACTCACCTGAAACAATCTTTCAGTAGCTCACTACAAATCCGAGACACACCTTCGAATTTTGCTCCTTTTCAGCTGCTTCCTCCTCTTTCTCTCTCTAGAACCGAGAGCTTTCTCTCTCTTCTTTCTTCCTTTCAGCCGATTGAAGATAGTGAAGGAGGGATGGGTGGCCATGCCCCTTTAAACCTTAAAAAAAATAAGGTTTTGTACCTTGTACACTTTATCCCCCTCCACTTTTGCCCATTATCTATTCTTTCTATTTACTTTTCTTTTTCTTTTCTTTTAAATGAAATTTCGGGGTGTTACACGAAACTACGTGAAACCAGATCAAATAGTGCGGAATCCTATTTGATTGGCGATCCAATCAGGGAGAACGTTAACCCGATCAAAACTAACGATTAGAAAACGTTAAGAATTGATTAGCAATGATCAGAAACGCTCTATGAAGTTGGAAGGGACGACTTGGACGCTCTGGGACGGCTAGGGTTGTGAATTCTTGAAGTCTTTTATTTTTCCACGAATTAAGTGGTATTTATAGGTTACAGTGTTCATTCGTACGACTTAGCCATGCGTATGGCTCAGTCGTGCGACTGAGTCATACGATCCATTCATACGTACGACTGACCCACACGGTTGATTCATTCGTACGATTGAGCCAGTCTTATGACTCAATCATGCGTTTGGCTCAATCACATGGTTCAGTTATGCGACTGGCCTGTTTGCATGGTCCAGTCGTGTGACTGGATCATATGCCTTAGTTAAACACATTCCTGAACCTTTAACGATATAGAACTATATCTAACAACTGTAAACCCATATAACATGTTCATGTAAGCTTGTAATAAACAATAATATAAATAGATATAACATTCAGTAACCAATAAACATTCAATAAAGAGTTTTCATTACCTATATCAAAACATTACATCAATGTAACAAAATGAAAGTCATTTACATTTAAGCACACTAGAACTAGAACTAGGGACATGTGTACCAACAAACCCCCTTGGACCTAGTTCTATCTATTCTTTGACCTCCTTTGTAAACTCTTCGTATCTCTTGACTCTTTCTTCTTTTCAAACCCCAGCATGAATATCAAGTGCAAAGCATAAAAGTATAACATGTTGAAACTGAAGTGCTTGCACGATATTCTGCGCATAAAAAAATAGTGGCCACTTGTACAATGTATAGACATCAGCTGCTGACAAGTTTGTGAGCCATATTGCGTCAAACACCCTTATTGTCTCTATAGTCCCTTCCCTATCCAAAACTATGATGGCTTCTACGCCAGTCATAATACCACCATTTGAAATGGGGTGTAAAATCTTGTGGCATCTCCCTTAAAGGTATACGTGACATTGTGCATGGAGGGTGCCATTCAAGGCTACCTTTGGTCTTCTAGAGGTAGGGTCAACCTCTGTCTTATGAATGAACCTTTTTCGCTGTTAAGGGTTGAAGTTGACCCATCTCATATGGTATTCCCTTTTCAATGCCTTCTCAAACCATCCCGATTTCTTTCTGGGAACTGCATAAAGCAGGTTCAAGTTAGCAAGACGGTTAAGCTCAAATCCAGGGAGAGTTTTCATAACATGTGGGAATCTGAAATACTCTATTCCCTTCTCCCTCTTCACAGCATATACGTTTAAGTCCTCAAAATATGCCCAGCTTATGATCTTGCCAGACACATTCTGATGCTTCTTTACTTTGTAGAGCTTGGTGTAGGCGTTAGACTTTACAGGCTCCCGCTGTTTCCTCATTTCCTCCAGGCAGGCTGCCCACTCAGCCTTTTTGTTTGCTAGATCAGCATCATCCGCCTGAGGAACTTCTTCTGTAGCTTCCTTTTCAGCTATCTTTTCTTCAACTTTATCAAATGCACTGCTGCCAAATGTTTCTCCCAGATCTGGTAGAACCTCGCCTTCGGCGTTAGTATACTGGGGATAATGGTCAGCAGTCACATCCTCCTCTCCACCTCATTAACACCTTGTAGTTCTTCATCACTGACTACGTCAACTTCGGGAGCATCCTTCACCGAATCATCCGGATTAAAACTGAACATTTTGGCAATTTGTTCATCTGTCAAGTCATTGATGATCTCTCCTTCTTCAGGTGTATAGCTGACTGAGCGTTGTACAATCCCTTGCAAATCAAGAATCATTGTCAACTGAGTATTGATTTATCAAAGGGGTACCACATCATGCTCATCAACCTGTTTAGTTGAACCTGTTAAAGAAATAGACAAACATATTAAGAGTTAGTATACATTATGCACATAACACATGACAGTTCAACTTTTCATTTATTTATTTAAATTAACATCAATACATGATTTCAAGTACAAAAGTTTAATAACATATAGACATCTAAGCTGTAATTTTGCCTTGAATCATGGCCGGGTCTTCTGCAGACGGGGAGGTAGGTGGGGCAGACGATGATGCTCCTTGGTCTTGCCTTTTCTTCGTTCTTTGCTCTTGACCATGAGCAGAGGCAGATGCAGATGCATCTCCTTCATCGTCCTCATCATCATCCTGCCTCCCTCTTGCTTCTCCATCACCACTCACATCATCATCGCTGTCATCATCTTTATTATCATCATCATCATCATCTCCTTCACCGATCTTCAGAGGCTCATCCTTAGATCCTTTGAGTTTGAGCACGATCTTCTTATTAGCATCCTCCAACTCCTCCAGCTTCTTATCAGACTCCTCCTTATGCTCTTGGAGTTGAGCAATCTGTTATGCCTGCTGTGAGATCTGCTGAGCTTGGGAAGCATTGAGCTCCACCAACTGGCGTTGCTGTGCAGTCTTTTCTTCATCATTGGCTAACAGCTTCAACACCATTCTGTTCAGTGCTGACAGCTGTTCCTCTACCCCAATTGGTGGCTGGTGGTGGTAGCAGTGGCTGTGGTGAATATGGGAGGTGGTGAATGAATGGGTGGAGAGGTATGTGGTGTAGCTGTGGAAGGTGGAGTAGTGGTGGTGGGTGGTGTAGTGGTAGTGGGTGGTGTAGTGGTAGAGGTGGTTGCTGAAGTGGTAGAGGTGGTGGTATGCAGTGTGAATCTCGGCCGCTTCCCCTTCTTCCCATAGGGCTGAGCCATCCTCTTCTTCCGAGTCCCCTTTGACCCGGAGGCTCCCCCTTGGCTACTGGGCTGGTCTGGGGTGTATGATGGATCTAAAGTAGCCTCCCCAGACCCGCCCTGGCATCCACCAACCGCCCTCACGCCCCTCTCAGTGGCTACGACACGGCTTTCCACCGTTCGTACCGGAGGCTCTTCGTCTTACTCCTCCTCCTCATCAGGCTGAAAGTCAGGGTGAATAGGAGCTGGGTCAGGTTCACCCTCTCCGTCTCCTCCCTGATCTATGTAATGATCATCACTGTCTGAGTCATCGGAGGGTAGAGCTATCTGCTCAACATCTAAATCACTATCGTCGTGGCGCCACTTCCTCTTTGCTGGCGCCACATAGTCTTCACGGGCCAGATGCCCAAACAGTCTCCTTACCGGGGGCTTTACCTGCTTATCCCGGTACACCCTCATCCGCCCGAGGGTGGTGTCATCCATCACCTCAAGGACCACAGCGTCCTCCTTCTCCTTGGGCAGTGACGGGAGCTTCTGATCAATGATCATCTGCATGAATCAAGGGTACATGCAGAAGCTCTCTTTGCCCTTAGCCTCAATGTTCTCCACCAGATAGGTGAAGATCATCCTCGAGAAGCTAAAAGGGTGATTTAGCACCAACGCCACGTAGGCGTTCTGCATCTGATTAGAAAGCTCGTCAAAACCTCCCTTTCGAGAGGCGATGCATCTTAGCAGCACGTGTGCCAAGTACTTGAACTGGGGGCACAGGTTCCTCTTGTTGAGCACACCTGCGTTGATGTCCCCAGAGTACTTGGCTCTCAGGAAACATCCACGAACTGTAAGGGGATGCAATCGTATGGGGAAATCAGCATCATCCCTGAACTCTAGAACTGTCCTGAGATCCTCCTCAGTGATCTCTATCTCCTCTCCAAATATGGATCTCCTGATATGATGGGGCTCAGAGGATCTATCTACTGCAGCGCTTTCCTAGAAAGCCTGCTGTACTGATCTATATGGTGTGCCCGGTGTTGAGATAGCTCTGAAAATCCTCGCCGTAGAAAGGTAACAATGCCAGTAAACTCCGCTGCGTTGCGGGAAGACAGGTCAAGATGAGCACAAATATTGTGCTTTGTGCTCATCGTCCACCGACTCGCCATCTGTGACACAAAGTAAATAAACGTAAGTAAGTGTCAAAGAGTAACAGTTTGATTAAATGAACTTGAAAATTTTGTTCAGCCGTGCGAATGAACTGTGCGACTGAGATCTAGTCGTGCGTATAGACAGTGCGACTGAGATCTAGTCGTGCGAATGAGCTCATGCGTGCGACTGAGTCATGCGACTGGGCTTAGACGTATGATATTTCTTGCGTTTATCTTAGTCGTGCGACTGAGCTTATACGTATTGTTCAGTCGTGCGACTGTGCAATTCGTCTATCTCAGTCGTGCGATTGAGCCATTCGCATAGCTCAGTCGTGCGATTGAAGTTCATCCGGATGTCCATTCGCATGACAGACGGTTTGTCCATTCAAATTCAATTTTTGAGAAAAACTTGATGTTAAACGTTATGGATTGGCTCATTAGGTTTGCATATGTCTGACTAAGCTTCTAATAACTTTTATTTGATCAAGATTCTTAGTTTTAGTGGTCTAATGGTCAAACTTAGTTTTGGTTCGCATTTAGGTCGTATTTCGATCCTTAGGACATGTATTTACTGATCTTTAGGATGAACATAGTCGCGCACTACCTTTAGGATCAATACAAATCGTCAGAGAATGTCAAACAAAGGTTTAAGTCAATCAAATAAAATTTTGGCAGGGGTTGTGTGTGTCGTGCGTCTGAAAGGGCGATTGAGGTGAATGAGCGACTCTGACCGACTCTCCCTCTATTTATACTGGGGTGACTTTCAGTCATGCGATAGAACCTAGTAGCATACTTGATTCGTGCGACTGAGGGTCATTCGTGCGACTAGCACAGTCGGTCACCTCCAATCGTGCGATTGAGGGTCATTCGTGCGACTGTCATAGTCGGTCACCTCCAATCATGCGATTGAGGGTCATTCGTGCGACTGTCACAGTCGTCACCTCCAATCGTGCGATTGAGTTCAACCTTATGGTCTAATCGTACGACTGGTCCATATTCATGGTCCAGTCGTGCGAATGGCTCATACTTATGAACTTTGCCTTTATGACCATTTGACACTTAGCCCCCTTTTTTTTCAGTTGATAAACATTTTGAGTTTCTGATCATCTCAGACATGACTATTTCGAATTATAGAACCTTTGATCACCTCGGACGTGATCCATTTATCCACCTGATCACCTCAGACATGATCCATTTATCCACCTGATCACCTCAGACGTGATCCATTTATTTTTACAGAAACAAGTGTTTCAAGATTTACGCTATGTTCGTTTTGTGACATTCACCGAGATGAAACTTGTAGCACAGTCCGACACTGACACACTATACATAAAACTTGAAAACTAGAAAACTAAACTAAGTAGCAAAAATAAACATGTTTTTGTGATTTTGTTAGGGTAGGGTGTAAAACACTTTAACAAATGTTTTAAAATGATTCTTCCCCTGAGCAGAAAAGCCTATTAGCATTAACATCATTTCTAAGACAGATTCATATGGAATCAGACAGGCATAGACGCAATTACTTGGAACTTTTGTAGATATATTGAAATGGAAACAAACATATTTACATATCACAGTTTCTCATTCATGTGAGACTTCTAAGCACTAACTGGAAATCATGCTTGATCTGTTATGTAACACACATTGATTTTGAACATCAGGCAGTGCAGCCACAACGATTGTCAGTATACTTGTCCACTTAAATCCATACATAGATTTTTGACACACATCAGTGATTAATTAGGTGAATTAGATTAACAAGTATTTGTGTGTCCCACAGGTATATGGTAATCAATCTTTTTCAGGAGATTTTTTAGCGGTCCGGGGAATAAGAAGATATTGGTTCTAAGATCTTTCAAAGAGATGCAAAGCCTCAGGTCTGTGCCATCGCACAACAGAGAGGCGCAAACAACAATGAATTCTTAGAACGGATAGGTTATGCCAGGCCTCAGGTCAGTGCCATCGCACAGCAGAGAGGCGCAAGACCTATCTTCTTCTTAGAGCGGTATACTATAATATACATTTCAGCAGTGACTTTTGCCATCTTTTGCTCTGCTTTTCAGGTCTTTGCACACATTTGAGGCATTTAATTGCTCCTCGCCCCTTATTGGAAATTGATTGATTGTGCAAACCAGGGAAACTATGGGAACCCACAACATGTTGATTGATTTAATTTTAAGATGAATCACCAATGATGTCTACTAGTCTATTGTGTTGAATCTACCGACACATCGTATAATGAACTAGCACCTCCCTAGATCGACTTTCTCCGTCTAATTACATTAATAAACAAGCGTACTATCATTTTCCCAATTTGTTAGACTTAGACTTCTCTGACTAACAATTTTCTGTGATTTAATTAAACTAAAGTTACAAAAATTAAAAATCTTTTTGGTGTTCCAAGTAAGTCGACGTCTGTGTACCATCACTTTCCATAGTATTGAATCACATTCTTAAATTTGTTGTTTTTGTCATTTTAGCTTATCTGCCCTCCCTTTTTTTAAGTAAATAAATACTGAAACTAAACTAATCTCCCCCAAAAATTCTAAAACTGAAAATATTTTGTGTTTTGGATTTTTAAGACAGGAAATTGAAATAAGATAAATAAAAGAAAAGAAAAGGAAAAAGAAAAAGAAATTAAACAAGTGTCGGACTAAGCATTTGTCTCTTCTAGAATGACGTCACTTTTCTTTTTCACGCCGTTGACCTCTAACAGATATAAAAATCTGAGTTTATCAAACGGTTTAGTGTAGAGGTCGGCGCGTTGAAAATCCGTGTTTATTTTAGCCACATCAATTAATTGTTTTTCATAACAATCACGTATGAAATGATACTTTATGCCGATGTGTTTTGTTTTAGGATGTTGGACAGGATTTTTAGTTACAACTATGGCAGCAGAATTATCAACAAAAATAGGGGTATTAGAAAATTAGAAACCGTAGTCCCGCATTTTGCTGTTGAATCCAAATGATCTGAGAGCAGGAACGTATTCAGATAAACATGTTGACAAAGTAACAGATGTCTGTTTCTTGCATTGCCAAGTGACTAAACGCCTTCCAAAGAACTGACACCCTGCTGATGTTGACTTGAAGTTCATCTTGCAGCCACCTTAGTCTGAATCACTATACGTTGTTAGCTCAAAGTCATTATCATGAGGATACCACAACCCCAGTGTTGGAGTACCCTTCAGATAACGAAGAATCCTTTTCACCCCGATGAGATGATTTACTTTTGGTTTGGCTTGATATATGGAGCATAGACATGTGGCATACATGATATCTGGACACGAGGCAGTGAGATACATGAGAGATCCGATCATCCCACGATACATAGTGGCATCCACCAAATCCCCATTATCATCTGGTGCCACATCATGGTTTGTGGCAAGAGGGATAGCGGCAACAGTGACATTTTCCATATCAAATCGACTTAGAATGTCTCCAACATACTTAGTCTGATGCAGAAAAATGCTGGTAGGTGTCTGATCCACCTGTAAACCTAGGAAGAACTTCATCTCTCCCATTGCACTCATTTCAAATTCTGCCTTCATGACATATTCGAATTCTTTACATAATTCTTCGTTTTGAGAACCGAAGATTATGTCATCCACATAAATCTGCACCATTAGTAAATCTCCATCTTTCTCTTTGATAAACAACGTGCAATCAATCACACCCCGGCGAAAACCATGCTTTAACATGTGGGTGGAGAGCTTCTCATACCAGGCTCGAGGAGCTTGGTGTAGCCCGTACAGAGCCTTGTCCAGCTTGTAGACTCTTTCCTGATGGTAAGGATCCTTAAATCCTTCAGGTTGACTGACATAGACTTCTTCATGGATTTTCCCATGAAGGAATGCACTTTTAACATCCAGTGGATAAACCTTGATCTTCATGTAGGATGCATAGGCCAGAAAAATGCGAATAGCTTCCATTCTCGCCACTGGTGCAAACACTTTATTGTAGTCGACTCCCTCGACTTTTCTGAAGCCTTGAACGACCAATCTTGCCTTGTTTCTGATTACGACACCTTGGTCGTCCTTCTTGCAGCATAGCACCCATTTGGTGCCTATTACTTTCACTCTTTCGGGCCTGTCTACGAGTGTCCACACTCTAAGCTTCTTGAACTGTAGCAGCTCTTCCTGCATAGCGTTGATCCAGGCCTCATCCTTCAGGGCATCACATACGTGTTTGGGCTCAACATGAGAAACAAAACATTTGAAAGCCCCATCATTCACGTAGCCCTTTTCCATAATCGCAGCATAATCAGCAGAGTATAGCTGATTTCTCGTCTGCACACCGGAGTGAAGATCCCCAATGATAGTCTCTGGGGGATGATTCACACTGATCTTAGTCACAGGTGTCGTAGGAACGACAACTTCAATATCCAGATTTGTGATGGTACGTTCAGTATCTGGATTCCCTGATGCATTCGCAGCATCTGTTGAGCTTCCATTTTGATTAACGTTATGCTCATTTCTGGTCTCAACTGCTTCTTCGTCGTCTGATGAATCATCACTCTCGTCTTGAGCAGCTGTTGAAGATCTCGAAGAACCACTGGGTGGTGCCATATTGCTGATATCCAGATTCGGTGTATTTAAGACATCGAACATCATCTGCTCAGCAATCTCGTCATCTGAACATGTCGGAGGAAGGTTGAATGATTTGAAAAAGCCGTCGTAATCGAAGAATGACGACGGACCTTTTCCAGCAGGGGGTGGTGTATCTTTGCACATCTATGTTGCACCACACTTCTACCTGACCTGTCGAGTTGTTATAAACCCGTTTGTCTGGTATGCTACGTGAAACCACTTGTTAGGACCGAGTACGAACTGGTACTAACCGAAACTATGTGAAACCAGATCAAATACTGTGGAATCCTATTTGACTGGCGATCCAATCAGGGAGAACGTTAACCCGATCAAAACTAACAATTAGAAAATGTTAAGAATTGATTAGCAATGATCAGAAACGCTCTATGAAGTTGGAAGGGATGACGTGGACGCTCTTGGACGGCTAAGGTTGTGAATTTTCTAAGTCTTTTATTTTTCCACGAATTAAGTGGTATTTATAGGTTACAGTCTTCATTCGTACGACTGAGCCATGCGTATGGCTCAGTCGTGCAACTGAGTCATACGATCCATTCATACGTACGACTGACCCACACGGTTGATTCATTCGTACGATTGAGCCAGTCTTATGACTCAATCGTGCGTTTGGCTCAATCACATGGTTCAGTTGTGCGACTGACCCATTTGCATGGTCCAGTAGTGCGACTGGATCATATGCCTTAGTTAAACACATTCCTGAACCTTTAACGATACAGAACTATGTCTAACAACTGTAAACCCATATAACATGTTCATGTAAGCTTGTAATAAACAATAATATAGATAGATATAACATTCAATAACCAATAAACATTCAACAAAGAATTTTCATTACCACATATTAAAACATTACATCAATGTAACAAAATAAAGTCATTTACATTTAAGCACACTAGAACTAGAACTAGGGACATGTGTACCAACACATTTATGATCGTAGATATCACATACAAAGAAATCTGCTAGTTAATCGCGTTATTAATCGTGCGACGGCTGATCGACGATCTACCTCCAGTTAAACCATCTGATGCTCTCTCATGAATGGTACGCAATGGGGGGTTAGCATCACCCATTAGAACTAACTCAGGAAAAGGAATGGAACTTACCTTAAAATCCAAGATTTCACGTAAACACGCACAAGGTGGAGCATGCCTCTCGCGACACTCTCGCTTAAGGTCAGAAAAAGCAGAAAACTCAAGAGATCCTTATGAACGGGTGTGTGGCATGCAACTGAAAAGAAAAATAGAAGAAAAATGATCTAAAATGAAATAGGAGAAAAACTTAAACAACTGAATCTAGGCTAAAAAAGAAATAATCTTTAAAAACAAAGAAAAATTATTCTAAACCAAAAACTTAACCTAACCAAATCCAGAAAAGCTCTAAACTTAAGCGTCCCTGACAACGGCGCCAAAAACTTGATGCTCACAAAGTGATCTAATAAAACAAATTTAAACTAGACTCAATCTTGAAACTCAAATTTTACCCTAGACAACCTAGACCTAGACAACTAGATAGGCAAGTGAACCTAATCGACGATAGACAAAACTAAGGAAGACTATAATCGAACCGTAGAGACACTATTATAGAATAAACTAGACTCGGAAAGGACAAAAACAATTGATTTAAATAAGGGTTCCGATTTTCTTTTATAAAGGACCTAGAGAAGTAAAAAACTACTTTTAATTAATTGATTTAGCTATTGAATTACCAACTAGAACATGAGAAAACAAAAACTCTTAGAAAATCAAGAATGAGAAAGATACTACCGAGGTGAATCCTAGTTATGACCCTTGAACTTCAAATGGTTATTGAACTATTGTAGAATCAAGATCTAGTGATACGAACCTCTAAGATGCTTAACGGATCCCGAATCATTCTCCCAGTATGACCAAAAAGAGAACCTAGAATACCGATTGGTCAAATTACCGCTAAGTCTCTTTGACAACACTTATGTACTCGGTTAATAGCTAATCTCTCAATCTAACTAACACAATTCATTGACAATGAAAGGGGTAACTTTTAAACAATCTGTTAGACACGAAAAGCAATTCAATTAGCTAACTTAGAGAAACCTTCTTTCGAACAGCTTATTCCTAAACAACTAATCACAAGGACAATCCGACTAAATCTCACCTCTCGGACTCAAAGTAAGAAGTGCATTAAGACTTAATAATCAGTTCAAGCCAATTCCTATGGTTACTACGTCTAGCAAACCATCAACTAATAAAAAAACATAAAGTAATCGATCTAGATATGCAAGTTTCTATGAAAGACATTCAACAACTAACATATGGAATATAGGAATCATCAAAAATTAAGCTAAAATACTGAAACTCAATAGATAGATTGAATAAACGTCTTTGCATAAGCATTAACCACAATATCCGTTCAATAACCAAAATCCATTCAAGTTTACATAAACCTATCATCAAACTAGTTAGCATTATGATTTTAGCTACTCGTATTCAATAGAAACATCATCTTAAACACTAAGAATAAGATCAACATGTTTAAAACAATGTAGGCTAAACAAAGTTAAAAAGATAAAAACCTGTGTTAAAAAGATAAAAATAACGAATGACAAGTAAAAACGAATGAATCTAACTAAAAATTAAACAAAAGAGACCTGAAAATATGACTTAAAATGGATGTGTTTTTCAACACATTAGGAACATCAACACTAATTATTGAAGGAATGGGAGTGGTCTGCTGCTTAGGGGACGTGGGAGCTCTTGGTTCCATTTCCTCCTATATGTATGAGTGTATGGGGGCCTGCTTGATCTGAATAGACTGAGCAGGGGTTCGTTTGGATTTTCTCTAGTAGGTGATGGTTATTTGTGGCTATAAGGGTATTAAAGATGAAGAAGGTGTGGGCTCAACATTGACTAGTGTTGCCAAGTTGTCATCTTAAGCAGGAAGCTCTAACATTTTTTGGACAAGGTCTGTTCTACCCTAAAAAAAACCAATAGTGGTTTTCCTTATTATTTTGAAGATGTTAGGTTTCATCTGTCCTAATTTAGTAATATTACCTGTTCCACTTAACTGTTAGCCCAGTTCACAGTTGAGAATCTACTGGACATATCTAAGGAATATGTAATTATCTAAGGAATCTAAGTTAGAAAGTAAGTTTGTATATACAAACTGTGAATACTTGAACTTGATCCCCTTGGCTATTCCATGGACTATATAGGATAGGTCTTCTAGAACTTGGTCCCATCCTCCATGTTTATTTGATAATGAATGGATTACAACATTAAGGAAGTACTTCCATTGAAAAGAGACATTACCCTTTTTGAAGGTTCTCACAGATTAGTCGCCTTCATAGCCCATCAGCCAGGATGAGTTGTTTCCTTCTTCTTTTAGGAAGGATAGCTCACCTGCTTCATCATCTAGCCTCAGATATTGGTTGATGGTGGCTGCAATGATGAATACATTGTTCCCCTACACTGATGCAAATAGTGCCTTCTCACCATCCAAGATGTCCTCTTGGCAGGTCCTCTAAAACTCTAACAGTTGATCATCGTATAGAGGAGGGTCTATTATGAGAGCGGTGAAGTATGAAGAGTGATAAAGAAATTAGCAATCATCTGAGAAACATGATATTTCCCAAATGATAACAGAGTAACCTGGTTATGTTACTTGTGAAGGTGCATGACAAAGAGTGGTTGGTTTTAGGGTTTAGGGTTGGCCATTTTCTTAAGCTTTTTGTAAAAGAGAATGGAAGAATAAAAAGGGTTTGTGGGTGATTTAGGGCAAGAAGATTTCAGACTAAGAGGAAGAAGAAAGAAGAGGAACCGTTTATAAGGCTTTTTATATGCTTGGATGTGAGACAAGGTTATTACAAAAAAAGATAAACTTTAAAATTCAGATATCGGTCCCACCTGTGAAAAAGTGCCCAAAAGGTAGTTACCTTGGAAGTTTAAAATCTTCCGAAGGTAATTTACCTTTGAAAATTTTAAAGAAAGCTTCTGAAGCAAAAATGATTTCGGAAGATATTCCTTGGATTTGGAAGAGTTAATTTGGAAGAAAGTGTACTTAGAGTAATTTTGCTTCTGGGACGGATTTGGTATCGGAAGATATTAAATGTCAGAAGCTTTACTCAAGAAGAGAGTAAAACTTCTAAGACTTAGTTTCTTTCGGAAGAAAATTATCCTTCAAAACATATGAGTAACTTTAAAGAAACCCATACTTGAAAAACAATTTTAAAATTAATTTAAGAAAATATACTCAAAGTCAATCATCCTAATAGCTAATATAAGATATTTAATTATTTGTTTATCAAAGCTTTTATGAACAATCATCATATTGTTCATTTATGTTAACTTTGACTAGTTTTATCAATCCATTTTCAAAATTATCTCTAATCAAATGATACCTAATATTAATGTGTTTTGTCTTTGAGTGTTGTATTGGATTCTCTATGATAGAGATAGCACTGTTGTTGTATATGTGGATAGGATTCTTCTTGAAGTAGAATCCATGGTCTAGTATCTGATTCTGAATCTAAGGCGCTTGAGTATAGCGACTTTGCAGCAGTAATGTATTCAGTTTAGAAGTTAATGAAGATATATAGGATTGTTATTTACATTACCATAAGACAATCCTTTCACCAAGGAGTTGACATCCCCCTGATGTAGATTTTGCAGTCATGTTGTAGCCATCATAGTCACTATCTGTATATCCATACAGATTGAAGTCATAATTCTTTAGATACCAAACTCCCAATTTGGGAGCTCCTTTGAGGTATCTAAGAATCATCTTGATAGCAACTAGGTATGACATCTTAAGGTTGGCTTGATATCTTGCACATATACATGTGGCAAACATGATATCAGGTCTGTTGGTTGTTAGGTACATAAGAGACCCAATCATAGCCCTTTAAAGATGTTCATCAACTCACTCCTCAAGATCAGATCTTAGAGAGTGGTTTCTGGCTATAGGAGTCTTAGCACCTTGTAATCAGTCAAATGAAATCTACTTAGTATGATACTTTGACTGGTTTATAAAGATGTCATTATCTACCTGCTTCGCTTGAATTTGTAAAAATAAATTGAGTTCTCCCATGGCACTTATTTCAAACCTTTTCTTCATCAGCTTTTCAAACTCTTTGCATAATCTTTCCTTAGTTAACCCAAAGATGATGTCATCAACATAAACTTAAACCAACATCAAGTCATTGCTTGTTCTTTTGACGAAAAGTATGTTGTCAATAGTACCTATTTTGTAACCATGTTGGACTAGGTACTGTGGTAGTGTCTCATACCACTTTCTTGGAGCTTGATACAGCCCATAGAGAACTTTGTCAAGCTTGTAGACATAATCAGGATGATCTGGGTCTGCAAAGCCAGGCGGTTGCTAGTCATACAATTCTTCATCCATCACCCTATATAAAAGTGAACACTTAACATCAAGTTGGTGGACCTTGAAATCCTTGGATGCAGCAAAAGCATGGAATATCCTTACATCTTCAAGTTTTACTATAGGAGCAAAAACATCTGTGTAGTCAATACCTTCTTCTCGATTGTACCCTTAGACTACTAGTCTTGCCTTGTTCTTGATGACAATCTCTCTATCATCTTGTTTCTCAAAACCCACTTGGTACCTATTGACATCTTCCCAGGTGGAACAGGACATAGGTTCCAAACACCATGTCTTTTGAACTGAAGTTGTTCCTCCTTATTGTTTTAATCCAGCTTCCATCTTCAAAATCCTCATCAACTTTCTTTGGTTCAATCTAGTAAAAGAAGCAAGATTTCAAACAAATATTTTTATCATAGGTTTGTCCTCTTGTTCCCACCCAGTCTCAACATCTCCAATGTCGTTTATGGTAGAGTGTGACTTATGGATTCTCAGCTAAAGAATCTTGGCAAGTTAATTTCATAGATCTAAATTAATGAAATTTAGTTCTGGTATTTGAGTATCACCTACCATATTAGCACACTTATGAAGTGTAACTTGTTCTAGAGAGTGTGTGACATCATTGATGTTGTCTTCAGTGGAGTGGTTGTCATCATCATGAAATTCTTGATCACTTTCATCATCTCCATTAACATTGGAAATCCCTTCATTTGAGTTTTGTGCCTCATTGCTGGAATAGGTTGGCACCTTAGATGTATCAGCTGAAGATTTTGTCATGGTTGTGCTGATAGGATTTCCACTTGCAGGGTTTGTTACCACTAGAGCTGAAGGAATTCGATCATTTGGTCTTCTTAGCTCAAATATTGGATCAAGATCTCCTTGTTTTCTTGACCAAGATGGTTTGAACTTGAACTAGGAGTCCTGGTACTAGACTCCTAGTACATTTGTTTTTGTTGAGATTGAAGGTGGGCTTGATCTCTTGAAATTTTTTTATTTCCTTTGAGCAGCCCTGATTAGATTCTTTCTAGCTAACTTGGCCATCCTTGGTTTCCTTTTTTCTCTAGGAGTATAATGACCCTTGTTAGGAGGAACCTCTTCACTTATGGTTCATCCTTCACTATATGCTTTTCATCTTTATCCTCTTCTTGGATAGGATCAATAAGAGGCAGATCATCTTCATTAGTTCCATACCTTGGAGATCTGACTGATAACAATATGTATGGAGGAGCTATTTCATTTGATCCTAGTCCCTGCATATTCTAGAAACAAATCTTTGCATACAAGGATGAAGATATAATGTTATTGAAGGTTTCCTCTTCAAGAACAAATTTTTCTGTCCTGGCTTTGCTGATCACAAGCTCAGCCTGGATTCAGTTAACTTGGTAACAAGATAATTGATCTGAGTCTTGTAGTTTGTGTGCTTATGTTTTAGAGTAGAAAGTGTTTTCTCTAAGCCTTTTATTTTAGGCTTATGGTTATTTCTAGCACTTTTAAAATCAACTTTCAAAATGTTCAAGGACTCAATATCAGATCTTACTTCCAAGTTGTAGGACCTATACATGTTTACTTTAGCAATGATTTAGGATTACAACGATCTTCCAATACCTTAGTTTTATCATGATCTCCCATCAAGGCTTGGTTTGGAGAGACATCTTTTACCTGAAAGCTCTAGTCAAAGCCTCCTTTTTCAATAGCACATGCAGCTTACTTCTTTGGTTGGTTGGGCTTCTCAGTTCTTGGAGCTGCACTAGTGTACTTTGGCCTGGACTATGTTTGTCCAACATTTGTTCTTGGTTCCTTACAATCCCTAGCAAAATGGCTATTACAGTTGTAGCACTTTACTTTGCTCTTGTTCAGTCCAAACTTTCCACTACTCACATTGCTTGGAAACTTCCTCCCTGTCCTCTTATAGAACTTCTTGGCTTGGTGAGTGAGAAGAGCCATCTGCTAGACTATCTCCATGTACTCCGAATCATCTGGATGGATACAGTCTAGGTCTTCAAGGGTTAAAAGAAAGTTTCCATAACTTTTATCTAAAGACACAAAGGCCTGAGAAGAGCTGGGCTCTTGGAATGGGCTTCCTTGAGTGTAGCTCTCCCTTGGTATCTCCGAAAAGGTGATGAAAGGACCCTTTAGTGAGTTATTAGTGTAGCAGATGAGATGATGTTATGGTTCTCTTCTATCCATTTCAACCACATGAAGGGCTGAACTCTTTGGGTGATGGATGAGCTGTGAGAAGGATTTTACATGTTTATCTCCATTTGGTAACTTCTCAGGATACCATACAATTCAGTGAGAGTGAGGGTAGTGAGGTTTGTAGTTCTCTTGATGGCCACACAATAGTGTGTCCATTCTATGGGAAGAGAGAACATGAACTTCCTCACTCTGTCCCTATTCTTAAGTTTCACTCCAACATCCACCAGAGTATCTACAATCTCAATATACCGGATATATTGTTAAGTCATAGTTTTACCTCTCTTGAAGGTAAAGTTTTCAAACTACTGCTTCATCATGTCTTTCTTGTACTCTTTAGCTTCTACAGATCCTTCATACATCAACTTTAGTGCATCCTAGAGTTCTTTTACAGTCTTGCACTTCTTGAAGCCTCTCTAGTTAGAGTTGGGAATAGCATTTTGAGGAACTATTATGGGTTTCTGATCAATATTAATTTTCTTCCAGTCTTCCTCAGAATAATCAGCTACTTCCTTTGGTATAATCGCACCTCCAGTAGTTGCTGAAGTAGTACTTGGGATGTAAGGTCCTGAGACTACAGATATCCACATCTTGTCAACTTGAGACTTGATGAAGCCTTCAATCCTTATGCACAAAGTATCAAAGTCATCGGGAGTGATTTATGGAGACTTAGTCATGGTACCGATTTCCATTTCACCTTTAGTGAGAGCTGCCATTTGAGCAAGTAAGTGTTTTATGAAATTAAGGTGAGATCTTTATAATCAAGAGCCTAAAAAACTCTGATACCAATTGCAGGACCAATTATGGGTTATGCAACAGTTTCACAAGATGAAGAATATAATACTTAACAGATCAAATAGGGAACAAGGTAAATGAAACAAAGAACAAAAGTATGAACACACAAGAACAAAGAGATTGGTTTTCAAGGATGATGTATATTACTCTCTAGTGTTTTACAATTGTTACAACGTTTAGTCCTTAGGACTGGTTACATGAAACATTTTATACTACATCCTACAACCGGCCATACTTTAAAGGCCAACTGGATACTAATCTAGACAACAAGGTCAATGTAAAGTCAAAAGGCAGATTGTCTTTTGACTAGTGACTATGATGTACCATAGCTCACATCCTATTCTATTACAAAAAGGATAAAGGTACAAGAATAGAAAGTTACAAACTCAAACACCATAATGTATAGTTGACAAAAGTAGGGAGATAATCACCAACTTGTATAAGTTGGTAAGTCTTCAGAGATAAAGGAGGAAAGTTGTTTAGCTTTTATCAAAAGTAGTGTCAAAGAAAATATCTTCTCTATCGAAGAAATCTGTCTTCAAGCTTCGGAAGACTTCGCCTTGAAGCTTCGGAAGACTTCATCTTTGGCTTCGGAAGATTTATGTGTTTGGCTTTGGAAGATTTGAGACTTAGAGAATTTCTTTGTGCATTGTCAAATCTTCCGAAGTAACTTCCTTGTACATCAGAATGCATGCTGGGAGATCTTTGGTTAGCATTATCCTGTAAGATAACTCTTACAATACGGCCTAATTTTTGTCCAGCATATGGGCGGTTTGACACCTTCTTTTGTATAATGCTTCATGTGGTGCTTCTTTAATGCTAGTATGGTAGTTATTATTATAGGCCTATTCAATTAACGGTAGATGATCATCCCAACTTTCTTTGAAGTCAATCACAGAATTTCCTTAACATATCTTCCCAAGTTTGAAATTTACACTCATTCTGTCCATCAGTTTGGGTATGGTAAGTCATACCTAAGTTTAATTTTGCTCCTAGTTCAATTTAAAATGATCGCCAAAACTTAAAAATACAGCGTTTATCTTGATATGATACTATTAAGATGGATACACCATAGCTTGAGACTAATTCTTTGATATAGTTATGCTAACTTACTTATCTTTTAGTCAATCATGAATGGGTAAGAAATGGTCAAACTTAGTAAATTTGTTGACTATTACCTTGTTTGAATCATATTCATGGCTTACTCTTGGGAAATTAGTAATAAAATCCGTTGTTATTCTTTTTCATTTAAAAATTTCTAGTTGTTGAAGCTAACGTGATGGTTTCTAATGTTTTTCGTTTACTTTGATGCACATACGATATCTTTCTACGTATCTTGCGTTGGATCTTTTAATACACGATCATGAGTAATCATTTCTTAAGTTCTTATACATCTTATCATTACTGGGATGAATCTAGTGTCATAAGTTATGGGCTTCTTCGAAGATCATATCTTGTAATATGCTACTTTGGAACATATATATGATTTTAAAACCTTAATATCTCATGGCTACCCTTAAAATCCAACTCGACTATAGCTAGGGGCTTTGCCCCTTGAACGCTGCTCGGGTATGCCACCCCTTGCACTCTACTACCATGGGTGCTGCTCCTAGACCCGCGTTTGCTCCCAAGCCCCAAGGTTGATATTTTAAGTTTGGGTTTTTACATTGTTATAGCCATAACGTTGTTAGAGTGGTTGTTGGAGCTGCGAATGGCAGCTAACTATGTGCTTTTAGCGGTTTCTGCACATCCATCATTTCTATTGTGTATCTCTGGTTGGAGAGTACAACCATGATACCAGCTTCAATGCCTAGCTACTTATGATAAGTACCTAGCTATTTATGATAAGGTACCGATGAAGTTCTATTAAAATGGGCCATATATGATAGATCATCTCATTAATATTTGTGAATTTGGTTTTCAATACTTGTTTTTTTTCCATTGTGAAACATAACCAATATGTTCACAATAGTCTTAATTTAGAATTGTTCCAAGAATTCTGATCCACTTCAAATATTTTCGAATAAACAGTTTATTTATGAATTTAAACATGCTCATGCAAGACGCATATAAGTATTAATGAATATGATTACATCTAATATATCATAATAGATATAATACTATTGATTTAAATGTTCTAAATACTCATTTATTAATCTTTATAGTTTCTTCTGTCATGTGTATGATTAAAGATATTTATACAATTTTTATTTATGTAATATTATTTGAAATATATTTTATTAATAAATAAAAATCTAGTTAAGTATAAAAACAACTCATTTTAAAAAGTAAATGTAAAAGTGATGATTGTATGAAAAATATATGGATATATATATATATATATATATATATATATATATATATATATATATATATATATATATATATATATATATATATGTATATATATATATATATATGTATATATATATATATATACAGAATTATTTTAGCGAAAATTCCAATGAAATACATATAAAATCAGCTTTTTTAAAATAGATATCGATTGTTCAAGTTTCATAAAATAAGTATTTACATCCAAGCGAAAATGCACCCGCATGTCAACCTTTATGTGATAACGAGCTCAACTGCATGACATGTGTACTATGCGAGTGAAAATGACATTGGAAAAAAAAACAAATATTGACATTAAGATCTTAGTACGGTACATATAGAGATTTGTACGATACGCACAAAGATCTTAGCACATCTACATAGAGATTCGTACAATGCACATAGATTCTAGTACGCTGTACAAAGAGATTGGTATGATGCACACACAAATTTGTATGTTACTTGAAGATTACACGTGTCGAGTCTTTAATGTGTCAATGTAGAGTACGTTTTCACACATTGACTTCACGTTGCCCACATTTTCACACTAAAACAATTTGAAAAGTCTGTTTATTATTTTATTTTGCAAAATGTTTGATCTGGGGAACTTTTGTCTTTCTATGGTTTGAGGACAGTAAAAATTAAATCTGTTATATGTTTTAGGTTTAAGAAATCGTGTTTGTCTTATTTAAATTCTTTCAGTGTGTCCGACAAAAGCATATTCCTTTCTTTAAATACAAATAAATGCTTTGGAGCCAGCTAACTCTTGGCGCTTCTCTTTTTCTTTTATTCTTATCATTATCTATCAACATATGTATAGTATCATGCATTTATGTTACAACAGTAATATAGTTTTTAAATTTGCTAGCAATATGCAATAACGTTTTTTTTCTTTTGGTTTGGTTCTTGTCACGTTAAAACAATGTCCTTTATAGATATTTTTTTAACGACAAATGTGCTTTATAGATGTAACTGTGATTATTTAAAAAGCATGTATATAGCCTTATCTGAATTTACCATCTTTTAACACTTGATTATTTTTGGAACAAAAATAGAATCTACTATTAGTATAGCACTGTTGTCCATCAGGGGCCTTAAACCCTCGACTTCTTTAAGAAGAAACAATATTTTACACACTTAGACACAGTTGGATACTACTAGACAAAATGCTGTTTAATTTTCTAAAACTTAATTAGCGTAGAAGTAACTTGTAAGTTATATCACGAGGGCTCAACATTTGGACTCGGGTCCAATCAGGTTTGACAAGTTGAGTCTCATCCTTTTTTGAACTAAACACTACTAAAACAACATTTCTTAAGCTAATGAAGCTGCTAACGTACATCTAATCCTAAATTACTAAACTAACAATGGTTTCATGGATAATTAGTAGGAAGACCAGGCCAGTTGGAAAAAGATGAAGTGTGCATTGCAGCCCCATCATAGTTGACCATATAGTTGCAGTCAGCTGCAGCCACAGCGCGGTGAGAATGGTTCTTGAAGCCGCGAATGGCTGCCATCGGTGTGCTTTCAAAGGTCTCTTCGCCCGACATGTCTGTGTACCCTGCTGTAGATGCTTCTGCTTGTTTGTTGCTCACTTGTTCTTTGAGTATACTTCTTAATGCTACTACCTTCATCAAGGTTAATTGAATAAAATTAGTTGTAATAATCTTACCTTAATCAGCAGATTTGATTAGGTTAATTTTTATATAAATATCCTCGTTGTACTTTTATAAATAATCAATCAATAATAATAATACACATAATGTAAAGAGGTTTAATTTCATTATTCTCTACAAAACAAGATCAATAGATCATGAGATGCACATACATATATACCTCATATTGAAGTTTTTGTGATTTGATTATTTTTTTCTTTATAAATATACGAGTTCACTACAAGAAAAATGGTTTTTTGCAACCACTTTTTTTGCAGCGACTAGTTTTTCGTCGCAAAAGAGTCACAAAACGACAAAAAGAAATAATTTTATTGACTTTAAAAGTCAACAACTTTTTTGCGGCGATTTTTCGTCGCAAAAAGTTAAAATTAATTATTTTTGTTTTTTTTAATATCACGAAAACCTTTTTTAAGGGCGGGAAAAATCCCGCTAAATCATTTGCGGCGACTTTTCGTCGCAATAAACAATTAAATATTATAATGTATAAATAATTAATTATGTTCGTCGCAATTTCTTTATTGCGGCGACATATCGCCGCAAAAAAGAACCCCCATTTAGTCGGGATCAGTTCAGATTTTCACCATTTTACAAAACACCACACCACAACCCCACTGCGCACCCCACCCTCACCCCCACTGCGCACCCCACCCTCACCCCCACTGCGGCATTGCGCACCCCACCGTCGGCTCCCTCCACTGTCGGCCCCATCGCACCCCACACCACACCACACCCCCACCTCGGTCGCTACTCCCCGTCGCAAGGCTCCACGGTCGTTGCTCCACCTCCGTCGCTACTCCACGTACGACCGCCGCTGCTCCACCTCCGTCGCCGGCTCCTTTGCACCATAGCCACCACCACCACTTCTGATTTAAAGTAAATAACCTCAATTTTGCCTAATTTTGTGTTAATTTGTAGAAAATATTTTAAAATTAGGGATTTTGTGTCCATGGGTGTTTAAGTTAGTTGAGATGAAGTTTTATGGTTTGAATTAGGTTTAGCAAGTTGAAATAACATGTGTGTATGTATGAATATAAGAATGTATGTATTTGGAATGTTAATTATGTGTTAATATGTATGTATTTGTTTGAATTAGGTTTAGCAAGTTTTATGGTTATGAAAAAATGGATATTTAAGATGTATATGTGTAGGTTAGTTGAGATGAAGTATTATGTATATGTATATGTGTGTGTAATTTAAAATGAGATGAATGTATGTGTTTTGCCTAATTTTGTTTTTATATGGTGATGAACATTGGTGTTTAGGTTAGTTGAGATGAAGTATTATGTGTGTATGTATGTATTTAAGAATGTATGTGTTTAGTGTGTTAATATGGTTATGAATGTATGTATTTTGTCTAATTTTGTGTTTTGCCTAATTTAAAATGAGATGAATGTATGTATTTTACCTAATTTTGTTTTTATATGGTTATGAACATGGGTTTAGCTAATGATTCAATTGCGGTATATTTATATACTTATATAATATTTTTTTACAGATGGCAGACGTGGCCCGAGGTCAAGGTGGGGATGCCTATGGCCATGGTCCACCTGGTGGTGGTCCTCCCGATGATGATCGATCGTGGCAGCCGCCACGACAGTACGAGGTCAGTGATGACTCCGGCAGCGGCAGCGGACGAGGTATGACAAATTTTTTATACTATTATCTTTTAAAATGAAAATATATAATTTACATAGAATTTTTATACTATTATCAATTTGCAGGACAAGGCAAGCGTGGAAAGACCACACTTCAAGGTATGCGAAAGAGAAATCCACAAGAAAATTTGCTCACAATTGAATTTGAGCAAGGTACGCATGACACCTACAAACCTGTGGGTGTCAATCAGGCGACCTTTGCTTCACTGGTTGGCACAATCGTTGACAAATTTCCTTAAAACTACAAGAGCTGGAGAAAGATACCTGCAGAGTTGAAGGCGACTATCTGGCCTGACTTACAGGTTAAGTTTTTGATAATTAATTCAGTGATTAAATATATATACACTAAGCTATTTGTTTTTATAATTTGCAGATGTATTTTGATATGACTCCCCATGAAGGCCTGAGGGCAGGCATTGAGAAATATGCTGCAAACCGGTATAAAGATCACAAATACCGGTTCAAGCAAAAGCATTTTAGCAAAATAGGTGGGGAGGACAGGGTTGATATTTCTGATGTTGTGCCAACTGATATGCAAGAATCTGAATGGAAAGGCTATGTGGATTACTACACTTCTCCTGAAGTCAAGGCTCGGTCTGCAACCAACAAGTTCAACAAAGGGAAGCAGACGATCAAGGGACATGGCGGCCGGACATCTTTAGCCCAATGTCGTTATATGTTTGTAAGTTGTTTTAATCTAATGTGTTTATAACTTGTTTTATGTGTTTGTAAGTTACTTTTATATTATCATATAACTATAAAATGTGTTTACAGCGGGAAGATGGTTCTGATGAATCTGGGAGTGCCATATTAGCATATATTCGCTTCTATACCGATTCAAGCGGTAATTTCTATCAACCTGAACCCGCTGCATACTATGTAAGTAATGTACACGTCTTACAATTTTATAAAAATAAAGTAATATATAACATCACCATATATATAACATTGTTTATTTTTTTTGTAAACTATAAAGGAGCAAATGGTCGCGCTTCAACAATAACATCCAGAAATGTCAGAGAAACAGATCATGCGCCAGGTGTTGGGGGAGCGGCCCGGGTGGGAACGTGGCATCGGTCCAATACCGAGCGTGCCTTCACAACCCCCACCTCTACCTCATAGAACAGATCAGCGGATGTTCTCACAATCTGAGGTTGAGGAGATGATAGCAGCGAGACTGGCCAGTGAGCAAGAACAATGGCAGTCACAGATGATGGCTAATATGATGGCACAAATACAAAGTCAAATCCAAAGCCAAGTCCAGAGCGCGTTGAGGAGAGGTAGTCATTCTCAAGAAGATGAAGATGATGAAGATGATGAAGGTGGGTCGTCATAGGATGGTTTGATGGTTTGATGGTTTGATGGTTTTTAGTGATTGTTATGAATATCTTCAAACATTTGTTTGTGTGACTTTTAACTTATTATATTTGGACAATATTTTGTTTATATGTTATGTTTTGCGAATGGTTTGATGGTTTTGATAGTGTTTAGTGATTTTGAACAGAAGGTTGATTTGGTACCCACAAAAATCTGGGTGGATTGCTGCAAATGCAGCAAAATTATTATAAAAAAAAGGTATTTTACGGCGATTTATCGTCGCAAAAAACATTGATACATATTTAAATTTTTCGCCGCAAAAAATATTTTGGTCAAAAACTTTGCGGCGATATATCGCCGCAAAAAAGATCAAATCGTCGCAAATATCACATTTTTAATCGTCGCAAAAAATTTTCTCCAGAATTTCACTTTTTTTATACCAAGTGGGGCCCACAAAATAAATCGTCGCAAATGTCGTCGCAGATAACATTATGCGACAATTTTTTACGGCGACTTTTTTACGACCAAAGTTTCGTCGCAAATAATATATTGCAACGAAAAATGATCTTTTTGCGACGATTTGTATCGCCGCAAAAAAGTACTTTTCTTGTAGTGGTTGTACTTCTATAAATAATCAAAAATATGTTACAGATTTTCATTATTGTATAGAAGGTAGATCAAGATCATGAGATGCACATACATACCTCATCTTGAAGTTCTTGCAACAATATTATCATAAATAGCAAATAGGATTTGATTAATCTTTTTATAAATATACACGTTTTACTTCTATAAATATAATCACTATCACATAATATGTTGCCAGGTTTTCATTATTCTATAAACATGAGATGAATAACATACCTCATCTTGAAGTTTTTGCTTCTCTCTAAAGACAGCTTCAAACTCTTGTTTAAGTGCATCATACAAGCGCTCGAGCTGCTTCGCCTTCCAACGAGCACGTCGGTTCTGGAACCAAACCGCGATCTGTCGGGGCGGCAGCCCAAGTTCCTGGGCAAGCTTCATCTTTCTTTCAGGGTCCAGTTTAATCTCCTCCTGAAAACTGTTCTCCAACGCCTCTAGTTGCTCACTCGTCAATCTCTTCTTCTTATCCTGATTATTATTATCATGATCAAACTGATTCAACTCCATCACCGGTAAAGATGCCTGCTGCATCATTTGATTCATCTCTGCACCTCCTGCCATCATTCTTTCTGCAAATCATTGCATAACATAAAACTTATGTTATAAAAGGTTATCACAGTTTATTATACAAAGTTACAAACAATGCATGCTTTTGAAGAATCAAGCTATAAATTTCTAAATTTTTGCGTTGAAGTACAGTTACAATTCTCAATACAAAATTACATCAAAATAGAAAGCAAACGGGCAAAAACTACACCGCTAGTGTTTTGAATAACAAAACTTACTATTTTTAAAATTACATTTATAGATCTTAGGGTTGTAACATTACTAAGTGTGTATAGATATGAAAATAAAATGCAGAATATGATATCACCAGGTGTGTATAGATATGGGTCAGTGTTATAGTTGTAGAGAAATGCAAAAGAACTTTGTCTACTCCACTCCATTCTAAGTACCCTCTTCTTCTTTCTCAATATCTCATGTGTATGTATGATAGGATATGTGCATGCATGTATACATACACACATTGACACATATATGTGTGTATGTGTGTCTCTCTCTCTCTCTCTCTATAATATATATATAGGATAGGGATCAAATGTTAACTCTTGTTTATTGCGATAACCCATTAACCCAACTTGTGGTCCACAGCAGGCCACGTCGCCACTGTAACTTAGAGTTACAGCGGTAAAACTAGTGGTCCAAAACGAACGTTAAAATTTTTTTAAAAAAAATGTAGCAAGACTATACTCAAATTAAAGATATTAAAACGATCTATTTAATGGTGTAATTTGTTTAAAAAAATAACGTCATACAAAATAGTTAAAAACGTTATAAAAAATGGTGGAGTTTTTTTAGAAATTGAGGGAAAATCGTTACATCAGTGGTGTAACGCGATGTAAATGTTAGTTACAGTGGTGTAAGTGTTCGCTACATTAGAGTTAACGGGTTATCGCAATAAACAAGGGTTAACAAATGAACCTTACCCTATATATATATATATATATATATATATATATATATATATATGTTAGGTCTAGATTGTATAGGACTAGATCAATTTTGTATAGGCTTAGTACTTGAAAATCAAGTCTTGTAATTAACAATTGTAACAGTCAAAATATATATATATGTGATTTGAATCTATAGGTTAACCCCATATATGTATGTGTGTTGATTTGTGCTTTGACAGGAGAAACAATATTCTTGGGATGGATTTGATAAAACTGACCAAGTGTAGGAAACATCTACGGATGAACAATTTTGTTAATCCGTAGATATGTTTCATACAAGACCAAATGACCAAGTGTAAGTTCCTACGGATGATCAAGTTTCATGAAGTGAAGACTCCTACGGAAGGAGTAATATCTACGGAAGAACAACATTCCTACGGAAAAGCAAATCTCCTACGGAAGAACAGAAGATCTGCGGAAGACAAGACTCCTGCGGAAGATCATTATACTTGTGTGATTATCAATTCCAAGAAGTCAAACAAGTCAACAAGATCAACAACAAATCCCGAGAGATCCGGTGTTTCCTTAACCGACTCAAATCATCTATAAATATGAGTCCTAGGTTTCACATCTCGGTGAACACAATCAATCAATATCACGGCTGTCAAGTTACACCATTGTGCAACCCTAATCGTCGTCGCATCAACATCAACATTATTTGATACACTGTATTCGATTGTTTATAGTATTCATTATTATTCTTTTGTAATCATTACGTTATAGTTAATGAAATACTTTTGAATAATTATTGATTTTGCATACATTGTGTTTCTGTGGTTGTGTTCATAATTGATCATTCAAACAATTAAACGTCAATTAATGATAATTCCGCGATCATTAAATTGATTTATTTTAATACTGATAATTCCTGAATTGCGATCCTTGGATTCACAGGTGGTATCAGAGCGTTGGTGCTCATTGATTTAGATCAATTGATCTATCAGTATTAAAATTGTTTAATTGATTTTCAAACAATTAAATCAACGACTTGTCTTTCAGCAAGCATTCTCTTATTGCTTGTTTGATTTAGAGCTATATTCAAATCCATTGAATACTAGATCTGCGTCTTTGATAGATTTGTCAATTCAAGCATTTAAATTTTAAATCTTGTTTTGCAGTTAAACATGAGTACTTTTGGAGGAGGATCTTATCAACCACCAAAGTTGGAAACAAAAGCTGATTTTAAATCCTGGAAGATCAAGTTCAGAAATCATGTGAACTACACTGATTCTGACTTGTGGGAGTCCATCACACAAGGTCCTTATATTCCACCCACTCTTGGACCGGATTATAATGACAAAAACCAGCCAATCAGCACTAAGGACTTGCCACCTGATGATGTCAAGAAGGTTAAAGTTGATATTAAAGCATACAGCTTGCTTAGTATGGCTTTACCTGAAGAAATCTTGATCAGGTGCGAGAACTATAAAACAGCAAATTCCCTATGGAAGATACTTCACACTCTCTGTGAAGGGAGTGATGAAATCAGAAGCATAAGGAAAGACACCCTTAGATCACAGTATGAAACTTTTCATCATATTGAGGGTGAGTCAATTCCTCAGCAACTCCATAGATTCATGCAACTCGTCATTGAGATGAACATCTTGGAGTTAAAATACACAACTGAGGAACTGAACAGAAGATGCTCCATACTTTGCCTGAAAGTTGGAAGCAAACAGTCTCCATGTTCAAAAACACCATAGATCTGAAGACAACTAGTCTAGATACACTAGTTGCCAAGGTTGAAGCACTTGAACTGGATGAACAATCAAGAAACAAGAGTGTGAGAACTCATGTCTCACCTTATCACTTCAAGGAAACAAAGAATGCTGGAAGTGCATTTATTTCTAATAATGAAGATGATAACTCTTGTGCTTTGAGTGATGATGAAGAGGAAGTAAGTTTCTATGCATCCAAACCCACTAAGAAGTCATCTCAAAGCAAAACTCAAAAGGAAAAGGCTAAATCTTCAGAGAAAAGAGAAACATCAGCAACAGCAAATTCAGAACCAATAACTGTGATATTGGATTCTGAAGAACAAAAAGCAGCCTTTGCAGCTTTTAGTTCTAGCTTTCAAGCTTATCTTGGAAGTTCCCTTACAGCAGCAAACATCTGCCAGCAAGATTTGGAGGAACTCCCTCCTGATGTTGTAGAAGAGATGGATCTACAATGGCAGATGGCAATGATTGCTTACAGAGCCAAACAATATCTTCGACGAAATAAAAATCTGGCAGCAGCAAGCAAAACATCGAAGATTGGAGTTGATAAGTCTAAGGTCAGATGTTACAAGTGCAACCTCTATGGTCATTTTTCTAGAGAACACAATCAATCAATATCACGGCTGTCAAGTTACACCATTGTGCAACCCTAATCGCCGTCGCATCAACATCAACATTATTTGATACACTGTATTCGATTGTTTATAGTATTCATTATTATTCTTTTGTAATCATTACGTTATAGTTAATGAAATACTTTGAATAATTATTGATTTTGCATACATTGTGTTTCTGTGGTTGTGTTCATAATTAATCATTCAAACAATTAAACGTCAATTAATGATAATTCCGCGATCATTAAATTGATTTATTTTAATACTGATAATTCCTGAATTGCGATCCTTGGATTCACAGGTGTTGATTGTTGATTGTTGATTGTTGATTGTTGATTGTTGATTGTTGCTTGATCTCTCCTACTGTGCTCATTCAAACAATTAAACGTCAATTAAGTTGGATTTATTGTGTTTCTGTTGTTGCTGATGATGTTGTTGTTGATTGTTGTTGCTTTCTTCTTCTTGTTTCTTTTGTGTGGCTCCGAAGTATTTTCTTTTTCGGGTGTAGGATATCAGCGGCTTAGTAGCTCTACCCGATTGTTTTTCTGGTTCAGCACTTGTATCCACTTTTGTTTTCAAATCAGATAACTTTCTCTTCAGGCTCTCTATCTCCAGATCCTTTTGCTTAATTAGCTCGGCCTTTTCATTTTGTTCTTGTTTCAAAGTTGCCTCTAGTTCCCGTTTGGTTTTGAACAATGCATCAATGATTTCATTGTTGCATTGAGCATCTTCTCTCAGCCTTTTCAAACTGGCATCCTTCTTTGTTAGTTCTTCATCCTTTTCTTGGATGACTCCGTATAGCTCCACAATTCTTTGTTTCCTCTTGTTGGATTTAAGCACCAACTTGTTATATTTTGCAACCAGAAAGCTTTTGCTTACAGGGATGTCACTGTCACTTAAGTCATCTTCATTGTAAGCAGTGACATCCTGAGCAGAAGCTTGAGTCTCCCCGAGTTCATCAGCAGGTATTGGCTCGGTATGAGCTGATGAAGGTTGTTCATCTGTGTGAGTTGGAGAGAAGGGAACAGTGCTGGCTTCAGATAGTAATTCGGTGTCTCCTGAGTGTACAGAGTGTACAGACTCAGTCACCTCAAGTGGTTCAGTCTCAGCACTTTCCTGTGATTGGGATTTTGGGGATTCTGGTGGTGGTTGTATGGGTGATTGGGTTTGGAGTGGAGAGAATGGTTGTGTGTGATGAGATGAAGATGATGATATCAGAACAGGTGATTGGTGTGGTTGAATTGGAGAGATTGGTTGGGTGTTGAGGCTTGAAGGTGATTGTGGTTGTTGAGGTGATTGGCTTGATGATGCATGTTGTAGTGGTGGTGTTTGGATTGGTGATTGTTGTTGGTGTTGTGGTGTTTGGTGTGGTGAGTGAGAAGATTGAGCAGAATCAGCAGATGATTCAGCTTCATCTTCCCACGCCAACTCTTGTGGCAGATCAGCATGTGGATCAATAACATGAGCAAACATAGGCATGTCAGGACCTTCATACTTTCCACTCAGTTTATTCAGCACCGATTTGTTCAGGTGAGCTTGAACAAACACTTCTCTAACCCTGTTCAAGCTTGGGAGCTCAGAGTTAATCACCAATTGCAGGAATCTGGGGAACATGTACATCTTCGCATTCTTTTGTAATTTGACTTGCTCGCACAAACAATTGAAGATGTATCTTGCATAATTGTAGATTCTTCCCTCAAACACCCCAATAATTCCTGATGAGATGTGTCGAGAAAATCTGTCTAATCCCGACTTTCGGTTTGACATGCACTTCAGGTAGGTGTGACATAAGAACCTGTACGGTTTGCACAGCCTACCCTTTTTGATTTCTCCTTTTTCATAATCACCATCGTACCCCATGAGATTGAATACCTTTTCTATGTATTCATTCTCGAAAACGTCCGGGTGACCTATCTCTCTATCTCCGAGTTCCAAGCATCTTCGTAAGGTGCTTTCATTCACTCGAAGACGCTGACCCAGAACTTCAGCTACTATGACCTCCTCATTGTTTTGTTCTTCCACTCGAGCCGAATTCCAAAATCCGATTATGTGCGACTGATGAATCACAGGCTCAGCCGTCAAGGCGTAAAAGAGCCTGGATCGTCGGAGATATCTGATGATATCTCGACATCCTTCCGCTGCTGGATCATCAGCGTTCAAGTATGCACACACATTATGCTCCTTAGCAAATCTATTTTCCATCTGCAAAGAAAATCAAGTTAGAAAATACGCAGTTGAATCGTTTGAATGACAATAATCGATTAACCAGTTCCGTATTGATGTTTACGACATGATTTACCTTTGCAGTAACTGTAATCGGTTACTGGATAATGTTGATATTTTGAAATTTTGAAAAGGGGGAAAAAGTGCGATTTTCTAGGTTAATCTGAAAAAGTGCTCTGTAAAAGTGAAATGAATTTTAAGAGTCAGACACCTTATTTGTAGTCCAACAAATTAACTTCTTTTATTAATTATGTTGGGCTCACATTATGTTGGGCCCACTTTCATTTATTCCTATGTTGGACCCACTTCCATTTATTCCTTTTCATATCCCAAGTGTTTAGAATGCATTATCTCTTCCGCAGAACATCTGCGGAACCTTGACATCTGCGGATGTCAACATCTGCGGAACCTTAACTTCTGCGGATGTCAACATCTGCGGAACTTTACATTGGATGTAAGTTCAAATAATGCATTTGTTTTGTTTTGCTTGTTTTGCTGCTGAATCAGAGATCACATAATACTTCTACGGATGAGCGGTATTACTGTGACTTCTGCGGATGCAGAAATTTCACTGTTACTTCTACGGATGAGAAGTATTACTGAAACTTCTGCGGAGCTTAAAGTTTAGAAAACTTTAAATGTATGATATCTACTTAGTAGACTCAATTGTTGATGTTGGACATTGTTGACTTCATTTGCATGGCAATGTAGTACAAGAAAGCAAGTGTCCTGTATCCTGCATTCAAGTTAGTGCTCAAGATCCAATTCCTTCAAAATAATTCAGATCAATTATCAGCTTTTATTGTTTGTTTTTCATGCATGAACTACTCCCCCTAAATTTGTGATTAATGTGAAACTGTTGCATTCATCATAAATTTAAGTTGTGAACAGGCATGACAGGCTGATGACATTCTAAATGAGAGAAATTCTGTTGAAATAACAATTAAGCATCTGTGAAACAGGTACATGCATGCATATATATATAGAGGGATCATACTATAAATTGGCTTCTGCTGATGTTGTTAGTTGATTCAACACATATCTGATTGCAAGTATATAGATCCACTTAAATTCAAACAAGAGTGTTGTATCAACTAGGCATGCAAGTTATCATGTTGTGAAGTTTGTTAATCAGTAGCAGTCATGAGTCCCACATTCAATTATCGTTAGAGTATGTCTTCCGTAGATGAGGCAAATCACTACATTCCACACTTAGAGACTATGTACATTAAGTTATAAGTTCTATCTTGAGACAATGTTCAGTCTCATGAATGCTTTGATGTGATAGCTCTTGAGCTTGAAGTTCAATGGATCACAAGTGATTCCTTTTTAGAGCTGAAATATGATCTTCATAGTCACCAGGTCTTTACTTTCGTAAAACAGAGGTGAACTTTAACCCAGGTCTTTGTTGACACAAAACAGAGGGAGAATGAAGATCACACTTGTTAATCACATTCCCAGGTCTTTGTTCACACAAAATAGAGGGAATATGATTTTGCAAAGATAGAATATTATAAAGTATTTTACATAGTGTGCTTGTGTAAGTGATTTGAGCACAGTAGGAGAGAACATACCTTCATGATTCTCAAATGGAATCCTCACACACAGTTACCTCATGTTTTTAGTTTGGCATGCTCTTAGCTTTGTTTCCACTCAAGTTGAACCTACTTACATATCAGTATAAGTCAGATTGAGTGTTTGTGTAATAGCCAAGTATAGTCTACTATCATTTCCCAAATATAAAGCATGTATAGATGTTCTAACAGACACTTAAGTTATCCTCAACGATTACTCTTTACAAAGTCAATCATAAGCTTTTGTTGATTTATTCTAAGTTAATCATCCTAAAGATTCTATCAGAAAATTGAATCTAACAGAATCAAATGCTTTAGTAAACAAATCAGCAAGCTGATTAGTTGTGTCTACTTTGACTAACTTAATTAGACCCTTTTCTGAACAATCTCTTAGAAAATGGTATCTGATTTCTATATGTTTTGTTTTACTATGTTGAACTGGGTTAGCAGTTATAAACATAGCAGCTGAATTATCAATATGAATTGGTGTATGAAGGAAATTGTAACCATAATCAAGTAATTGGTTTTGCAACCAAAGTACTTGAGAGCATCCTGCTGAAGCAGCTATGTACTCTGCTTCAGCCGTGGATACAGATACATTTGTTTGCTTCTTGCACTGCCATGAAACAAGTCTTGGTCCTAAGAATTGACATCCGCCAGTTGTGGATTTTCTGTTGTTGTTGCACCCTCCATAGTCACTATCTGAGTATGAGTAGAGGCTAAAATCTCCATCTTTGGGATACCAAAGTCCCAATGCAGGTTTGCCTTTCAGATATCTGAAAATCCTCTTTACAGCATTCAAATGTGACTCCTTTGGGTCTGATTGATACCTGGCACAAACACAAACAGCAAACATTATGTCAGGTCTACTGGCAGTTAGATACATTAAAGAACCGATCATAGATCTGTACAATCTTTGATCTACGGATTTGCCAGCAGGGTCAGGCACAATCTTGTCTATTGTTGATGCTGGTGTCTTGCATGAAGTGGAATCAGCAAGATTGTACTTCTTCAAAATTTGATGAATGTACTTCTCTTGATTGATGAAAATGCCATCTGATTTCTGATGAACTTGTAAGCCAAGGAAGAAAGTCAATTCTCCCATGGAGCTCATCTGAAATTCAGATTTCATTAAGTCTTCAAAGTTTTGACACAGCTTCTTATTGGTGGATCCAAATATGATGTCATCAACATATATTTGAACAACCAAAAGATCTTGATGTTCTTGTTTGAGGAAGAGTGTCTGATCAATAGTTCCTCTCTTGTACCCATTCTTCAGCAAGAAGGATGATAGTGTATCATACCACTTTCTGGGTGCTTGATGAAGACCATACAAGGCTTTGTCAAGCTTGTATACTCTATGTGGATAATCAGGGTCTTCAAAACCAGGGGGTTGTGCCACATAGACTTCTTCATCAATTTTCCCATAAAGGAAAGCACACTTGACATCCATCTGATAGACTGTGAACTTCTTGAATGCTGCATAGGCTAGGAAGACTCGTATAGCTTCAATCCTTGCAACTGGGGCAAAGACTTCATCATAGTCTATTCCTTCTTCCTGAGTGTATCCCTGTGCAATGAGTCTGGCCTTGTTTCTTACTATAATACCTCTGTCATCCAGCTTGTTCTTGAAAAGCCATCTTGTGCCAATTGGATGTTGACCTGAAGGCAAATCGACAAGAGTCCACACTTTCTGTTTTCTAAATTGTTGCAACTCTTCTTGCATGGCCTCAATCCAGCTGTTGTCTTTCAGTGCAGCTGTGATGTTTGCAGGGACTGTTTGAGATAAAAAGCAGGTGAACAAACAAATGTTTGCCACACCTCCTTTGCTCCTTGTGGTTCTGGCATGCAGATCCCCAATGATGTTGTCTGTTGGATGAGATTTGTGTACTCTGCTTGTTGAAACAGCATCAACTTGAACTGTGGAGTCCAAGTTAGTGAAATCCATTGAAGATGGTGTCAGCTGAGAAGTCGAGTCAATGAAATAATCAAAAGGCTCATGATCGTTCGGATCAGCTTGTGGTTGATTGGGTGTTTTGTCTTCTTCCGCAGGAAGTTCTACGGAATCAGTATTTTGTTCTTCCGCAGGAAGTTCTACGGAAGCAGTATTTTGTTCTTCCGTAGGAGTTACATCATCCACGGATGAACAATGTTGGTCAGCTGGTAATGGTGGTTGGATGACTGCCTCCTCTTCATTTCTAGCATCAGTAGTAACATCTACGGATGAGGGAACATCTGCTGATGAATTTACATGTGCTGGGGATGAAGAGTTAGCTTCTCCAGAAATAGCTTCATGCTGCTGACTTGATCTTTGCTGTGGTTCAGGTGGCACACTTGCTCTTGGTGGATCAGCTGTTAAAGGCACTTCATTCACACTTGGTGGCACAAAAGGATAACATGTATCCGCAGCACCTGCATTGATCAAATAACCAGTGTTAAATGATTCTGTTAATGCATCTATATCAAATAACCAAGATGATCCTTTTACATTGGTAGTAAACATGGATTCATCAAAAGAAACATTGGGAGTTTCTTCAACTATGTTATGTTCTGGAATGTACACCCTGTATGATTTAGAAGTGGATGAATATCCAACAAAGAAACCATCATAGGCTTTTTCAGAAAATTTTCCCAATTGTTCTTTAGTATTTAAAACAGACACATGACACCCAAAAGCTCTAAGATATCCTATAAAAGGTTTTCTTTTAAATAAGAGTTCGTAGGGTGTTTTATTATGTTCTTTGACTATCAAAGTTCTGTTTTGAACGTTGCAGGCTGTATTCACAGCTTCTGCCCAGAATGTAATGGGCAGCTGAGAATCAGCTAGCATTGTTCTGGCTGCTTCTATCAGTGTTCTATTTCGCCTTTCAGCCACTCCATTTTGTTGTGGAGTTCTTGGAGCACTGAATTGTCTAGCTATTCCTTTAGTCCTGCAAAAAGAATCCAAATCAGCATTAACAAATTCAGTTCCATTGTCACTCCTAAAAATTTTAACTTTTAAATCAAGTTGATTCTCAATCTTGATTACAAAGTCCATTAATGTTTCAGATGTTTCACTTTTATGTTTTAAGAAAAAGACCCATGTAAATCTAGTGAAATCATCAACTATCACCAAACAATATTGTCTTTTTCCAATGCTCAGCACATTGGTTGGACCAAAGAGATCCATGTGAAGCAATTTGAGTGGTGTAGTGTTTGTGTTGATTGTTTTGGATTTGTGAGACACTCTGTGTTGTTTTCCTTTATAACATGAAGAACAGTGATTAGAACAATGAAATTCTTTCTTTGGTAATCCAATGACTAAGTCATTTTTCACCAATTTATTCATGTTCTTCATGTTGGAATGGACAAGCCTTCTATGCCACAATTGAGATTCATCTTCGGAAGATTTGGACAGCAGGCATGTCTCATGATGTGTGAGTGTTGTGTTGTTCATATCCAAGAGATATGTGTTGCCTTTTCTTGATGCTTTAAGAAGTATCCAGTCTTCTGGAACTGTAAAACCGGGCTTAAGAATGTAACAGTTAGTGTTATCAAATAGTGTTAAATAATTTTGATCACAGATTTGGGAAACACTAAGTAAATTGTACTGCAAATTTTCACAGTAATTTACTTTTTCAAATGTTAAAACACCATTAGTTACCATTCCTTCACCAACAATTTTACCTCCCTTCTTATCCCCACCAAATGCCACATAAGAGGCATGTTTATGTTTGAAGTCATGGAGAAGTGCACAGTTGCCTGTCATATGTCTGGAACAACCACTGTCAACATACCACTTGTTGTCAGCTCTCCATAATTGTTCCTGCACACAAAAAGAAATTAGTTAGTCTTGACAATCCAAGGCTTAATTGTCTTGGATTTCCCAGTTGTGTCAACAATAGTTACTCCTTCATGAATTAATCGTGAAGTTTCATTATTAGTTGTTTCTTTTTGATCTGATGTTTGTGAGGATGATTCTGTTGAAGATGATTCGGGTTTCTGAGTGTCTTCATGCTTATCCGAGTCTTTCTTCAACTTAGCTTGTTTTGGTTGGTATCTTAACTTTGAAGAAGATCCTGTAGTCTTGAAGGTTTCTTCATCTTTCTGTTTTGATTGGGACACAGGAGTTCCTTTATCAAAGTTGTCAAAGAAATCATCAACAGCTTCCGGTTGTTTATCAGACAAATCCACCTTTTTATGAGGTGTCTTAGCCTGTGTTGGCATTTTCTTCTTCACAGTCTTGTCAGCAACAGATGATCTTTTCTTTGAATTTTGTTTTTCCTTCTCAGGCTTTGTCTTTTTGTCACTTTCTGAGTCTGATGATGTACCTTGTGATTTCTTGTTGCTCTTTTTCTTGTTCTTCTTATTAAAATAACATTCCTGAGTGGAATGGTTATTTTTGTCACATATGGCACAATGTTTGTTGAAGAAACAGTCATCAGTCATGTGATTGTTCATGTTGCAAATGGAGCAGTAACTACTGAAGTAGCATTCATCAGTGCTGTGATTCTTCATATCACACCATTTGCAATATTTCTCAGAATTTTCTTCTTCATCCTTCTTTTTGGTCTTTTTCTGACTAGCTGAGCCATCCGTTGATTTCTTCTTGAGTTCATCAGCTGGTAATTCTTCATGTTTATTTGTGGATGGCTTCTGTTGTTTGCCATTTAGCTTTTTGTGAGCATGTTTGATGTTTTCCCTTTTTATCTCATCCACAGTCTCAGTATCTTTCTTCCGTTGTTTTTCTGCGGAATCAGTAGTCTTTGTCTTCCGCAGATGATCTACGGACTTGGCAGTTTTTGCTTTCCGCAGATGTTCTACGGATTCCTCAGTCTGTTCTTTCCGAGGATTCTTGTTTGAATATTTCTTACCTTTATCAGATGACAAAGGTGATTTTGTGCTTGATCCGCAGCTGTCGATCTTGGGAAGATGCAGTTCTTGTAATCCTTTATTAAGTTCAGCAATCCTCTTACAAATGGTCTTCAGTATGTTCCGTTGTTTTGGCGGATATTGCAGCTTTGATTCTTCAAGGACTCGTGGAAGACCAGGTTCAACTTGAACATTCTTACCAATGTTCAGTTGAACATTATCATGTTCATCAGAATCATCCAGGTCATCATAGTTATCAAAATCTGATTCATTATGTTTAATTGACTCTGATTCAGTTGATTCAGTTTCACTCATCTCAGCTTTATTGTTGTCTATTTGACTATCTTTTTTGTCAATGTTGGTGCTTTGCACAAAATGATTTGACAAGTTGTTAGTCATTGTTTCAGGTAAAGGTGTGTAGTTATTATTAATAGGTGGTGCCACTGCATTATAACCCAACCCTGACCTGTTCTTTGATTCAATATGAGAATTGAGTAACTTCTCATATTGCTGAGATGATAATTGAAACTTCTGAAGTTTCACTTCAGTAGATGCATGATCAGCCATGGATTTTGTTAAGGAAGTGGTCAGATGCTCAACTTGGGCTTTTAGGCTGTAGTTTTCAGAAACATATTTTTCTAAATCTTTTTGTAAAGAGTTTATTTTGATTTGATATAGTTTCTGTTCTCTTAAGTGTGATTCATTTAAAACCATAGTTTCTTTTACTTTATCAGCCAGTTGTTGAGCATGGACTCTATATCTTTCAACTTCCTCAACACAAGTTGATGAACATAACCTCTCTTTTACCTCTTTGGCCATTGGAGGAACTTTGTTTTCCATATGTGCCATCAGTGCTGGATTTTCCTCTATCACTTCCTTCTCATACAAACTCCAGTCACAAGTTCCATCCTGAAGTATGATCAGCCCTGTCTCCTTAGAGTTACTTGGTCCTGCTGATGTATTTGTGGCTGGTGGGGATGTGAGCTGAGGTTGTCTATGCAGAGATCTTTGAGAGGTTGGCTGCTGATTTTGATAATGTTGTTGCTGATGATGTTGTTGTTGCTGCTGCTGATGCTGTGGAGTTGATTGTTGATTGCATGAGCACATGACCGAAGGAGAGAACAACAAATCAATTAAGTATTAAAATAAATCCCGAGAGATCCGGTGTTTCCTTAACCGACTCAAATCATCTATAAATATGAGTCCTAGGTTTCACATCTCGGTGAACACAATCAATCAATATCACGGCTGTCAAGTTACACCATTGTGCAACCCTAATCGCCGTCGCATCAACATCAACATTATTTGATACACTGTATTCGATTGTTTATAGTATTCATTATTATTCTTTTGTAATCATTACGTTATAGTTAATGAAATACTTTTGAATAATTATTGATTTTGCATACATTGTGTTTCTGTGGTTGTGTTCATAATTAATCATTCAAACAATTAAACGTCAATTAATGATAATTCCGCGATCATTAAATTGATTTATTTTAATACTGATAATTCCTGAATTGCGATCCTTGGATTCACAATATATATATATATATATATATATATATATATATATATATATATATATATATATATATATATATATATATATGATATGTTTGTATGTATTGGTGGACAATGTTAAAAACAGACACCAGGGTACTTAAAAGGAGGAGGTGGGGATGTGGAAGGTCATAATCTGGTCCCAAATGGGTTGACTGCAAGGGTTCTTGAGCCTGTTTGCCTGCCAGCATGTACTATATGTTTATATGTATATATATATGCATCATACACTGCCATATGCCTTCACTTTTCATGCCTCCTCTGACTCTTATATGTATACTGTAGTGCAGCACATAGCTTTTATATATCTGTCTCAAAATCTCTTGTTAATATTTTAAAGTCAGTGGGATAGAAACAAAGGAAAAGACGAGCAACATAGAGTAAGCTTCTTAAGATGGTATCATGTAATGAGTAATCTCACATTGTCACACTTCAAATGTTTAGACATAAAGAGAGAATGATATTGATGGAAAAAAGATCATGGTTGGTAAAAATACAGAAATTCTGCACACACCGCTCATTTTTTAGGGTATACCACCTCAAACGGTCACGGTTAGGGCTAACCGTGTCCTCTAGGTCGGGTGTAGGACATTGCGGTCACGGTGAGGCCTAACCGTGACGTTAGGTTCTCGGGATCATTGCAATTATTGGGTGTGTAATTAATGTGTAATTAATGGGGTGACAGTTAGGGTTTTGGAGGTGTATATGTCACGGTTTGGCCAAACCGTGATATTTTGTACATATTTTTTAAATTTTTTTAATTTTGTTTTTATTTTTATTTTATCAAAACGGTTAATCTAATCGTAACATACGAGTTTGTGTTTTGTGTTTATTATTAATTTATCATATTACAACTAATTTTTTTATTTTTATTTTAGTAGCTAATGATCTCATGTCATACGACGACTGAAATGCATCTTGATTACAAATGTGTGTCATGATCTTGATTATGATCTTGATTGAAGTAGTGAAAGCTGCAGTGATAATGATGTATATATAGGTCATAGGTGTATGTATGTGTATGTATGAGAGTGGGAAATATGCCTACGGTTATGGAGTTACTATCATTATTTAATATTGAAATGTGCTTACGGTTATATAATCATACTAGTTTGTTTTTATTTTTATTTTATCACACGGTTAACCTAATCGTAACATACGAGTTTGTGTTTTGTTATTTTACAGTTACATTACAAATAAAGAAACACAACCAAACAAACATATATAATTAATATTATCAACATTACAAATATAAAACAAACAAACAAAGAAACACAACCAAACAAACACAACCAAATATACAAGTCATCATAACTGAAACTGCACATATATATATATATACAACGAGTTTTTACATACAAAAAGAAATAAAATACAAACAAAATACCTATCTAATCCATCATCCCCGGATCGCTGCCCTAACCAGACCCGCCCGCGCCAGAAGGGCCAGCATCGTCATGGTCTAACCGCCTCGATGGCTGTGACAACAACGGCGTACCCGAGGCGGCATAGTCCGCGACCATGTGCTGGACGACCCAGTCCATCATATCATGCAGCCTCGTGGTCGTATCCTCCAGCCTCCTGGTCATATCCTCCAGCCTCGTGACCTTGTCTCGTGTGTCCTGAAGCATATCAAGAACATGAGCAGGCAATCGCACGGCATGGTACACGCGACGGGTCCTGGTCGTGCGGCGGGGGAATGGGCTGATCCTCCCCGCCGCCAAGGGCCTCGTGGGCATCCTGAACGTGGACCTCAGCCCCCGCCAGCTCGGGGGGGTCCACCAACGGCTCGGGCACCCATGGCACGAGCTCATGGTATCTACTGAGCAGGTGCCACGTGCCGTCGGGGAACCTCCGAACGATCCTCATCCCAGTGGCGGTGGTCCGGGCGGCCACGCGCACAGGAGTCGGAGGTAGCGGGAGCTGGGACATGACGTGTGCGTACCCCAAGCCCCGAACGATCCAGGAAACGATGTTCCCGCCCACTAACGCCCCTCGCGACTGCCGATGATAATAACTAGCAAAATAATCAGCGAGGGCATGCGCGAGGTGGCAGTGTCGGTGTGTGAGTACACACCAAAGAAAAAAAAGGTCGGCGGCGTTGACCCTGTCGGTCCGCGCCCCACGACCAGCGGTGGACGTGGCGATGAGTCGGTGAATGTATCTATACAGAGGGTCTCGTATATGAGATGACCTCGTATCACCACCATACGGTCCATCGCCAATGGCAGGCCACCGGACCTGATCGGAGTCGTCGGCCCCGCGGATCAAGGTCGTGGTGTACATCGGCTGTCCGACCTCCACCTTCGTGTAGAGGCCGCTGACGACGGCGAACCGCCGAAGAGGCATGCGGTGGAGGTGGCCTAACAACCAGAAAGAAACCACCGCGGGCGCACGACCGTCCGCTATGTCGTCATCGTCCAGCTCCGCAAGTCCCTGCTCACGTGGACGGAATGTGAAGGTTTAGTAGAACTCCACGGTCAGCTCTAGATGGGCATCGTCACCCATCTGGAACAGCTGCTCCCACGGGCCGTCCTCGCCGATAATCTCAAAAAATGGTCCCGCTCTCCAACGAGCTGTAAGAAGTCCTCCGACAGGACGGTCCCCGGTGTCGGCACTCGTGCTCTCAGGGTCCTGAACCGCTCGTACGGCGTAGTCCCCTGCTCGAACTGTAAAAACTGGCAGTCATCAATGCCGGGAATAAAAGCATCGTCGGCATCCATATCTGCGAAAAAAACGTATTTATCATTATTTACAATGTTTATAAAATTAACGGTTGACGGTTAATTATTATTATTATATTATTGGTATTATTACTATTATTATTATTATTATTATTATTATTATTATTATTATTATGTATACTATTATTATTATTGGTATTATTATTATTATGTATACTATTATTATTATTAGTATTATTATTACTATTACTATAATTATTATTACTATTATTATTATTAGTATTATTATTACTATTAGTATTATTACTATTATTATTATTATTATTATTTTTATTATTATTAGTACTATTATTATTACTACTACTACTACTATTATTATTATTATTATTATTACTAGTATTACTATTATAACTATTATTATTATTATTATTTAACTATTATTATTATTATTATTTATTATTACTATTACTATTTTAACTATTATTATTATTATTTACTATTTCTATTATTATTATTTCTATTATTACTATTACTATTATAACTATTATTATTATTATTATTACTATTATTATTATTACTATTATTACTATTATTATTACTATTACTATTATAACTATTATTATTATTATTATTTACTATTATTATTATTACTATTGTTACTATTATTATTACTATTAGTATTATTAATATTACTATTACTATTATTATTATAACTATTATTATTACTATTATTTATTATTATTTCTAATAATAATAATAAACCGTCGACAAACTACGCTACACATACGGGAAAACCTATCAAATCTATAAGGAAAAACCTATCAAATCTATTTGGGAAAACCTATCAAATCTATAGAGAAAAACCTATCAAATCTATTTGGGAAAACCTATCAAATCTATTTGGGAAAACCTATCAAATCTATTTGGGAAAACCTATCAAATCTATTTGGGAAAAACAATCAAATCTATTTGGGAAAACCTATCAAATATATTTAGGAAAACCTATCAAATCTATGTTTACCTCTATGGATTAAAGCGGAAAATTACGTACCGAAAACGATAATGTAGCGGCGGTGGTGGTGCGACGGCGGTGTTGCAGCGGCGGTGGTGCAGCGGTGGTGGTGGTGCGCAGATGGTGAGTGGCGGTGGTGGTGGAAGATGGTGAGCGGCGGTGGTGGTGGTGGAAGATGGTGAGCGACGGTGGTGGTGGTGGAAGATGGCGGTGGTGCAGCGGCGGCGGTGTCACAGGGAGGGCTCGCAGTGACGGTTTGGAGGTGGTGGAGGTGAAACGTTGAGAGGATTGTGGTGGTAAAGTGGTTGTGGTTGTGTGGATTGTGTGGTGAAATGGGGGTGTGCGAAAGGTTGAAGACGAAACTAGTAACCACGAGGTCACGGTTTGGCCTCCACGTAACCTCTTACAGACAGGAGGTCACGGTTTGCCCTCCACGTGACCTCTTACACACACAGTGTTTTAGGGGTAGGTGCACTAATCGAGGGGAAATCAGATTTAAAAAAATATCTCAAGAGGTCACGATTTGGCCTCCACGTGACCTCTTCCCTTTTTTTTGTATAATTGTTGTTGTTGTTATTATTATTATTATTATTATTATTATTATTATTATTATTATTATTATTATTATTATTATTATTATTACTATTACTATTATTATTATATATTATTATATAATAATATTATTATTATTATTATTATTATTATCATTATTATTAACCGTAACCTTTTAGTTTCTGAATACACAAAATAATACTATTAATATTATTATTATTATTAACTTTAAAATTATTACTATTAAACTTTTTATTTATATTAGAGTATATTATTATTATTATTGTTATTATTATTATTTATCATTATTGTTACTATTATTAGAGTTTATTTTGTAGTTTCTGGATATATACAAAATATTATTATTATTAATATTATTATTATTAACTTTAAAATTATTACTATTAAACTTTTTATTTATATTAGAGTATATTATTATTATTATTGTTATTATTATTTATCATTATTGTTATCATTATTAGAGTTTATTTTGTAGTTTCTGGATATATACAAAATATTATTATTATTAATATTATTATTATTAACTTTAAAATTATTACTATTAAACTTTTATTTATATTAGAGTATATTATTATTATTATTTTATTGTTATTATTATTAGAGTTTATTTTGTAGTTTCTGTATATACAAAATAATACTATTATAATTATTATTATCAACTTTAAAATTATTACTATTAAATTTTATTATTATTATTATTGTTATTATTATTATTTATCATTATTGTTATTATTATTAGAATTTATTATGTATGTTTGAACATTGGTTTACAAAATATAAGGTGCATATATGTCGATATGTTCCCGATAAGATTGTTTAGGTTATCATTAAAACGTTACGGTTTGTTCACGTACGCATGTTTGTATGTACGTTTACGAAGTGTATTTGTTCTTATTGTATATATATGTTGATGTATGTGTATGTTCATGAAAAAAATATCCGATTCGATATACGTAAATGATCATAAACGGTTAATGTGTAGGATTAGGGAACTTTAAAAGGTCATGGTTAGACCAAACCGTGACCTCTTTTGTCAACTAGTTGTCACGGTTCGCCCACCACGTGACACTTTGTGTCAAGAAGCTGTGACAGCTTCATTCCACAACGCCACATGTGAATAAAGGGGTCACGGTTTGCCCAAACCGTGACCTTTTGGTCCGTATTATTTTAAAAGAATAAGTTTTCTATACCTATCAGCGAACCACTCCCGTCCCGACCGGTTAAGATGGTAGGGCAACAGGGGAGTGGTGTGGGCTCGAAACCCACGATCCTTATCCTCATCATGCTCCGCGGTGTCCCCATGGTTTTCTTTGAGGTGAACCAAACCGTCACTCTCATCTGTGTCATTTCCATTAAAAGTATCCGACACATGTGTAATTTCTAGTTCTGACTGGTACGGGGGATGTCCGTAATCCAGCTCTGTTTGTGAGTGGTACGTGTTCGGGGCATGCCCGTAATAATTGCAAGGGGGATATCTGTACCCGTCACCGTAACCTGTCTGTCCAAATAAAGAGTTGTGCGCCTCATGAGCAAATGTGTTCGACGGGTTGGTTTCCTCTCCCCCCCCCCCCACAGAGGGTGACTCCCGTATACGTAATATTCCTAAAAAAGATAATGGTTAGATATTTTAAATAATAAGTTATAATAAAACTTATACTAGTTCAATCTGGTTCGAATCTTCGATTTGTGGCACCTCATTCAAATCTGGAAGTTTCGGCTTTTGATAATGATCTCCCGAACCCGACATTGTTTTCGAATTAACATGTTCTTTGGAATGACGAAGGCTGAAAAAACTCGAGTGTTGGATGAATGAAAGCTCAAATGAAAAAAATTTCGAATGAGATGGTTCGATGCGGAGTGTTGAAAGAGGAAAGGTGTTTAAGGTGAAAATCTGATGCACAAACCGTCACGGTTTGGCCTCCACGTGACGGTTCGTGGCGCGATTCCCGGCCTTCTGTCAAAATCACGTCTACCTCATACCTTAAACTGAGACCTTGTACCCTAGAGGTCACGGTTAGGCCAAACCGTGACGGTTTGGTGACCGCTTTTCAATTTTATCAGGCCATTTTGTCGTTTTGTTGTCACGAGGTCACGGGTAGTACCAGCCTAAACCGTGACAACAAGGCCTTGCGGTCACGGTTAGGGGCCAAAATGTGACTGCAAGCCCTAACCGTACCGTTTGAACCGGCCTACCACCAAAAACACCCACGGTGTCCCCAGCACCACCCTAAAAATAATGTCTGCTGCTGGTGGTACCTTCTATATTATCATTTTCACCATTTGATTTGACTATTTAGGAGGTCGATCAGTTTTTTATTAAGTTTTATTTAAAGTTTAATTAGTCTGGTACTTCTTTTTATAAGTTTTAATGTAACAACGGTTGTCGGATCTATAGCTAGCTACGGTTTGTAGCTAAAGCTTTTCAATCGTTTGTTGGTGTCAGGTGTGGACGTGCTTAAGATGGGAGTTTTGTCGCTAAAGCTAGGTCTCTGTAACTACTAACACGTATCGTGCATTTTAAGCCTTGACAAATTTCCATTTTAATAAATTATTGGATACACGTAGTTTGTGGCGGAAGTTGTCACGATGTTAACAATTAATGGGAATTGATACTATATAGTAGATAGGTGTGTGATCACATTAGGAGAGTATTTATATTTGTGTCTTGCCAATGCCTAGCCATTGTGACTAGTTGGCTCACAAATATTAGATCGATGTAATTAGTTACTTGTAGTGTTAGTAACGTTAAATTGAATCGTTTTGTCTCGGTACGGGTTTGTCGGGTTTGTGTGGTCAAATAATGCACCAACGCATGGTGTGACCCGATAATGCCAAAAAGTGTACAATATTCATACACACTTATTAATTGGCCTAAATTGACTTGTTTTATCCCAGCGTGGGTTTATGTAAGCAAGAACAACCCATAAACCCATGACACAACTTGTCTAGGCCTAATAGTGTAAATTGTTACACACTAGGACAATACACCTAAATTGACTGGTTTGACATAATGTGTCTTGTTGGTTGTTACCTAGAGTAACATATTAAGACCAATTGAGGATTAAAATCCGAAAAAATATAACATCCGACAATTTGTTAGTAATCACTGACCCATTGTTGATAAAATTGTATGTTGTCACTGAATTGTCATCCTACATCCACGTATAACACACAAGATATAGTTAATTTTTATTGAATATGAACTCAATGGTAATATGTTGGGTATTTTTAAAATAATAGTTATAGTATTAATAATAATAAATTTATGACGCAACTACATCGGTAATTCCATCGATATGTTTAGGTCAAAGATGATCAGATTGTCGCTCATTCGTCACAATTCATCCTTTTAGTTTCCACTGCTCCTCACAATGAACACCACCAAAACAGACCACCGGTCATCATCGCAACCCTAACCACCACTATCGCACCGTGGCATCACCATGACAACCCAACCACCACTTGTCGCACCGTCGCATATAACACCCTACATAGAAATATGGACCAATCCCTACAGTGGAGAATACATACTTTAACTTTTTATTTACTAAAAACATTACCCTTGTTTAGTTTAGTGTCTTATTCGTATTTTACTTTTTTTATTAGCAAATTGGGGAATAAATTTGAACCGGGTGAAGAATGGTAAACTTTATAATGTAACACCCATAATTCAAAACCATATTTTAAATCATTTGCGAAAGGAGATCCTAGATTGTTTCATCATGGTTTATCTTACACGACAAACCAAAACAACAAGGTTCCAAAACTTTAAGGTTTGTCATCATATCTAACAAGGATTTTAAGGAGAAACATGGTTAACATGGTTTAATCATACAAACGACAGAAAATAGATGATGCTTTAACACATGAGGATCCATTTTTAAGACTTGAACTCTCCGACCATAGGCTTGAGCTTTACCATCATCTAACAAACCCCATATAACAAATTTATAGTTGTTATAACATGGTTAAACAAATCTATAGTTCATATATAAATAATTAACTAATTTGCCAAAATTGGCATAAAAACTAGTATAAGACAATTGACAACTAGTGTATATTACTTGAGTTGTGGGTCTGCACATCACAACTTTGTTGTTCAGCATTCTACCGTGAATTTAGTCAACTAGTATTACACCCCTTGCGTTGCAGTGGGGGCGTAAAACCATGATAAGTAGCACCAATTTAACGTCATCAACAGCGATCACCAACACTAGGAAAAGTTGTATTAAAACGGGAAAATAAATCTCAATGGAAAGTAAACTTAAAAACGTTGAACCCCGCATGTGAAACGTAAAACATAAAAGCAATAACTAAGTCGATCTAAGACTCACGCATTGTAAAGGGGTCATTAAATGAGAAAAAGGTAGTCGTAAACACGTTGAAACACACACGCACGATGTGGCGTGTTAACTTGTAAAATTTGAACCGCAACGTAAAACGAAAATTTTCTAAAAGATAAAAAGTTATATGGGACCAAAATGGAAAGTAAAAATATATGGTTAAATTATAAAATATGTAAAAATATTGTGTAAAACTTAAAAGTTAAAAAATTATTAAAGAAAAGAAAAAATAAAAGCGGGCACAACCCATTAATGTTTATATACAAATCATAATGCGTAAATAAGTCGATAATTAGTAATATATATAATAAATAAAGCCAAGAACAATTATGAGTATAACTATTTAAACTCAATGTACCATTACAAAGTCTAGATCAATTATAGATACATCTATTTAATTGCAATGTACCACTCTAATACATATACAAACTTAATAATTAATTAGTATAATATAAATTGGTAGTTATATAAATTGGTAGTATAATTAATTAGTATAATAATATACAAACTTAAAAAAAAAAGCACTGTTCACACACATAAAAACAATAACTAAGTCGATCTAAGACTCGCGCATTGTAAGGGGTCATTAAATGAGAAAAAGGTAGTCGTAAACACGTTGAAACACACACGCACGATGTTGCGTGTTAACTCGTAAAATTTGAACCGCAACGTAAAACGAAAATTTTCTAAAAGATAAAAAGTTATATGGGACCAAAATGGAAAGTAAAAATATATGGTTAAATTATAAAATATGTAAAAATATTGAGTAAAACTTAAAAGTTAAAAAATTATTAAAGAAAAGAAAAAATAAAAGCGGGCACAACCCATTAATGTTTATATACATATCATAATGCGTAAATAAGTCGATAATTAGTAATATATATAATAAATAAAGCCGAGAACAATTATAAGTATAACTATTTAAACCCAATGTACCATTACAAAATCTAGATCAATTATAGATACATTTATTTAATTACAATGTACCACTCTAATACATATACAAACTTAATAATTAATTAGTATAATATAAATTGGTAGTTATATAAATTGGTAGTTACAAACTTAAAAAAAAAAAAGCACTGTTCACACCGACCAAGGGAAATTATATATATATAATTCCCTAGCAACGCCCTATCATGTTTCACCATTCTTACCCTTGGTTATATCATAAAATATCACTTAAAATATTAGTGACAAATAAATTAGGCATAAACATAATACTAATCCTTTGAGATTCGAATATCTTAATTTTCATACTTATTGAAGCTCCAAAACTTTAAATTACAAATGTACCAATCATGTAACACCGGAGATTTTTATTGCATTAAAAGAGGAATAAAAATAGGGTTTGATATTTTAACCAAGTTTAAGGGTTAAATGTGTCAATTATGAAAGTGGTTGCACTGAAAAGTTTCTAGTTAAATGCTAGATCTTCAATTAAGTATACTTTGTAGTTAAAATCTAATGATAAAGTTGGGATGTTTATGTGCATATTACATACAAAAATCGGTTGAAGGTATATGGATTTAGGGTTTTTTGCAAGAGCTATCTTAAAATGTGAGATCTAGATCTTCTTTTTTTTTATTTTTTTATATGTTTTACGACTGATATGCATTCCAATTGAAGATTATAGACCTATTATTATACATGATAAAGGTTATACTTTTATGATAACATAATGATTCTTAGCCTTAGTATGAATCAAATAGTAGAGTTTCACTATATGAAAGCTGATGGTGTACTTGGTTTAGGTATTTGACCTAGTACCTAGGTTAGTACCTTGCATAGTATGCGGTTGTGTAATACTCGACCTAGGTTAGTATCTGGTAGACTACTAGTTCTTGGCTCCTAGAAGTTCTCGCACAAACAAGTTCTCGCCTGCAAGTTATCACATGATGAAAAACTCGCATCATAAAGGTTTAGAAAGACAAGGTTCTCGGCCTTGACGGGTACTCGTCCTGCAGTCTTGCTACCTCTTTAGTTGTCGCCCCCTACTTGCTCGTTCGCAATGACTACTACAAGAAAGTAGTCCCTATCTCTAAAGGGGAAGCTTCGGTTTCTGTTATCTTAAATGAGAGCCGATCTACTTTGGTTAGCCGAAAAGACTCGTAGGGGAATCGGAACATACCAAGATAGCATAACAACGAAGGTAATCGATCCTTCAATCGGGCCATATACATTTACTTGATATTATTCCTGGTTACTTACGTGGCCTATTAATGGTTCACCTGTGGTAGACTATTTTTAGGTCAAGACTTAGGTTTGACCTTACTATGATGTGACCCACCTAAGTTATTTACTGAGGAAAATATATGTGATGCATGCATGAATCTATGGAGTGAAAGGATGATGCAAAGTATTATGTAAATAAAGTGGAAGATAACCGAAATGACACTAGAACCTTATAAAAATGTTTAATGGGCCAAAATATGAATAAGAAGTCCCTCAAGCAATGACAATGGACAATGAAATGGAGTTGTGCTATGCAGTCTCAACTAACAGTACGCATTTTATGCATGCGACTAATATCATCAGGGGCGTTGATATTCGTTGTCAATGCTATATATTATAAATGGTTACGGGACTTGTTGTTCCTTACTTCAAAAGGAAATCTGACATGGATGAAATGTGCATACTTATAATGCATGGGTAGTTGTGAAGGGTTTGACCCAAACTCTAGAAAATGATTAGGATACACCTCCTCACTAGTAGCCATGACTAAGTCCATTACGAAACTAATTGGCATGGTAGCATATTATAATCATGGGATATAACGAACCGATGTCAAATGGCTTTCCTTAATAGGCAAAATGTTTTATTGATCCAAAACATCATGATAAAGTTTGTAAGCTTATCGGATGCAATTACGAATTAAAGCAAGCATTGAGGAGCTAGAATCATCACTTCGATGAGAAAATTAAAGAATATAGACATATCAAAAAGGAAGATGAGCCGTATATTTACATAAAGACTAGTATAAGTACAGTTCTATTCCTTATCGCATATGTCGATAACATATTACTTATTGGAAATGACATTCCTCCTTAAAAGGATGTGAAATCCTGGTTAAAGAAAGTGTTTTATAACAAAAGAAGTTAAAGAAATTGCTTGGATAGGAATTAAAATCCCAGGGATGGATCAAAGCTGGATTTGTAAGAGCCTAAAGTTTCATTAGAATCGCTTAAAATTCTAAGTATAATAGGAATGGACTAAAGGTTGCTTATAAGAAAACTAATACCCTAAATTCTAACTATAATAAGAAGGGGAGCCGCCCTTTTCTATTATTTGCATTTAAAGAGTTTCTTAAGAAGCTAGAAAGAGAAAGCTGTTGTTAGAGAGAAAAAGTCAAGAAAAGTGACCAAAGTTATGAATTTCTCATAACTTTTCCTTACTCTAAGCTAGATCTAGGTTTATATGGTGATTATGGTGTAGTTTGTTTTTTCAGATGTAAAATGTCTGTAGTCTACGGACCATAACTATAGGCATCTGAAGAATAAAAGGTAGACCAAACCTGTGCAGTCAACAAGAAGAAAACTATTTGTTGTTAACTTCTGTAGACTGTTAAAATAAATTATAATTTAAATAGTTCTGCATAATATACAAATAAACTGATTTTTTAAACTTAAAATAGTCCTTCAACATTGAAATTTAAAACAAATAGTTATACATTCATAAAACAACAATAGTATTTTTAAATCATCTATTACATAGTTTGCATTAACTGCTCAATAATTTCATCTTGTAATCGATTCATATATTTCCGATCCGATGCAGTACCATGTGATTCAACCTCGTCTTCATCAGCATCAACGTGCACATGGCTATTTCAAAATGACAAATTGGGTTGATTTTATTATGTAAAGAACTCATCTCTCAAACCCTTTTTCCTTATAAAATTATGTAGCGTAAAACAAGTAATAGTAATATTTCTTTGTGTAACTAACGGAAATGATACCATCCTATTCAATATATGGAATTATGCTTTCAAGACACCAAATGCACGCTCAATGATGTTCCAAAGTTTCGCATGTACATGGTTAAATTTTTTCTTTATTAGTCAATGCACGTATCCGACGAAAATCTCCAAGCTAATATCTCATATTACGATATGGAGTCACAAATCCTCATATGTATGCATAAGCGGCATCATAAAGATAATATTTATCTATAAAGATATACAATTAATTAGAATATAAACTAATATACAAATATTTAACATATCATAAGAATACCCGGTAAATGGTGCATCTGGATTTCATAATGCCTCCGATAATATTCTAGAATCATGTGCTACTCTTTCCAACCGGCCACAATGAACGTAAAAATCATGTTGAAGTCACAAATTGTTAATACATTTTTATAACAATCTCCTTTTCCCCTTCCTCTATATAAATCTTGTTTATTAGTAGGGACAATAACATGTATCAAAGTTTCATATAGTGCACCAACCGCTCCTTTAAAAACCCGTCGTAGCCTCTTGTTATGTCTTGGAATGTTTGGATTCGGATTGAAAGAAGTTGGTACTACCGTATCTTTGACGAAAAGCTTCATTTTATCTGAGACTTAATAAGAAATTATGAATGGTTTGCTTTGATTGTTGAAATCTGTGCTTGATTACCAAGTGCCGTTGATTGTGACCGATATTATAAAAAACATAGTCATCTTCTCCTCAACCGATACATGTTTACTATCCTTTAACGAATAATTTATTCTAAAATGTACACATAGTCTAACAAAGGATTCACGAGACATACGTAGCATTTCAATGTATTATTTGGGATTTCCATGCAATGACTCTAACATGTATTTATGTCCCGTCATATTCGAATCATTGTCTCGCATTCGTTTTAAACCTCTTCTCCAAAAAAACCGGACATACAAGTACATAAGAATTACGAGTAGTATTTTTTAATTATAATCCATTATGATCCTATGATAAATAAGCATTAAACATAAACAACCATTAAACATCAAACCAACATAAACAAGCATTAAACATAAACACCACCTAATTAAACATAAACAATCATTAACCATAAACAAACATCAAACAACAGTGTTTGAAACATAACCAAAAGTATCTAATGTTTGCAACATAACCAAGAGCATCAAACCAACATAAACAAGCATATATATTGCTTCACTACTTAATTAGTCCTAACATTATAGTCGTCATCGCAATCCATCCTTTTAATACTTCAGGAATATCTGGCAATGTCATCCATGACTCTCTCATATCTGAGGACACTCTAAAAATATGAAAAGCAGCTAAAAATAAAGGATCTACCATGTCTGACCTAACCATCTTTAACATTTCAGAACATTCAAGAACTATAGGCCCTTCTTTGCCTTTGATCAAATACTGTAAATTCTTTTGCATATCAAGTGCTATGTAACATCTCGTCTAGTGGGTGAGAATAAAATATGTAAGATAAACAAGTAAGTTACGGGTCAATGACCATTAAAATATAAACGTCTAGATTTAACGTTTAAATTCGTTTAAATATATAATAACAATGATAATAATAATAATAATGACTTGCGTGTGATATGTTGATTAGCATAAAACAACATAATTATATTATATTATTTTAATATTTGGTGTTATATTAAGTTAAATATATTAATATATGTATAAATAAATGATAGATATGGATAATGCTTAACGATAATGGTTAAAATATGATATATCTTTGTTAAAATCAAAAATTATTATTTTAAGTTGTTATTTTAGTTTAAACCTTCATCTTGAAGATTCCATAGTCGATTTGAATATTAAATTACTAAAAATAAATGTGAAAGTTAAACTTCATGACGAAGGTATTGTCTTCAAAATCTCACACATATATATATTGGTGGTGTGGAAATTGAATACAAGAAACTAAACAACAACAAAAAAGAGGTAAAAGAAATAAATCGAGGAATAAACTAGCAGGAAGAAATAAAATACAATAAGAAGAAAGTATAACTACAGTAGTGTTAAGCGATTGTACTATCACTGGTATCAGGAGGTAAGTGCCTGATAAGTACACTGACCCATAACTAAATCATATTGCCTGTTAATTACATGTTATATGTTTTAGTTGTTATGAATTCGTATGATTGTGTGGAGATGAACATGTTTACTTACATGTTATATGTGTTTATATGTTATATACACACATGATTGTGGTAAAAATTGTTACCGGGGTTATGGGTCCTGAAAGGATCTCAGCATCTAGTTTGATCAATTAGATTAGATTTGCAGTGGAATTAGTACACGAATTAGACAAATTCAAACAAGAACACAAGAGATTTATCAATGAAACAGTACGGTTATAGAATGAGAGAAAGTTTCTGCACAAAAGATGTATTTCATTAATATAAGCTTCGGCACCTTACAATTAGGTCATCTTTCCTTTTATAGGGAAAGATGATATCAGCTGATGTTACTTGACAGTGACATCTAACTATTATTATAACAAACTACTGAAAGTTAACACAACTACTGAAGATGTCAAACAGCTAACATCTTCTTACAAAAATACTAAGTTTTAACTATCACTACAACTACTGACAAAAACTACTGAAACTACAATGACTGAAGAACATGCTCTTCAGTCGTTTTACAAGTACTGAAAAAGAAATGAAACTACTGAAAAGAAAAGACTGAAAGGAAACCATCACAACAACTGAAGAATACTTCTTCAGTTGTTGTGACAAAGTCTGAAGGCTTCAGTACTTGGACTTCGGACTTGAACTTCAGTTGTTGTCATCAGCTGATGTCTTCAGTCTTTGTACTTCAGCTGTTGATCTTCAGTACTTTAGTCTTCAGCTGTTGATCTTTAGTACTTTAGTCTTCAGCTGTTGAAGTCTTCAGCACTTTAGTCTTCAGCTGTTGATCTTCAGTACTTTAGTCTTCAGCTGTTCAAGTCTTCAGTCTATGTCAAATAGCTGATGAGGCCTTCAGCAGTTGTTGTGATGTCTTGTGGGACTTAAAGGTTTTTCTGATCTGGCTCGTTGGTTCTTTTGGTCCAACAAACTCCCCCTAAACCAATGCAGCCAAAACCTTTAAGCTTATTGAAGTGTCCCACTTATTAAGGTAGAAAGATTGGTCTTTTGTCTTCGAGATCAGCTCAGAAGTGACCCTTGTCAGCACAGGCCTGGGAAGAAGTCTCAAGAATCTGATTGGCAAAGGATGGATGGGAACTCTGTCTTGGGGAACTAGACACAAAGCTGTTACCTCATCCATGAGATCTACTTCCTAACTATGAGCCTATATGATTCTCTGGTGTAGGCTTCCAAAAATACAATCTGTTCATCCATGGTTAGCTCTTCAGCCTCACCTTCAAAGAATCCTTCTGGCCCATAGAACTCAGACAGGTATTTGACTTGTTTTCCATTTTTAAGCTCCACTGTTATGATCTCTCTGTAAGCAAACTCATCCGGGTGATTACCCTTAAGTAACAGTTGGTGCTCATCCTTCCTGATTTCATCAAGCCTCTTATACACCAGCCCCTTTTTCACCATTCTATTTTCCAGCATCTTTTGTGGGGGCATATTAGATGTATAGGCCTTCTTGAAATCTTCAAGGATCTCCCAGGGTGATATTACAATGGCAAGTATGATCACTGCATCTACAATCCTTTTCACTTGCCTATTGTATCTCTGAGGGATGTCTTTCTTCTGGATCCTATGAGACACCCTGGGATCAGGCCAAATCCTCACTCTCTCTTTCTGATACTGAAATGTCTGCCTGAGAGTGTACAGCCTCTGAGCATGTTTCCTCATGCTTATGATTGATGAGGAGGCTGGATATGCTTTGTCTACCCTCTTCAACAATTCCTCATCATGATGTTTGTGAAGCTCTTCTTCTTCTAGCTTCACTTTCATAGTCTGTCTTTGAAGCTTAGGAGTGATTGTTGAAGGGAGACTTTTGGCCTTAGTAATGTAAGTACAGCTGAGATAGGCAGCCTATCTTCTTCCTCATCATCATCTTCTTCTTCATCTTCAAGCCTCAACACCCTTCTCTTCCTCTTCAAGGGTGCATCATCGGCTATTGGTTTTGTGGGTGAGGGAGTTGGTTTTGTGGGTTGTGGTGGTGGTTGTTTTGGTGTGGAAATTTTGGCAGGCTATTCTAGCAGTTTGGATGTGAGTGAGGCTTTGGTTTGCTTGGCTAAAGCAGTCATGTTCCCAGCACCGGCTTCACTCAGGGCTTCTATGACCAGCCCCTTGGTAAATTCTTCAGACGAACAGATCTTGGTGGTTATTGCCAAGATGTTGTCCCTGGTCCATGACTTGATCTCCAGGACTGATCTCCCCAGATACTTCAAAGTGAACCTTGCCATAGCCTCAAGTCTCTCCTTCTCTTCTTAGCTATAGCAAGTCCATCGGTTTTCTATCTCTTGTACCTCTAACTTCCGGATCTCTGAGTCAAGTTATTTAGTGTCAAAACCTTGCCTAAACAACTGATCAATGATGTTATCCATTGATCGGCTGTGTTGGGCATCAGCTTCCTTTACCATCTCATCCAACTTCTTCTCAGACTCCTTTTCTCCCTTCTTCTTCTTGTATGTGACATGAAAGTCTTTTGCACTTTCAGTCACTTTCTCCATATCAGTTCCCTTCTCAACCTCCTTCTTCTTCTCAGTCTCCACTACCAACTCCTTCTCTATTTCCACCTATTTCTCAATTTCTTTCTCTTTCTCTATTTCCTCCTCAATCCTCTTTCTCTTGATGGCTTTCACTGACTGAGTCTCCCCCTTTTTGGTTGCATTGGTTGCAAGCGTTTGACTGTCAGAAAGCTTCTTGGTCACAGCAACATCCACCAGTGGCTGTATAGTCGAGGGAACCTCTCATCAAGGGTTTTGATCACTATATCAGTGATAATGGGTGTGATGAGAGGCAGGGAGTTTTGAAAGATAGCAACTATTTGCTCAGGGGGTTCTGTCCCTGAGAAATAGTGCCAGAATCTGAGGCTGGTGGTCGAGATTTTAGGAGAGGCTCGGTGTTTGTGAGACCTTCAGATGAAGGTGCCATCTGTTGGGTTATTTTGGTGGTAGATGGACTTGATTCTTGAGAGAGTTGGGCAAGTAGCTCTTTTAATCTACTTACCTCCTCCTCAAGAATAGTGTTCTGGGCTAGAACATCATAAAAGAAGCCCAGGTCATCATCAGCTGTTGCTGAATCACCTGACCTCCTGATTGGATCAGGATGTACATGTGCTGAGTGTGGCTCAGTATACACATGTGCCCCTTGTTCTTGGTACTGGGGACTTCCTATCTCAGGACTAGAACCTTTATCGGCAGTTGCCTCTGGTGAGGACTTAGATATGTTACCAGCTTCATCATGTTCATTTGCTGAATCAGGGGAAGTGGCAGCCTCACCAGATGTTCTTGTCTCCTCTTCCACACTTGGAGACAGAACATAGTATTCCCGATGCTGTGGGTTCTCATCCACACTTTGATCCTCCCTCTCATCGGTTGGGGTTTTCCCAGTTGTTATAGGTTCCTGGGGAGAGGGTGGAGTGTCGAGATGAGTCAACACTTCTGCAATAATGAATGTTGGACTGTGAGGGGCGGTTGCATTGGGAGATGGGGTTGAAGCAGTATGCACCTGGGGAGATTGGTGCGTTTCAATGGCAACCTCCTTAAATGAGAAAGGTTCCAGATGTGTGGATGCCCCTGATGTGGTTGTTGCAGGCTCCTGTTGAGAGGATGCCTGAGCGGTTGAGGTTGGTGGAGTCCTTGTATCTACTGGGGATTAATGCCAGTAGATATATCCTGCCTTTGTGTTGTAGGGCATCCTCAGGGGACTCATCTCCCTGAGTAGCCTTTTTGGGCTTTTTGGATTTGGGTTTGGTGGGGACTTTGGATTTGAATGTGGAGGCTGTGGGTTCCAGCTACGTGGGTTTTCGCAGCTTGGCAGCCTTTTTGAGTGTCTGGTCAGAGTTGTGCCTGGAGTATACCTCAGGCAATACAGCCATGGTAGGGACTCCAAGGCCAACAAGTACCTCAGCATTCAGCTGGTTCTCTATAATGGCCATTATGAACCGTGGATATAATATCCATCGGTTAGCAATAGGTTTTGAGGCCATATCCTTAACTTCTAAAAATATTATTTCAGAAAAATTTAAGTTTTGTTGCTCAAGGATAGAGAATAATACCTGCTGCCACCTGGAAGACATTTAGTCCCATGAGGAGGTTTTTGGGGCTAAGCAGACATTCACCATGTGGAATATAAGGCGTTCCGCGTCATGAAAATTCTTCTTTAGGATGGTAGAAGCACTGAGGTTACCCTGGTATCCATGGTGGGCAAAGGATAGATCAGTGGTGCCCTTTGGATATCCAGTGGGGAAGGTGGCATCATCCAGTTTTAGAGTTTGGCAAAGGATTGCGGAGTGATGACCACCTTACGGTTGTTGATGAACGACGGAAGAGAGACCTCGGTGTCATTCTCCCCAGTGAGGGTGACGTTCGTCCAAAACTGGTTTAGGGATTCGGCGTGGATGGTGGGATTGATGAGAAAGGCCGTTTGGTATGGGGAATCGACCATGAGATCAATGGCATTATCGAACTTGGTCCAAAATGGTGATTTGGTCAGGTAGGCAACACAGTTGTGTCTAGGTTTAAGTTGCATGGTCGCCATTAATATGAGGAGAGAGGTTTCAGAGTTTTTGAATGTTAGGTTATGAGAGAATGAAAAACTCTGAAGTTAGGGTTAGGCATTTATAATGGTTATGAAACAGCTGAAAGGAAACGACTGAAGGTTTTGGTGTTAGTCATCAGTTGTTTAAAACGACTGATGACATGGTTTTAACCTTCAGAGGTTGTAAACAACTGAAAGCTTGGTGTTAGTCATCAGTAGTTGTAAACTACTGAAGACATAGTTTTGCTTTCAGAGGTTGTAAACAACTGAAGACTTGTTGTTAATCATCAGTAGTTGAGAACTACTGAAGATATGGTTTTTATCTTCAGACGTTGTAAACAACTAAAAGCTTGGTGTTAGTCATCAGTAGTTGTAAACTACTAAAGACATGGTTTTGCTTTCAGAGGTTGTAAACGACTGAGGACTTGGTGTTAGTCATCAGTAGTTGTAAACTACTGAAGACATAGTTTTGTCCTTTAGTTGTTTGGATATGAAACATCAGATGTTGAAATCAGCTAAAGAGTAAAATTTACTCATCAGCTGTTGTCGTCAATTTAGTTGTTTCATTCTGACCTCAACATTTACTCATCAGACTTTATCTGAATTTCAGATGTTTTATTGGCCTTTAGCTCTTGTGAATATTTATTCTTCAGAGCTTGTGAACAAATATTGTCTTCAGTACTTATGTGTAAAATTACTCATCAGTATTTATGGACAAAATTTGTTCTTCAGTACTTATTTGTGAAAACTAGACATCAGTAGTTATAACCACATCAGTAGTTGTAACTGCATCAGCTGTTTTCAACAAATAATGCACTTCAGTACTTTGAAGTATGTTTGCCTTCAGTAGTTAGAACATATCAGTAGATATGAAAAATACTGAAGACAAATAACTCATCTGTACTTTTTTTGACTTTTATATACTAATACTCATCAGTATTTGTGACCTGAGAGCATCAGTATTAGTCAATTTATTCTAGCTGCAACATACCAAGCCTTAGTACAAGATTTTGAAAAGTTGCACTATCTAAAGGCTTAGTAAATATATCTGCAAGCTCATCAGCACTAGGAACAAACTTTGGATCAATCAGACCTTTTTCATAACAATCCCTAATAAAATGATGTCTGATCTCAATATGTTTGGTCCTAGAGTGCTGGACTGGATTCTTAATAATACAAAGAGCTGAAGCACTATCCATGAGTAATGGTGTCTTAGTCTCTATAATGCCATAATCCAACAATTGATTCTGAAGCCAGAGTCTGAGATGTACAACTTGCAGCAGCAATGTACTCAGCTTCAGCAGTGGATGTAGCAATTGATGTTTGTTTCTTACTATGCCAAGAAACTAAACAATTGCCTAGGAATTAGCATCCTCCAGAAGTTGATTTTCTGATCATTTTGCATCCTGCATAGTCACTATCAGAGAAAGCAACTAATTTGCAAGAATACCCAGTGGAATACCAAAGTCCTAATGATTGAGTACCTTGCAAATATCTAAAGATCCTTTTGACTGCAATCAAATGGGATTCTTTAGGTGCAGCCTGAAAACTAGCACAGACACATGTTGCAAACATAATGTCTGGTCTAGAAGCTGTAAGGTACGTCAAGGACCCAATCATACATCTGTAAAGGGTTTTATCAACCGCTTTACCTTTCTGATCAACATCCAGTTGTGTGGTGCTGCTCATGGGAGTAGAACAGGGCTTACAGTTTTGTAAATCAAACTTATTCAAAAGATCTTTTATATATTTGGACTGATGAATGAAGGTTCCATCAGTCTTTTGTTTGATTTGTAAACCCAGAAAGAACTGTAATTCTCCTATGGCACTCATTTCAAACTTCTTTTGCATTAAGTTTGTAAATTCATCACACAACTGTGGATCAGAGGATGCAAAAATAATATCATCAACATAAATCTGAACAAGGAGCTTATGCTGTCCCACTTTCTTTATGAATAAAGTTTTATCAATGGAGCCTCTAGTGAAATTATTTTGTAGAAGAAAATTTGATAATGTTTCATACCAGGCTCTAGGAGCTTGTTTCAACCCATAAAGAACCTTATCAAGCTTATACACCCAATCAGGATGTTTATTGTCCTCAAAGCCTGGTGGTTGACACACATAAACTTCCTCTTTTATTTTACCATATAAAAAGGCACTTTTGACATCCATTTGAAAAACTTTAAGATTGTGAAAGGCAGCATAGGCTAAGAACAATCTAATTGCCTCCAGTCTGGCTACAGGGGAAAAGGTTTCATCATAATCAATACCTTCTTCTTGTGCAAACCCCTGTACAACCAGTCTGGCCTTGTTCTTAACAATTTGACCCTTTTCATCTGTTTTATTCCAAAACACCCATTTAGTGTCTATTGCACACTTACCTTGGGGTAAAGGAACAAGCTCCCACACTTGCTGCTTTTTGAACTGAAGAAGCTCAAGCTGCATTGCTTCAACCCATCCATTGTCTCTTAGTGCAACATGGTAGTTCTTTGGCTCTTGCTGACTGATGAAGAGAGCATAGAAGCAGAAATTAGACAATTGACTTCTGGTTGAGACACCAGCATTGATATCACCAATGATTGAGACATTGGGTGATCCTTCAGTTCTTGATAAACAATGAGGTCTATGCAAGTGTTTGTAGGACCTTCAGCAGCAACAGATGTTGATGAAGATTCTTGAAAGCATGTTGGTGATGGAAACTCAAATGAAGTTAAGGATGCAGAAATCTCATCAGCATTTGTTGTGGATAGAGCTACTGAAGCTATAGGAGCATCAGGTTTAGATGACTCAGGAAGATGGTCATTAAACCTGAAAAGGTGAGTACTGGCTATATCATCATCAGTACCACCAGGTGGAGAACTGTTGACAGGAGCAACAGCTGGAGCCTGATAAGGAACATATTGCAGTATGTCCAAATCAAATAACTCCATAGGGTTTTGTGGAATCTTGTCCTTTGGAGATTCATTAAACTTCACATGCAAAGTCTCTTCAACTATCTTTGTTCTGCAGTTGAAAACTCTATATGCCTTGCAAGTTGATGAATAACTAACAAAATACCCTGCATCCACCTTTGATTCAAACTTCTGGAGTGGATTGCTTGTGTTGAGAATGTAACATGGACACCCAAATGCTCTAAAGAATGAAATCAAAGGGGCCAAATGATGTAGTACTTCATAAGGAGTCTTCATCAACCTTTGATTCACTAACACTCTATTGTGCACATAGCAAGCTGTGTTGACAGCTTCAGCCCAAAAGGTCAGTGGCAATCTTGAATCAGCCAACATTGACCTTGCAGCTTCAATAAGGGTTCTGTTCTTTCTCTCCACCGCTCCATTTTGTTCAGGAGTTCTGGGAATGCTAAACTGCCTCTTAAGTCCCTTCGACAAGTAAAAGTCATCAAGTGTGTGATTGCTAAATTCTGTGCCATTATCACTCCTCACACACTTGACTGGAAGGGAATACTGCTTCTCCACATATAACATAAAGTTCATAATAGCTTTTGCAGCTTCATCTTTGGAATGCAAGAAGAAAGTCTTTACAAATCTGGAGTAATCATCCATAATTACCAGACAGTATTTCTTCTTTGCCATGCTCATTACTCTGACAAGACCAAAAAGATCCATATGCAGTAATTACAAGCAGGCAGTGGACTTTGGCTCTTCTATTGGAGGGAATGAAACTTTGTGTTGCTTTCCCTTTAAACAAGCAGTGCAGTTGTCTTCACATTTGAACTCCTTCAGCAACCCTCTTACTAAACCATGGTGTATCAGCTGGTTCATGTTTTTGAGATTTACATGACCCAACCTTCTATGCCATAGAGTAGATTCTTGAGGAGAAGCCCTGGAGAATAGGCAAGGATGGCCTTTTAGATCTATTTTCTTGGAAAGATCTAAGGCATATACTATTCATGTCCTGTTGGCCTTCAGGAGAGTATGATCATCCAACACCTTGTCAATCAAACTCAGAACTTTAGATGACAGAATCCTGCAGTTCTGACTGATGAAAAGAGCAACATGGCCTTTATCACACATTTGACTGACACTCAAGAGGTTGTACTTGAGATTCTCCACATGGTTAACATCATCAAACCTTATTTCCCCATTAGAAACAAAGCCTTTGCCGATGATGTAACCCTTAGCATCATTACCAAAAGAGACAAACCCCTTCTTTTCTTGAGAGTAGTCATTAAGAAGAGAGCTACTCCCTGTCATATGCATGGATCCTCCACTGTCTACATACCAGATGCTTCTTTGGCATGCTGAAGAATCCTACAATTATCACAACAAATTAGTTAGATTTTGAGACCTAAACCTTTTTGGTTTTGGGTCTGTTCTCATCAACAGATGGTAAACTGACTGGTTTGTTATGAATAGCAGCCTGAGGTGATGGATATGGTATAGAAGAGGAATCCTTTGGCTTGGATTTCCTTTTCTGTGGTTTCAGCACAGGAGCATCTAATTGGTTGACTCTCCCCAATAGATGTTGAACCATCATAACAAGTTGTGTCTGATTTTGTGATAAAGCTTTCAGCTCATCAGACACATTAGTACTTGAGTTTGATGGATTCCTGTGTTGTACCATCTTCCTTTGAGCAACCTCAGCTGTTGCCTGATTAACCCCTTCCCTTTTGGATTTCTTTTTGGACTTTGGGGTTACAGGTTTTGATGTTGCTGGTACAAACTTGGTCTCAAACTCAGTTTTCATTTTGTCCATTTTCTTTTTAATGTTCTTATTGTGTTTGAGTTTGGAGCCCTTTTTATACCAGCAATCATCAGTAAGATGATTGAATAAGCCACATATTTCACATGGCTTTTTCTTCATCTTTAGTTGATCATCTGCTGAAGAAGATGAAACTACTGAAGACTTGTTCTTCAGCAGTTTTCTATCAGTACTAGCATTCCTGATATCTTCTTCAGTAGTTTTCCCACCCTTTCTACTTGCAGTTTTCTTCCCTTTAGTACTTGCAGTAGTTTGGGTTTGTTCTTCAGGTGTTATAACTTGCTCTTTAGTACTTTCAGTACTTTGTGAGATAACACCTGAAGTGATCAACTTTTTGATCATGTGAGTGTCAGCAATTAAACCATCAATATCAGCTGATTAGTTCTGTGAGGAATTAATGCTGACTTCAACTTCTGATGGTGCTGTATCAGATAGTAAATCACATAATGAGAAGGATTGGTTATTGATTTCTCCTTCAGATTCTACTTCTGCTCTGGGAGTAAAATCTGTAAGAGGAGCAGTGTGATTATAACCAATGCCAAACTTCACATTGGAAGCTGATTGCTTGCTGAGACGCATTTCAAAACCCTTGCAGGATTGTACCCAGCGATCACACTCTACCTGGGTAGCTGCAAGTGTTTCCTTGAGGTCTCTATACTTCTCTAGAAGTACCTCTTCCCTAGCCTTATCATCAGTGATTTGGCATTTAAGTTTATAAATCTCATTATTCTTATCATTAAGCACAGACTCAAATTCAGCTTTTCTTTTGGAAATTATTTGCTCTAGCTCAAGGTTTTTGGTAATTAAAGCTACATTTGCTTCTCTAATAGATGCAAATATGGCTATGCATGATTCAGAACATAACTTGGCTTTGGCCTCAGAGGATACCTGTGATACCTGTGATATGGAGGCATTGGAGGATGAGCTATCAGCAGACTCCAGGGCCATGAGAGCAAGGTTTCCAAAAGGATTGTCACCACCATGTTGACCAGCACCAGGAAACAGTTGTTCATGACCAGACATATCATCTGGTAAACTGCTCCAGTCAACAACTCCTGGGGTGAAAAAGCTGTGTTGTTGAGGTTGAGATTGTTGATGAGATTGGGATGGTTGAGGCTCAGGAAGAGCATGTGGTTGTTGAGCAATGGGTGCTTGGACTTGACAGGTCTGTGGCATGTAGAAGCAGGGGTAAGGATATGGCATATGACCTTGAGGGACAAAATATGCAGGTGATGACTGAGCTTGTGATGGATGACCATAACTGGTAGAATGTTGCCCTTTAATCTGTGAGCTATTGCTTGGGAAAGTCACAAAGGGTGCAGATGAGTTAGATCCAGATGATCTACACTCTCTAGCAAAGTGTCCAAGCCTATGGCACTTGTGACACCTCAACTTGCTCTTGTCAAAACCAACTTTGGTTTTGCCAGAGAGTTCAGGGAATTTCCTACCAGTTCTTTTGTAGAACTTTTGAGATCTGATATTGATCATTGCCATTTGGCTCAAAATATCCATCTCTTCCAGTCATCATCTGGAATGCCCTTCAGATCCTCCATCAGAAAGCACAAGTTATCACTGATACCACCTGAACTACCATCAACTCCAACAAAAGCATGTTCAGTATTAGTAGAGAAATCAATATGCTCATCATAGTCACTCTCTAATGCAGCATATTCCGACTCCTGACCTATCAGTGCAGTATTGCCTGATACAAAGTCATCAGTGAGCTTACCAGATGATGACAACTTCCTTTTCTGTTCTATCTCTCTTTCAAATGTAAGCAGTTTCCCATGAAGTTGGGTGAGAGATAGAGTGCTCAGATTTGCACTAGAGCATAGGACAATAGTGTATGTGTCCCATCTCTCAGGCAGGGATCTGAGGAATCGGTTGTTCATCTGGTTGTTTGAATACTCTTGTTTAACCATTTTCAGCTCAGAAATCAAACATGAGAATCGCTCAAACTGTTGAGTCAGAGTCTCACCCTTCCTATGAGAGAATGTCTCATATTGTTGGTTAAGGATTTCCCTAGTTTTTGCTAAGACCTCATCAGTTCCTCCGAATTGTTCCTTAAGAGCAACCCAGAGATCATGAGCAGTTTCATGATGCGTAAGCCCTGAATAGATTTCATTACGCAGTGCCATGGCCAGAATTCCATGGGCTTTAGCATCAATTTCGAACAACTTTAGATCTTCATCCGAATATTGATCAGGTTTCTTCGGAACCTTCTCATTTGATTCAGGAACGCTTACCATAGGCTTGTATGGTCCATGCACCCCTGATTTCCAACAACCAGCGCTGTTGATAGACGATGATGGAGCATACGTCGTTGTCATATGTTATACTCACTCCTAACAAGCATCGGAGGCTTTGTTGAGGAGCCAGTATTGTGAGGATCATTTGTTGGTGTCGCCATTTCAGAATTCAAACAAATTCAAGGTAAACTAAACAAATCTAGCTCAAAACCACTTGGAACCTCAAATTGAATGGCCAGAAGCAACAGAAACTCAATCTCTATAACCGATTCTTGCAAATTTGCTAATTCGATCAAACGTAGATAGCAAAAGAGCAGTTTCAATGATCAATTGTTAAATCGATCAATGATTAACCAGCTCTAATACCATTTGAAAGGATCTCAGCATCTAGTTTGATCAATTAGATTAGATTTGCAGCGGAATTAGTACACGAATTAGACAAATTCAAACAAGAAAACAAGAGATTTATCAATGAAATAGTACGGTTATAGAATGAGAGAAAGTTTCTGCACAAAAGATGTATTTCATTCAATATAAGCTTCGGCACCTTACAATTAGGTCATCTTTCCTTTTATAGGGAAAGATGACATCAGCTAATGTCACTTGACAGTGACATCTAACTGTTATTATAACAAACTACTGAAAGTTAACATAACTACTGAAGATGTCAAACAGCTGACATCTTCTTACAAAAATACTAAATGTTAACTATCACTACAACTACTGATAAGAAACTACTGAAACTACAACGACTGAAGAACATGCTCTTCAGTCATTTTACAAGTACTGAAAAAGAAATGAAACTACTGAAAAGAAAAGACTGAAAAGAAACCATCACAACAACTGAAGAATACTTCTTCAGCTGTTGTGACAAAGTCTGAAGGCTTCAGTACTTGGACTTCGGACTTGAACTTCAGTTGTTGTCATCAGCTGATGTCTTCAGTCTTTGTCTTCAGTCTTTGTACTTCAGCTGTTGATCTTAAGTACTTTAGTCTTCAGTTGTTGATCTTCAGTACTTTAGTCTTTAGCTGTTGAAGTCTTCAGCACTTTAGTCTTTAGTTGTTGATCTTCAGTACTTTAGTCTTCAGCTGTTGAAGTCTTCAGTCTTTGTCAAACAGCTGATGAGGCCTTCAGCATTTGTTGTGATGTCTTGTGGGACTTAAAGGTTTTTCTGATCTGGCTCATTGGTTCTTTTGGTCCAACAGGTCCAGTATATGAATTAATAAAAAAAGAAATTAAATATATATAAGGAGTTCGGGTGTTGAAATCCCAAGGGGTTTAGATGTTAAACTCCACATATATAAAAAGGAGAGTTAAATATATGTAAGGATTTCGGATGTTGAAATCCCAAAGGGTTCGGGTGTTGAACTATATATATATATATATATATATATATATAATATATATATATATATATATATATATATATATATATATATATATATATATATATATATATATATGGTGCGTATATATATATATGTATATATATACATATGTGTATATATATATGTATATATATATATATATATATATATATATATATATGTATATATATATATGTGTATATATATATATTAGATTAATTATTAACCCTCAAAGGTTGAAAATAAACCATAAGGAATTCGAGTGTTGAGTTCCAAAGAAAATTAGTAGGGATTAAATAAAAATGATTTTGGGGTGTTAAACCCCAATAAAAAATAAAATATGTTTTAAGATAAGGATGTGTACTTAGTTAGCGAAAGCTAATAAAAATATTTTTAAATGTTTTTAGGAAAAACACCTATAGATGGTTAAAGCTTCGTGGACGTGAAGGGATGGATAACAAACTCTACTTTAATGTTTAAAAGTTATAGAATAAAAACTCGTTATAAAACAACCATGTTTCTATTGTATTTTTTTAAATGTTATAAAATGATATGTCACTACGAGTGACAATTTTTTTGTAAACTGGGACTTAACTCTGATATAAATTGTAAAAGTATTTTAAAAAATAAGTAAAAATAGTTTTTTTAAAGTTGGTATCAGAGCCAGGTTCGAGAAAATTTAGTATATAAAAGAAATACTTAGTCTCGGACCATAAGTGCTACTGATATAAAAAACAAGAGGGTTCAGTCCAGGAGCGGTACAATAAAGAAGATAAATGGAGATTTTGTATGGATGCAAAGTGAAAACATATGAGAAACTTTGTGTATACTGAAATTTGTATGTACGTTTGAGATGCCATATGGTAGTTGGAAAATTACAATGAGTATAATATATTATTTTCATACATGGTCAGTATGAGATTAATATATCATACCATTGTAAATTTTCAATGATCATATCGTATTGAAAACAACAAAGAGTAAGTGTGGTTATGGGGAGTATATATACATAAGATGATATGTGCATTTATAGTATGTTATAAATGCATATATAGTACTTTTTAGCCTTAAATATATTGTTAGTCTTTACAATAAAGTAAGTAGTATAAAGGCCTTAGATAAGTACTTGTAAAGGATATTAGATAGAATAAAAAATAGCATGAAATAAATAAATTATCTATAGATATGGCGGATTAAAGACGGGAAAATACGATACAAGGTGAGGGAAGTCGTAACACTAAAAAGCATGTAGATAATGCTTCAGAAAGATCAGTGTATTCATCTCATCTTAATAGTAATACAACGTTTGTACCTGAGAAAATTCATAGACAGGTTGACATTGAAGTGAGAAAGATATTTGAAGCCAATATCTCATTTCTTCTAGCTGAAATGCAAAATTCCTTTGGAATTATGCTAGAAGAAAATTTGAAAAAGAATGAAACGACTATAGGAAAACCTATGCAGAATGTGGGAACAGCACCACTAGTCAAAGTCGAAAAATGTCACTGCATATATACAGACTTTATGGCTTGTAAATCGTTATAGTTTAAAGGTGAAATTGACCCTTTGGTGAGCCAAAGATGCATAACAGACATGAAGACTATTTTTGATACGTGCCATTACGACCCGTGCGATGAAGTAATGTTCATGACAAATCAGTTATGTTAATAATATCTAAAGACTGGTGGGATATGATTAAAAAGGAGAAAGGAAGAGAAAGAATTAGGATTATTTCTTGGAAAGAATTCAAGCCAATCTTCTTAAAACAATTTAGTCTCCGTATTGCAATTGATCGTATTACTGAGGAACTTCTTCATATGCATCAGCAACAAGACGGTGGATGAAATCTTTGGAGTTTTCTATGATAAAGCAAAGTTTTGCCCTTCGCTTTTCACAATTGAAGAAATATGGATGACTCGGTTCCATTATATCCTTAAAAAGGAAATCAAATAATTTATTTCTCTATCAAATTATGGAAGTAATGAGGAGCTCCTTAATTGGGCTAGTGAATGGGGATGGAACTGAAAAGACAGAAAGAAAGAGACGGGAAGAGAAAGGCTGATGCAATGGTTCCTGCAGTACCTACGAAACAAACAAACAAACCCAGTATATCCCACTCAAGAGCAGGGTCTGGGGAGGGTAGGTGTCGGCGAGTCTTTCCTCTATCCTGCAGTACCTACGAAGAAAGTAAAATTTATAGAACTTGTAAAGAGTTCAGGCACAATCAAGGAGTATGGTAACTGCCAGTTTTATGGTAAGAGGCATCTTGGGGAGTGTCGTTATAAGAACCCAATTTGTTATAAATGTGAGAAACCAGGGCATACCGTACCATAGTGTATCAGTCCTATGAACTTATGTTATAATTGTTATAGGTCGGGTCATATAAGGAATGATTGTCTAGAGCTGAAAACAAGGGATGGCAAGGGTGTAGAAGGATCGAAAGCCACTAAGAACGTGAAACAGCTAGAAGCCCCAAAAGCACGAGGCAGGGCTTTTCAAATTATTGTAGAAGAAGCAAAGGTTGAACCTCATATCGTCACAGGTACCTTTCCAGTCAACTCCCTCCCAGCCTATATTTTTCTAATTCTAGAGCCAGTAGGTCTTTTATATCTATAAAGTTTGCTTGTCATAGTTTTTTGTTAGAAGTAAATTGATACATGTGTTAAAAGTTGACATAGCTAGCGATAAAAGTTTTGTCGTATCCGAAATATGTTGAAACTATAAAAAATATTCAAGAAGAAGAATATGATATCGACCTAATTCCAATAGAATTAAGAATTCAATGTTATTATTAGGATGGATTGGTTGTCACAACACCATGCGTCGATAGTCTACAATCAAAAGATTGTTCAATATATGTTGCCAATAGGAGAACAAGTCTGCATCTATGGAGAAATAAAGAGCAACATAATTGTATGCTTAATGACAAAAGCCAAGAACTACGTAAAACATGGTCATCAAGCGTTTCTAGCCTATGTGATTAATAAAGAAGTGAAAGAGAAGAAACTTGATGAAGTCCCTGTGGTTAGTGAGTTCCCTGATGTATCCCTTATAAGCTACCAGGTGTTCCACTAGAAAGATAAGTTGAATTCAAAATTGATTTAGTTCCAGGAGCTAAACCTATGGCTAAATAGCCATATCGACCAGCACCAAACAAGATGAAGGAGTTGATGTCTCAACTCTAAGATCTGTTGGATAAAGGTTTCATTCGACCAAGTGTTTCACCTTGGGTCGCGTCTATATTATTCGTTTAAAAGAAGGACGGTAGCATGCAAATGTATATTGATTACCATGAATTAAATAAGCTGACCATCAAATTAGGTATCATTTGACAAGAATTGATGATCTTTTTGACCAACTACAAGGCGCTAACTGGTTCTCAAAGATCTATTTAATGTCAGGTTATCATCAAGTTAAGGTACGAGAAGAAGATGTACCTAAGATAGCTTTTCGTACTCGTTATGGGAACTATCAATTCTTTGTGATGTCATTTTGTTTAACAAATGCTCTATTGGTTTTAATAGATCTCATGAATTGGGTATATAAACGTATGCTTGATCGTTCTGTCATCGTTTTTATTGATGATATTCTTATCTATTCACGAACCGAAGAAGATCACGCTCAACATCTTCGTGAGGTTCTTAATGTACTAAGAAAAGAGAAGTTATATGAAAATTTTTCTAAATGTGCATTCTGACTTTAAGAAGTCCAATTCTAAGATCATGTGGTGAATGCAGAAGGTATTTTGGTGGATCCCGCCAAAATAGAGACTATTATGAAATGTTCACCTCCAAAGACCTCAACTAAAGTCAGAAGTTTTCTAAGCTTAACTGGTTATTATCAACGTTTCATTCAGGATTTCTCAAAGATAGCTTCCCCGTTGACAAAGCAAACTCGAAAAAATTCCAAATTTTTATGGAACCCGGAACAAGAAAAGGCGTTCCAACTTTTGAAAGAAAAGTTAAGTAAAGCTCCTATTCTGGCATTACCGGAAGGAACAGAATATTTCATAGTTTATTCTGATGCCTCACGTGTCGGATTAGGTTGTGTGCTTATGCAAAGAGGGAAGGTAATAACTTATGCTTCACAAAAATTGAAGTCACATGAAGCAAATTACCCAACTCATGATCTTGAATTGGTGGAAGTCATATTGGCATTGAAGATCTGAGGCATTATTTGTAGAAACAAAATGCACTATTTATGTTGATCATAAAAGTTTAAAGTATTTCTTTGACCAGAAGAAATTGAATATGAGGCAACGAAGATGGTTAGAACTTGTTAAGGATTATGACTGTGAGCTACTTTATCATCCGGGTAAAGCTAATATGGTAGCCGATGCTTTAAGCCGAAGGAAGAATTATGCTCTAATTAAAGTAAGTCATATAAATTTATGAATTCAGATTTGTTTGATCAAATTAATGTTGCATAAGTAGAGGCACTTAAATAGGAAAATTTAAAGAGGGAAAAGATCATTGGTTAAGTCCATCTACTTGAGAAGAATATAAAGGAATTAAAGTTCGTTTTAGACGAATTTGTTTCCTTGGACTTGTAAGGTCAAAATAATGATTCTTGATAAGACGCATAAATCAAAATATTCAATTCATCCAGGTGCAACCAAGATGCATAATGATTTAAAGAAAGAATATTGGTGGCCTTGAATAAGAAGACATATAGTCAAATATGTGGAAAAATGCTTGACTTGCCTAAAAATTAAGACTGAACACCAGAAACCATACAGGAAAATACAACCACTAGAAATTCTATTATGGAAATGGGAGCATATTACGATGGATTTGGTGAAGAAACTTCCTAAAACTGCAAAAGGATATGACACGATATGGGTAATTGTCGACCGTTTGATAAACAGTACTCACTTTATACCCATTTGCGAAAACTATTTGTCTGAACGAATTATAGAAGTGTACGTTAACGAGGTGGTGTCAAGGCATGGTGTGCCATTGTCTATTGTATCAGAAAGAGACACATGTATCTTTTCAAGATTTTGGAAGAAATTTCCAGAAGGACTAGGCACCAAATTATTAATTAGTATGACATATCACCCATAAACATATGGGCAAAGTGAGTGAATGATTCAAACTCTCGAAGATATGCTACGTGTATGTATTATTGATTTTGGTGGCAGTTGGACAAATATTTGCCCCTAGAAGAATTCTCTTACAATAATAGTTATCATTCGAGCATTGGAATACCCCCTTTTGAAATGTTGTACGGTAGAAAGTATCGCACTCCTGTATGTTGGGAGAGGTCAGTCAAAAAGAACTTGCTGATAAAAAAGTAGTGGAGGTGACGAATAAAAAGATTGCTCAAATCAGAGGGCATTTAAAGGCGACTCAAAATTGACAAAATTTGTATGCTGATAAACAAAGACGCCCGATTGATTTTCAAGTGGGAGACTATGTTATATTGAAAGTCTTCATAGAAAGGTGTGATTCGTTTCCGTAAATGTGACAAGCTAAGTCCACGGTTTATTGGTCCATTTAAAATTATAGCTCGTGTATGGCAAGTGGCGTATCATTTGAAATTACATGACGAATTAATGTAATGCGTAACACATTTCATGTGTCACACCGCAAGGGTGGCCGAGAATGAAATGATGAAGTATTACCCCGAATTATTCAAGGTATAAATAGGTTTTAGGGATGAAACCAAAATAAGTGGGGGAGAGTTGTAGCATCCCATCTAGTGGGTGGGAATAAAATATGTAAAATTATGTTGCAAATATTGATAACGAGTAAGTGGTAGGTCAAACGACCATTAAAATATAAACGTCTCTATTTAACATTTAATTTCGTTTAATGATATAACAATAATAATAATAATAATAATAATAATAATAATAATAATAATAATAATAATAATAATAATAATAATAATAATAGTAGTAGTAGTAGTAGTAACTTCACGTGTGATATGTTTGATTAGCATAAAACAACATAATAATATTGTAATATTCTAATATTTTGTGTTAGAATAAGTTAAATAGATTAAATATATATATATAAATAAATGACAGATATGGATAATGCTTATAGATAATGGTTAACATGTGATATATCATTATTAAAATGAAAAATTATTATTTTAAATTGTTATTTTAGTATAAACTTTCGTCTTGAAGATTTCATAGTCAGTTTGTATATTAAATTACTAAAAATAAATATGAAACTCAAACTTCATAAAGAAGGTATTGTCTTTAAAATCTCATACATATGTGACAACCCGAAAATTTTTCATGATTTAATAAAATTTTTATGTGAATTTATAATTTATTTTTATATTTTTATTATTATTTAATGATAATAATAATAGTAATGACAATAATAATAATAATATTATTATTATTAAAAATATAATAATGTTAATAATGAAAATAATAATAATAATGAAAATATTATTATTTACAAAATTAATTAATTAAATAAGTCCAGGGACTAATTCTGTAATTCTTAAAGCATGTTTTAAAAGGTTTAAACATAAAATAATAAAAGAGGTAAAATTGAGGGACCATTCTGTAAATATTCAAAACCCAACCCCCCTTTCCCCGTCGACCCCGTTTCTCCGGTCACCGCTCCGGTGACGATTCCGGCGACCCTCAAACGACAAAATGAATCAGATTTCAACCAAACCAAACACCCCGACACATTTTCGTGGGTGATTCGAACACCTAACCCACTTTGATTTGAAAAATATACTCGATTAGGTACAATTCCCACTCAACCGAAACTTTCGGCCGACCCACTCACCAAAATCGCATTAACACTCTATAATATTCAAATTAATCGAACAAGGTCGGCTATAAAATCATTCCTAACCTGTCTATACACTTAAACTCATCTGAAAACACACACACACAGAGATTGATCTTCACCACTGTCGCGGTTGTTCTTCGCAGGGATGATCATCATTTCGAACATAATACGGGTAATTTAATACACCTAAACACTCGATTTCTTATAGGGAACAAAAGCCCTAACATCAATTCGGTTATAAACATCGATTGGATGTTCAATTTGACTCGGATCAAATTAGGGTTCTTGGTGGGATTTGGGTTTCTGGAATTTGGGTTTAAAACATTTAAAGACTGGGTCTTTGTGCGGCTTAGAGCCTTTGGTTTACTGGTTCGGGTGTGTGACTGTGAACAGGAGGTCATGGGTTCGAACCCTGCCCTCAACAATTATTTTTTTAAAGCCTTTGAGCCATTTTTAAAATACAGGAAAATTATTAAAAATTATAAAAATAATTTTTATAAACTTTGTTAATTTTATAAGTTATTTAATTATATTCTGGAAAATTATTTCATTAAAAACCTTATTATTTATTTATTTAATGTTATAAAATATTATTTTTAAGACCCTAATAATAATTTAAATTATTAATTTATTATGTGTAATTTAGATAATTTATATTATTTATTGAACATAATCTATTATGTTATAATTATTAATTATTGAACATAAATAATAATTCGATAAATTATATTATGTTATCATGTAAATATGTTATGATTTAACACTATGTTATTATTTATTATTTATTACAATAACATTATCCTAAATATAATGTTTAGATGATTTGTGTATATTTATAAATCTTGCTATTAGATTTTATAAATTAAATTATGAAATATTAAAGTATTCTATTTGTGTTTTAAACATGATAAACATAAATTAGATTTTATAAATTAAATTATAAAATCTTACAAAATTAAATATAAACTTACATGTTTAAATAATATCTATAATTTACTTAGAATATAATGATATGTTAAAATCATTATTAAATTAATTAAATTTTATAAAATATATATATATCTTTAGTTATTAATGAATTAACAAAGATAATAAAATGATTTACTTATATGTTTATAACAAATCCTCGAGAACCAAACCTTAGATCGGTTGAACGCCAGGTTCAAGATCTAACTTATTAGGTTATGGATTTGTAACTGTTTGCTTACGTGAATTATAATTCCTTAGCAGGAATTTACTAGGTTGTCAACACCACACAAGGACTGAGGTGAGTTCATAACTAATCCCCTTTTTAATCATTTAAATATTTTGGGGCTGGAATACATGTTGTAATGGAAATTACAAATTATTTTTGTGTATTATGTTAAATAATAATTGGATCACATTTATGATTACATATGGTTATTATAAAATCCTTCTGTGTAAACTGGGCTATAAACAAGGCAGGGATCTTTTGGATAGTACTATTGGGGGTGTGACTAACCCCCACAAAGGTTTGGACATGTGGTCCTTATCAGATGCACAAAGATCTCGCTGTCATTCGGGATGACTATTCTGTGGGAAGGCAGATTGTTGCGCTATATAAGTTTTGCCATTATAGTTCCACTTACCACCCATATGAGGATAAATGTAAAGAGAGGATTCGCGCCCTCTGATTTGAATTATTAAAACTGGCATAATACACACATAAAAAGGAAAAGGGAAAAATTAAACTATGATACATGGACAAATCCTATGTGAAGGATTTGTTGGACTTGTACATAGAAATAATAAACTAAGTGACATGGACAAATTCAATGTGATGGATTTGTTGGGCTTGTACTTAGTGGGTATGTGGGATAGCGGGTTCACCTTATTAAAAAGGGTTCCGACAGGCTATTCATATACCGGTGAGTAAAATTAAACTCACACTTTGACAATAAACCCTTCTTTGAATAATAATTGATGATTTATCAAATATGTTTTACTTACCTATGAACTCACCAACCCTGTGTTGACACTTGATTTACATGTATTCTCAGGTATTTATTAGGAGCTTTTGGACGAGCACGTAGGATCATATAAGAGCTCCAGATACATATTGATTATTAACAAGACATGATTAGAAGTATTGTTAAGAAACAATATATATTTATTTCCGCTGCGTATAATATCTAATGCTCTGAATAATAATGGATTGGTTATCTAAAACTTATCATATAGATAACTGCATCTCATGTGTAACTACTGTGTTCGATCCTGTTTGCTCACCCCTCCGTGATAGATTCCAGACCCGGAATTTGAGGGTGTGACAACATATGTATATCGGTGGTGTGGTAATTTAATACAAGAAACTAAACAACAAAAAAAGAGTTAGAAGATATCAATCAAGGGATAAACCTCGTGGAAGAAAGAAAATACAATAAGAAAAAAGTATAACTACAATAATGTTAAGCGATTGTACTGTCACTCACATTCTGAGGTAAATATACTGACTCCTAACTAAATCATATTACCTATTAATTACATGTTACATGTTTTAGTTGTTATGAATTCGTATGATTGTGTGGAGATGAACATGTTTACTTACATGTTATATGTGTTTATATGTTATAAACATACATGATTGTGGGGAAACTTGTTAATGGGGTTATGGGTCCAAGTATATGAATTAATGAATAAAAAGAAATTAAATATATATAAGGATTTCGGGTATTGAATCCCAAGGGGTTTGGATGTTAAACTCTACATATATAGAAAGGAGAGTTAAATATTTGTCAGGATTTCAGGTGCTAAAATCCTAAAGGGTTCGGGTGTTGAACTGTACATATATAAAAGAGTAATTATTAATTCTCAAAGGTTGAAAATAAAGCATAAGGAATTAGGGTGTTGAGCTCTAAAGAAAATTAGTGGGGAGTAAATAAAAATGGTTATTGGGTGTTTAATCCCCAACAAAAAAAAGAAAATATGTTTAAAGATAAGGAGCTGTACTTGGTTAGCGAAAGATAATAAAATATTTTTAAATATTTTCAGAAAAAGCACCCATAGATGATTAAAGCTTTGTGGACGTGACTCGACGGATAACAAACCCTACTTTCGTCTTTAAAAGTTATAGAATAAAAACTCGTTATAAAACAACTATATTTCTATTTTTTTAAATGTTATGAAATGATATGTCACTATTAGTGACAAGTTTTGTTGCAAACTGGGGTCTAACTCTAATATAAATTATGAAAGTGTTTAAAAAATAAATAGAAAATAAAAAATGGTATGTTGCATGCTAAATCATCAGCAGTGATGTATGATGATTTTGAGGTTCTTGCCTTTTTCTTTGGATTAGGATCAGGGGTAGGCTCGGGAGTATGTTTAGGAGGAGGGTCGGAAGTATCATCTTCTGTGTCATGATTAACGGTGTCTGTAATTATAAGTTGTACGTGAAAAGAAGATGATCCAACCACTAATGTTGTTTGGGTTGGTGTCCACTTGCAATTCCCAGTGGCACTATTACCATCAAAAGGTATTGGAACTGCTTTTAGTGATGCAGCCTTCGGATGCCCCTAAACCCAAAGTAAAGAAATGTTATCAATTTTTATTGTATAGGTATATGTTAAAGAAATTATATATATGAAAAAAACTTTTCAAATTCTTCCCAATCCTCGTTTGTTAATGTAAAAAAAATTGTTTAAGCATTGTATATGTTGCTGGTTTTATTTTTTAAATACACCCAGCCTATGTATTTGGCCTTAAGAATGTCATAGGCATTTTTTATTTGTTTTTACTCAAATCAAAACCAAACTTTTCTTTAATAACTTTTCCTAACTTAATCATGAGTCTTTGTGCATAACCAATCATTTTCTACCCACGGTGTTTATCTCTTCAATGCAAGCCTCCAGTAACATTTTAGTTACTCATTAGACCATTGTTGTCTCTCTCTCATTTCTATTAATCAACAAACATTTTTCATAAATCAAATCTAACAAAATACTAAATCAAATCACAAATCATACAAACTAAAATCACAAATCATACAAAATACTAAATCAAATCACAAATCACTCCATCTAATATTACAAATCAAACAAAATACTAAACCAATGCATAAATCATATTACCTAAAATCACAAATCAAACAAAATATTATACCAAATCACAAAATACTAACTACAATCAAAATCAAACAAAATACTAAACCAAATCACAAATCATACTAGCTAAAATCATAAATCAAACAAAATACTAAACCAAAGCACAAATCATACTAGGTAAAATCAAAATTCAAACAAAACCCAAAACCAAATATCAAATCATACTACCTAAAATCACAATTCAAACAATACCCTAAACCAAATCTCAAATCATACTAGCTAAAATCACAAATCAAACAAAACCATAAACCAAATCACAAATCATACTATCTAAATCACAAATCAAACAAGACCTTAAACCAAATCACAAATCATACTACCTAAAATCATAAATCAAACAAAACTCTAAACAAAATCACAAACCAAAGTAGCTAAAATGACAAATCAAACAAATCCCTAAACCAAATCACAAATCATACTACCTAAATCATAAATCAAACAAAACCCTAAACCAAATCACAAATCAAACTACATAAATCACAAATCAAACAAAACCCTAAACCAAATCACAAAGCAAACTATATAAATAACAAATCATGGAACATTTTTAATAGAGGGGCGGATGGCGAGAAGTTGGAGGCGGTGACGGTGGTTGTAGTTTCGTGTGGGTGCACTGCGGTGGTGGTGGTTGGAGAGGGGTAGGGGCTACGGTGACGGAAAGCTGAGGTGGATTGGGGCGGCGATAACAAGCTGGAGGGAGAGGTGGCCGGGGTTGTGATTTTAAGGGGGGATGAGGTTGGGTCGAGTTAAAGGTGGAAAATGAGAATAGGGCAGGAGATGCAAGAAGTGAATAATTTATGATTGCCTCATGAAGACCTCGTGCTTTTTTAATGAAAGTCTTCCAAAAAACAAACACTCTGCAGACTTTAACGTCTGTGCGTGGTCTGCACGGCGCAGACAAAAAGGTCAGGAAGAGCTTTTCTAAAAAACAAACACCACCTATCTTTCACATATGTGAATGAATTTGATAACTTTACGTGTCCATGCATGTAGATCTAGAGATTTATCTTCTCAGTACTAGGATTTGTTCGAGAGATCTAAAAGATGAGTTCTAGATTTCCTCTATTCTATGTTTCATCATACTTTTGGGGCCGTATGCATACTTGTATTTCATTTTCTATCAAACTATGATTTCATACATAAAGATGACATTTTATGTTTTTTATGAGATTTAATATGATTAATGATCATATTATGTGCATGCCATGATTAGAAGTGATCCTTAGAAATAAGAGGTCAAGATATACTACTAAAAACTTGATTTAATAAATAATGAAGTAGAAATGATAAGTATGAAAATCAAACAGAAGGTGTTGAACAGTCGCATTGGTATCGTTATACACACCTGATTTGTCGTAGCCTATATATTCTGACTTATTTTACTCGTATTGGACTTTACTTACTCGTATCAGCCTGTACTTGGCCACATTTAGAGATGTTGTTCATCTGCGTTAGTTATTATTCATTCTCATCAAATGATGTTCACCCGCATTAGACCTTACTTAAGTAATGATCATCCATATTTGCCCATCTTTAACCATTCAACCATGTAAGAAGGAAGTTGTACGTTCATCTACATTAGCCTATACTTAGCCATATGTAGAGGCGTTAGTTTCCTGCACCTAATTAAATCATCCACATCCAATTTAGTCACTCACATCAAGTTACTATCATCTGCGTTTGAGGATACTTCAGATATTTTCATCAAGGATGCTTGATTGAGTGTCGACTAAGAGTTGACTTTTAGCCACAATTGATTGTTTCTACTATATGAACTCTTACATGTCTTATTGATAAGGAAAGACTAGTTTTACTGCTCGTATGTTACAAGATGTGAAATGTGCTAATTGATGAAAGCTACCATGGAATGAATGTGAAACATTAATGGATACTTAATAACAGTGAAACCTAAGTAAAAGGAATGTGGGCCCTAAAGAAAAGTCTTGCAAGCAATGAATGAAAAGGACTTCACATATGTGTTGGGTATTATCCACTTGACATAGTGAGTCAAATTAATGGAATGGACACAAAAACAAGTGCTAAGTGTGGGCCTTGTATTGTGGGTCAACTATTAGGGGTTTAGCTAACCAAGACTGTATGCTAACAGGCACTTGACATTTGTTGTTAGCCAAATGTTTGGGGTTCTTTCTTTGTGTATCCCTAGTTTTATGAAAAGTCAAAAAATAAAGAAAGAATCAAAGAAAGTTAATGACATTATAATGAATGATAAGTAAATTTTGGTGTATTGTGTGTTCAATGCGAAAAATCAATATAATTAAAACTAGAACTCATTCAACAATGCTAACTTTTATATGCATATAGTTGACATGTGAGTTGTTGGCAATATGAGAATGGTATGAATACATCTTGATTTATATCAAAATTGTCTATTTTAAATGACTTACTATAACATAATTAATTTAAGCTATTATTGTGACTACAAGATGGATTTTATTATCAAAAGAATGTTTAAAATTTCCTAATGTTATCTTTGATTAATTAATTTACAAAGGTGTATAAAATTTATGCTAGATTGACCAACTATGGGGAATTCCTGGATAGGGGGCCTTACAACTTGGTATTAGAGCCAAGGTTTAAAAGATTTGGGAAAATAAAGAATTTAAAACCTAACCTTAAATAGAAAATTATACCAAAGAAAGAGATGCTAGCCCATGTAGTTATGGGCCAGTAGATAAAAGTTTTGATAACAAACAAGTATAAATATATATGTGCTATTGAATTATATATGCATAGTAGATTTGAATACCGATATGAATCATAATAAGGAATGCTTACGACATGTAAGTAAGGTAAGTAGTTAATCACACTTGACTACTGTAATTAGGAAGTTACCATACTTCATATGATTGGAGCTATTACCTTGAATGACTATGTTGGCGTTTGAATCTTATAGGAAAGTATGATTCATGGCTAGTAGGATATCTATAAAGGCTATTTGAGGTGGTGCTCAAGGTTTGAATTCCACTAGGTCACATGTCAATAGAAGCATGGCTAAGGCCAGTGAGACTACTCATGAAAAGTTGGAGATTCACAGTCATGAGAGCGATGATGAAATAATGAAACTTAAGTCAAAGGTGAATGACCATACTTGAAATGACTAGATCTATTACCTTGAATGACCATGTCGATGTTTAAGTCTTATAGTAGAATAGGATTCATGACCGGTAGGATATCTACAAAGGCTACTTGAGGCGATGTTCAAGTTAGGTGTGCCATTAGGCCACATGTCAATAGAAGCAAGGAAAGGTCAGTGAGACTGCTTATAAAAAGTTGGAGATTCATAATCACAAGAGCTGTGATGAAGCAATAAAGCATAAGTCAAAGGTGAAAGATGCCATTACTTATGAGTTTTTCCAGATTATGCAGAATGTCCTACCATGGGTAGTGAAGGAAGTAATAGATGGAAAGAATACTAAAAAGGAGGGCAAAAGGGACCGAGAAGGAAAGGACAAGGAAGATTAAGAAAAAGACTAAGAAAGGGGTTGAAATAGAGACTAAGAAAGAAAATAAGGATTTTGAAAATAAGTACAAGGAGCAAGAAGGTGGTGATATATAATGATGATAGTGATGATGAGTCTGAGGAGGATACAGTTAAATGGTGTAATAATGATGCATTTCAAATGTACGAGCCTTTAGTGTTTATTAGGAATAGTAATGCTACTGTAGCTCATTGATGGATTATAGAGATAGAGGCAGTTTTGGACATAAGAAAGTGCGGGGTGGATCAAAAGGTGAAATTTTCCTCCCACTCCTTAGTTGAATTAGCATTATGTCGGTAGGATTATGTTATCTAACCTGAGGGAAAGAGGGTGATTGCAAAGATGAGATGGTCTAAACTAAAGAGGTTGGATCTAGCTGAATATTGTCTATATCAGGAGTTAGATAAGATTAAAAAAGAGTTCTTGTATCTAGTTCCTAGAAATATGACTCGCCAGGAGTATACCACTAAATTCACTTAGTTCGAAAGAATGGTGCCAAAACTGGTGACGCTTGTGTCATGAAAGATCAAAAGATATGTGCAAGGTTTGCTTATGGATATTCTTAAGGAGATGATTGCTGATAGACTAAGTACGTTAAGGTCTATGATGGATTTGACAGGAATATTGTATGATCTGTTGGTACACATGTCCCCAGTTCTAGTCTAGTGAGCTTAAATGTAATAGAACTTCTTCTTGTAACATATATGTAATGTTTAATCAAGCTAATGAGAATCTCTTCTATATATGGTTGTTGGTTATTTAATGTTACATCTACTTACATTATTAGTTGTTACACGCATAATATGACCATGTTATATAGGTTTACAGTTGTGAGACATAGTTCTGAATCATTAAAGGTTCAAGAATGTGTCTGACTAAGGATCTTATTCAGTCGCACGACTGGACCATGCGAGTGGGCCAGTCACACGATTGAACTAGAAGATTGAGTCAATCGTACGATTGAGTCATAAGACTGACTCAGTCTTCTGAATGAACCAATCGTATGATTCAGTCGCATGACTGAGCCAGTCGCCTGACTCAGTCGTACAACTAATAGCTGTAACCTATAAATACCACTTAATTCGTGGAAAAACGAAACACTTTGAATACTTGAAACCCTAGTCGACCCAGAGCGTCCAGATCGTCCATTCCAACTTCATAGAACGTCCCAGATCATTCCTATACCATTCTTAACATTTTCTAATCGTTAGGATTGATCTTGATTTCGTTCTCCTTGATTGGATCGCCAATCAAATAGGATTCCGCACTATTTGATCCGGTATAACGAAGAATCAGTTAGTACTCCGTACGTACACGGTCCTAACAAGTGGTATCAGAGCCTAGGCTCTTGATTCTTCATTGAATCAATCGTTTTTGTGAAAAAGTCTACATTTTACGCGAAAAGATCCAATCTTTCTGCTAAAAATCGAGTCTTTACGTGTGCATGTTCTGGAAAATCAATCTTTTTCGAGTTTCAACCGTCTAGGGTGCAAAAACTTGCGTTTTAGGTCAAAGTGTGTGAAAAATCTTGTTTTCAGCCGACCCAGTCGCACGATTATCTCAATCGTACGACTGAATCCCAGTCGCTCTGTTCAATTGTCCGATTGATTCATTCGTTTGTTCAATCGCCCGGTTGAGTCATTCGGTCTGTTCAGTCGCTCAGGTTTCATAATCGTCTCCCCAGTCGTCCGTTTGGGTTTTCAATCGCACACTATTAGTATCAATCGCCTGCACTATCGTACGACTGAGTCAATCGCACGATTGTATCTCAGTCGGTAACCAATCGCCCTATCCAGTCGCATACTCTTCTGTGTTTTTCAGGTTTAAATCAACATTCATCATGGACTCAGAAAACTTCGCATTCTCAGCAGGGAAAGACTCAAGAATTCAGAACCTACTACTTCTGGAGAATGAGATTAGTAACCACAATAAGCCGCCTAAGCTTCTATCCATTGATGAGTTTCCGCAGTGGAAGCAAAGGTTTGAGATTCATCTCAATGGCGTGGATACTAATCTATGGAATTCTATTGAGACTGGTTACACCATGCAAGTTGGTGCTGATGGTTTGCCATTAACGTTGAGTGGAATGACTTATGCTCAAAAGACTGCCTATAATGCTGAAAAGAAGGCTTATGCTATGCTCACCCAGTCTATTCCTAAAGAGATCTTCCATCAGTATTCGGATCAGAAACAGAGTAAAAAATTCTGGAAAGCTCTCGAGAAAAGGTATGAAGGGAGCTCAACTCTGAAATCCTTGAAGGCCAAAGCTCTCAAAAAGGAGTTTGACAATTTCTCTGCTATTGGGAACGAGAGCTTGGACGACATCATTGACCGCTTCTATCATCTAATGAGTGAACTTCACACTCATAGGGTTACAACGTCTAAAGAAGAAAAGGTCGCCAGTTTAGCTGAAGGTCTTCCAGAAAAATGGGATTCATTTATTTCCGCCTTGAGACACAATTCAGTTCTCGAGACTTTGGATATAAATGACTTTATTATGAAACTGCAAGAGGAAGAGGTCAGACATAAGTATAAGGCGAAGAAGGGTGCATATGCTCAGGATCCTACTCTTTACAATGTGACTCCAACTCCAATTGCAAAGTCTTCCAATGCTCCTCTACAGACTGCATTTGTCTCTAATACATCTGGTCAAAGCTCATCGTCTGGGGTTAAGTCATCTGTTTTATCAGGGGTTCAACACAGTATTACTGAAGCTCACTCGACAAAGTTAATAACTGAGAACCTGGGTAAAGTCACTGTGGAAGTTGCCAAGGAACACATGGACCTACTTGCTGCAGTGGTTCATTCCTATGATGGTTTGGTTGCAGGGAAGATAGGAAACTGCCACTTGGCTGATGAAGACTATGAGCAGGTGGATGAAAATGAGTTGGAAAGGATGGACATTATGTGGGCTCTCACAAGTGCTGTACGACGAGCAAAGAAGTTTGTGAAGAAGACAGGGCAGAATCTCGTGGCTACAAAAGATACTACTTTTGGGTTTGACAAGTCCAAAGTCACGTGTTTCAACTACGGTGAGAAAGGACATTTCAAGAGGGAATGTGTGAAGCCTAAAAAGACTGGGAACGGAAATCCATTCTCCTCGTTCAACAGGCAAGATAAAGATAAGAAGCCAGTTCCAGCAGGAAGTGATTCCAAGGCTTTGGTGGCACAAGGTGATGAAGGACAAGACTGGTCCTTCCGGTTCTTATCTGATGGTGAAGCCAACATAGCTTCTGTCGAGGACCTAAATGAAGACTCAGCAAGTGAGGGGGAGAACTCAGCTGAGCTTGACAATGCTGAATTGGATGATGACATAGCTGATGTTGATCAGCTTGTGGAGAATGAACTGAATGCTGCGTCTGAAGCACAATGTGAATCCCAAAATGCTTTCATGGCTGGAACATCTACATTGGCACAGGTAGAATCAAAGGATGAATTATTTACTAAACATGCTTGTGTTGAATGTGAAAAATTTAGAGAAAGCATTGACCTGAAATTTGCTAGGTTATTAGATCATAATAATAACTTAGTAAGTGATTTAAAATTGTGTACTGAAGCAAACAGAATCTTAAAACAGAATGAAAACAGTTATAAAGAAAAGATTGATGCTTTAAAGAAATAGTTAAAAGAAACTGAAGTTGTTGCCTTTAACCAAGAAAATGATATCAAGTTTTATTTAAAGACAATAGAAGAAACTAAGAAGGAACGAGCGGTTTTACAAGTTGAAAACGAGTCTTTGCAACAAAGACTCCACAGTCTAGCTAGTTCCTCACATATTTTGAAAAACTTGGTTAAAGAACGCAACAACGGGGAGGGTTTGGGTTATAAAGTTGTGCCACCACCACATGAGTCCTTTTTAAACATCAAACAACGTCCAATTAATGATAACCCCATAAAGGATCATGTGGTGACAACTCCTCTAGTCTGTGATCCAGATACAGCAGTCAACTCTGCTCCTTCGGTTCCTGACCAGACAGCTTCTGCATCAAGCACAAAAATCACTGGCAAGGGAGTGGAAGAGAATGTTCAAACATCTTATGGGTTGGGTAAAAAATCAACTTCCAAACAACCTAAGACTTCCAAAGACACTCAAGCTAAACCAATGAAGCAAGATAATCACCAATTTCCAAGACTAAACACAAATCATGTTAAACAAGTTAAATTTGTCAAAGGAGGTGAAAATCTTAAAAGTGATAATAAAAAGAAAGAATCTGAGGTTTATTCACCGCCCCACAAGAGATCTCCTAGCCCTGATGAATGGAGATCCTGCTATACTTGTGGTCAGCGCGGTCATATTTCGACTAATTGTTCTCGCTATCAGACACCAAGAATTAAGGTTGAGCTACACGACAAAGTCAAAGTAGATTCAAAACAGCGTTCTAAGACTCCAGTTAGATCGAAAACACCTATTAGGTCTAAAACACCTTCTAGGTCTTTTCCGTCTCCACCTCGCCAAAGGCAAAACAGACAAGTCCCCGACAAGTCCGTGATGCCAGAGGTAAAACCTGTTTCTGAATCTAAACCATATGATCAAATCGTAAATCAGTCTAAGGTTTACCACAAACAATCCTTTCACAGGGATGGTTTATGGAAAGCCAAGATAACTGGTGTATCTGAAAGCAAGGACAATCTGAAAGTTGAGATTCCACCCGCTGATAAAGGACAGTGGGTCGAATTCATGATGGTTGATTCCTCTGGGAAACCCAAGCCATTCAAGGCTTGGGTCCCCATCCTTAACTAATGATTTTCTCATATGTGCAGGTTGTCCGCTATAGTGCGTCTACAAATACATGGATAGTAGATAGCGGAGCTTCCAGGCACATGACGGGAAACAAGTCTCTTCTTTTCAATGTCAAACAAATTAAAGGGGGACACGTTTCATTTGCCGGTAACAAAGGAGGATACATTACCGCTCAGGGCGAAGTAGGTAATGACAAGGTAAGATTCGACAAAGTCAACTTTGTTCAGCAGCTAGAAAACAATCTGCTTTCTGTGTCTCAGATTTGCGACAAGGGATTCAAAGTCATGTTTGATAATCGCAAATGTTACATTCTAAAGAAAGAAATGGATATTCCAGAGGAACAGGTATTAATGTCAGCATCTGGATATAATGACTTGTATGTTCTAGATATGTCTAATGCCTTTACCAGTGCTTCTACTGTTCAATGTTTCTTATCTAAAGCTACAGAGAAGGACTCCATTTCGTGGCACAGAAGAATGGGACACATTAATCATAGGAAGATGAATCATCTGATTCATAACAACCTAGTTGATGGAGTTCCTGTCAAGAATTTCAAGCTTCCTGATTTTTGTGTCTCATGCAAGAAAGGAAAGCAAACCAGGAAATCTCACAAGACCAAGAATGTCCATTCTATTGAGATACCCCTGGAGCTACTGCACATGGATCTTTTCGGTCCAGTTAGCACGAAGAGTATCGCTGGAGACTGGTACTGCTTCGTAGTCACCGATGACTACTCACGATTCTCGTGGGTGATGTTTCTGAAAGCTAAGTCAGAAACATTTGAGTCATTCAAAGTGCTAGTCACCACTCTGGAGTCACTTTACAAGCTTAAAGTGAGAAAGATTCGCTCAGATAATGGAACCGAGTTCAAGAATCAGTGGATGGATGCGTTCTGCAAAGAAAAGGGAATTGTTCATCAATTCACCTCTGCATACACTCCACAGATGAATGGAGTTGCTGAGCAAAAGAACAGGAGTCTGATCGAGACAGCCAGGACTATGTTGGCAGACTCAAAACTGCCAGTACAGTTCTGGAACGAGGCTGTAGCCAACGCCTGCTACACACTTAATCGTGTGTCAATAGTGAAGAGGCACGGGAAGACTTGCTATGAGTTGCTACAGAAGCGTAAGCCAAACCTGGAGTATCTGGAACCTTTCGGTGCTCCGTGTACTCTTCTGAAGAAAACTCAAGAAGGCAAGTTCAATGAAAAGGCAGATCAGGGGATCTTTCTGGGATACATTATACCCGACAAACGAGTTTACAACAACTCTACTGGTCAGGTAGAAGTATGGTGCAACGTTGATGTTCAACGTTTCACTATCCCCCCTGTTGGAAAAGGTCCATCGTCATTCTTCGACTACGATGGCTTTTTCAAATCATTCAATCTTCCTCAGATAGTTTCAGATGATGATATTGCTACTCAGATGATGCACGATGTTCTTAACTCACCGAATCTGGATACTAGCAATACCACTCCTACAAGTGGGTCATCGGGATCTGCCTCAGCTGATCAGAATGATAGTGAAGACTCATCAGAGGATGAAGAAGCATCTGAACCAGCACAAACACCTAATGTTGATCAAGAAGGGAGCTCTTCAGGTGCTTCACCTGCATCTGGAACCACAGACACTGAACCTCCAGTCACGACTATGGACTCTAAAGTTGTCGTTCCTACAACTCCTTTGACTAGGATCAGTACAAGTCATCCGCCAGATGCTATCATTGGTGATCTCCACTCCGGCGTGCAGACTAGAAGTCGATTGTACACTGTTGATTACGCTGAAGTAATGGAAAAGGGCTACGTGAATGATGGAGCTTACGGATGTTTTGTCTCTCAAATTGAACCCAAACACGTAAGTGATGCCCTTAAGGATGAAGCATGGGTCAATGCTATGCAAGAGGAGTTGCTACAGTTCAAGAAACTTGGAGTGTGGACTCTTGTTGACCGACCTAAAGGAGTCAAGGTAATTGGTACCAAATGGGTACTAAAGTGCAAGAAGGATGACCAGGGTGTTGTTATCAGAAACAAGGCACGGTTGGTTGTTCAAGGCTTCAGACAAGTCGAAGGAATCGACTACAATGAAGTCTTTGCTCCCGTAGCTAGAATGGAAGCAATTCGTATCTTTCTAGCCTACGCCTCTTACATGAAGATCAAAGTTTATCAACTAGATGTTAAGAGTGCATTCTTGCATGGGGAAATCCGTGAAGAAGTATATGTAAGTCAACTCGAAGGATTCGAAGATCCTTATCATCAGGACAGAGTCTACAAGTTAGACAAGGCTCTGTATGGGCTACATCAGGCTCCTCGAGCTTGGTATGAAAAGCTCTCCACCCATCTGTTGAAACATGGCTTTCACAGGGGTGTGATTGACTGTACATTGTTCATCAAAGAGAAGGATGGTGATTTGCTTTTGGTGCAGATTTATGTGGATGACATAATTTTCGGCTCACGAAACGAAGGGTTATGTAAAGAGTTTGAATCTGTGATGAAGGCTGAGTTTGAGATGAGTGCCATGGGAGAAATGAAGTTCTTCCTAGGATTACAGGTGGACCAAACACCTACCGGCATCTTTTTGCATCAAACTAAGTATGTCAGTGACATTCTTAGTCGCTTTGATATGGACAATGTCACTGCAGCCGGTACCCCTCTCGCCACAAATCACGATATGGCTCCTGATGAGAATGGGGATTTGGTGGATGCCACTATGTATCGTGGGATGATCGGTTCTCTCATGTACCTCTCTGCCTCTCGTCCAGATATCATGTATGCCACATGTTTATGTTCCCGATATCAGGCAAAACCTAAAGTAAATCATCTGATTGGAGTCAAGAGGATTTTTCGTTATCTGAAGGGTACTCCAACACTGGGTTTGTGGTATCCTCATGATGATGACTTTGAGCTAACGGCGTATAGTGACTCGGATTACGGAGGATGCAAAATGAATTACAAGTCTACGTCAGCAGGATGACAATTTTTCGGAAGAAGATTGGTAACTTGGCAGTGCAAGAAGCAGACATCAGTTGCTCTGTCTACCTGTGAAGCTGAATACGTCGTCGCCGCCAGCTGCTGCTCTCAAATCATTTGGATTCAACAGCAAATGCGGGATTACGATTTGCATTTCACTTGTACTCCTATCTATGTTGATAATTCTGCTGCAATTACAGTAACTAAAAATCCGGTTCAACATCCTAAGACCAAACACATAGGCATAAAGTATCATTTCATACGAGATTGCTATGAAAAACACTTAATTGATGTGGTCAAAATTAACACGGATTTTCAACGCGCTGACCTCTACACCAAACCATTTGATAAACCAAGATTTTTCTATCTGCTAGAGGTCAACGGGGTTAAAAAGAAAAGTAATGTTATATTAGAAGAAACAGATACATAGTCCGACACCGTTTTTCTTTATTTTTCATCTTTTATTTTATTTTATTTTTTATTTCCTTGTTGTTATAAAAATCCAAAAACACAAAAAGATTTTCTGTTTTAGAATTTTAGGGGGAGATTAGGTTTAATTCAGTATTTATTTACTTAAAAAAAAAAGGGGAGGGGAAGGTGAGTAAAGCTGAAAAGGCAAAGACAACAAAACAGGAAATGTGACTCGACAAAAAATTGGAAGATGATAGTACACAGGCATAGAGTTATTTGGAACAACAAAATGATTTTGAGATCAAAAATGTTAATTAACTCACTAAAAATGTAAAAATCAGAGAAGTCTAAGTCTAACAAAATGGGAAAATGATAGTACGTTTGATTGTTACTGTAATTACACGAACAAAGTTGATCTGGGAGGTGCTAGTTCATTATATGATGTGTCAGTAGATTCAACACAATAGACAAGTAGACGTCATTGGTAAACTTAATCTAAACTAAATGGTTCAATCAACTGTGGGTTCCCATCTTATCACTGGTTAACACAATCAGCTCTTCCGATAAGGGGTAACGAGCAAATAAATGCCACCAAAGGTGTGCAAATGACCACAAAAAGAGCAAATCATGAAAAAATTGAATACTAGCGTAATCAAGCTGATAACTTATGTTGTTGGTGCGCTATGTGCAAAAGAAAATAAGAAATGCTCTAACAAGGAGATAGGTTGTGTGCCTCTCTGCTGTGCGATGGCACTAACCTGAGGATAAGCATAACCTACATATTCTAGACTTCATTGTTGTTTGCCGCCTCTCTGCTGTGCGATGGCACTGACCTGAGGATTGGCTTCTTTTTGAAAGATCTAAGAATAGTCTCTTCTTGCATAACCTACATATTCTAGATTTCATAGTTGTTTGCCGCCTCTCTGCTGTGCGATGGCACTGACCTGACGATTGGCTTCTCTTTGAAAGATCTAAGAATAGTCTTTTCTTGCAAAAATACCTAAAGACCGCTCGAAAGTCCATTAAGGAATGCTGATTACCATATAAGCGTGGGATACACAAATGTTGTTTGAAATAATATAACATAATTCATTACCAATGTGTGTCAAAAGTCTGTGTATGAATTTAAGTGGACAAGTATACTGACAATCGTCTTGTATGCACGACTGAAGTTGACAATCAAAGTGCGTTACGTATCATATCAAACATGATTCCCAGTTAGTACTTACAAGTCTTAGAACAGAACAAACTGTGATATGTCATCATGAAAGGTGAAATCAACTCATAATGTTCCAAGTAATGGTGTATATGCCTGTCTGATTCCAAATGAGTCTGTTCCTGACATAACGTCAACGCTGATAGGCTACACAAACCTGCCCTAACAAAAATCACAAAAAGATGTTCATTTTGTTCGTAGTTTAATATTTTAAATTTGTTAGTACTAGTGTGTCAATGTCGGACTGTGTGTATGGTTATCTGTTAATGTCACTAAACGAGCTTAATGTTTATTTAAAATTGTTTCTGAAAGGATAAAAATATCACGTCTGAGGTGATAGGTTGGTCAAAAGGATCACGTCTGAGGTGATCGGATGGTTAAATGGATCACGTCTGAGGTGATCGGGTGGTTAAATGGATCATGTCTGAGATGATCAATTGCACATAATGTTTTATCAAATGTTGAAGGAAAACTGTGTCAATAACTGAAATGACTAAGATGGCACAAGTATAGCCCAATAGCACAACTTCATGTTGAGTATGATCAGTCATACGAATGGGCTATACGATTGAAGACAATCGTACGATTGGGACATGCGAATGAGCCCAATCGGCCGATTGAAAGTGACCGACTAGGTCAAATGTGCGAATGGGGTGTGCGAATGAATCTAATCGAACGATTGGAGGTGACCGACTGTAACAGTCGTTTGGATGTACCTCAATCGCCCGATTGGAGATGAATGTTCGGGTAGATTGAACGACTGAGACTCAGTCGCCCGACTGACCAAGACGACTAGGCTCAGTCGCCCGACTGGAATTTGCCCTAGTATAAATACAGGCCGAATCATCTCAGTCGCTCATTCACCCAAATCGCCCCCTCTATTCGCCCGACCTAACGAACCGCTGCCAAAATTTCAATTGACTCATATTTACCTTCGTTTTGCGTATTCTAACTCTCATTAGTGCTTATACAGGTAATATTCGTGGTGTTTCATCTTTGAAACCGATAAATGACATCAAGAATCACTCGAATTCTGACCAAACAGTACCCGAGAACATAATGAACGAATAGGCTGTCCAAACTAACCTAAACGTTCAAACAAAAGTTAAAACAGGCTTAATCGGTCATTTCTGAGTTTAATGAGCCAAATTTCGACATTTAACATCAAGCATTGCTCAAAATACAAATTTGAATTGACAAACCGTCGAGTAGGCGACTGGACACACTGATGAACTCCAATCGCCCGACTAAGAAGACGACTAGTCTCAGTCGCCCGACTGTGATGGACGACTGATTCAATCGCATGACTAGGTTCATTCGCTTGACTTAGTCGCCCGTGTGAATAAATTACTCATATAAAGCTCAGTCGTTCTACTCAGTCGCACGATTGTGTTCATTCGGTAGCTCAGTCGCCCGACTCAACCAAGGTGTAAAGCTCATTGACTTTAAATTTGCTATCTTCTTCATGCACTAACATTTACTTACATTATGTGACAGATGGCAAGTCGCTGGGTAATAAGCACGAAGCACAACATCTGTGCTCATCTAGATTTGACATCCAGGAATGCAGCAGAGTTCTCTGGTATTATCACTTTCTTAAGGAGATCTAGGATCTTCAAAGCTATATCTACTTCCTGCACTACCTATCACTCGGTACAGCAGGCATTCTAGGAGAATGCGGCTGTAGACAGATCCGTCGAGCCCTACCGCATCAGGAGCTCTATCTTTGGCCAGGCCATCGAGATCACAGAGGAAGATCTTAGGACAATCCTGGAGTTTGGGGACGATAGTGACTGTCCAACTCGACTACACCAGCTGACCGTTAGAGGGTGTTTTCTACGGGCTAAATATTCTGGGGACATCAACTCAGGTATGCTCAACAAGAGCAATCTGTACCCCCAGTTCAAGTATTTGGCCCATGTACTTCTACGCTGTATTGCCTCAAGAAAGGGAGGCTTTGATGAGCTTTCGGAGCAGATGCAGAGTGCATATGTTGCACTGGTGCTGAACCTCCCCTTCAGCTTCTCACGGATGATTTTCACCTATTTGGTGGAAAACATCGAAACCAAGGGGAAGGAAAGCTTCTGCATGTATCCTCGCTTCCTGCAAATGATTATAGACCAGAAGCTTCCTCAGCTCCCAAAAGCTAAAGATGATGTTGTCGTCCTAGAGGTCATGGACGATACTACTTTTGGAAGGATGAAAGTATACCGGGGCAAGCAAGTCAAGCCCTCGGTGAGGAGTTTGTTTGGGCATTTGGCCCGTGAGGATTACGTGGCGCCAGCTAAGAGAAAGTGGCGTCACGATGATAGTGACTCGGATGTCGAGCCGATTGCCTTTCCCTCTGATGACTCCGACGATGACGATGATGGTACTGATCAAGGGGGAGTTGGTCAGGGAGGACCAGAACCAGCTCTAATTCATCCTGATTTTGATGTGCAAGAAGAGGAGGATTCAGATGATGTGCCACTTACCCGGACTGTGGGCAGTCGGGTAGTGGCCACTGAGCAGGGAATACAAGCGGTTGGTGGACGGGCAGGAGAGTCTAGGAGCTCTTCAGCTGATCCATCTTACACCCCAGTCTCTCCTAGCAGCCAAGGAGGAAACATATGGCTCGGCCTCATGGGATGAAGCCAAAACGCCGAAGGCTAAATCTGCTTACTACCACCACCACACCCACTACCTCTACACCACCTACTACCATAGCCTACACATCCACCCCATCCCAAGCACCTCAAACAACCACCACTATCCCTACATCTCACACTCCCACCACCACCACCACTGTACCACCTACTACTTCATTCCCACCACCTCCCATATTCACTACAGCCACCACAACCACCACCACTCACCAAACACAACCCTCATCTGCACCTTCGAGCTCAAGTCTACCACCTGTCTCTGTGGTTGAGCAACTGGCTGCGCTGAACAGCATGGTGCTCCAGTTGCTAGCCTCCGACAAGGCCAAGTCTGCTCAGATTCTACTGCTACAAGAGCAAAGTTCTACACAAACAGCTGAGATTGAGAGACTGAGGGAGTTGACAGCTTCACAAGCCCAGTTGATCACTGCACAGACTGATCAGATCATAGGCTTGCTTCAACACGAGGCTGAGACTGATGAGAAGATGGGGAAGCTGGAGGCGGCTCACAAAACTCTACTGCTAAAGCTGAAAGGTACTCAGAGTGAGCCCCTCAAGATAGGAGAAGGTGAAGGTGATGATGATGAAAAGGATGATGAAGATGATGATAGTGATGATGATGACGAGGAAGGTGATGATGAAGATAAAGATGATGATGATGATGAAGGGGACGCTGATGCATCTACCTCTGCCTCTGGTCATGAACAACGTACAAAAAGAAGACAAGACCAGGGAGAATCATCTGCTGCACCACCCACCTCCCCTTCTGCTGGAAGTCCAGAAAAGATCCAAGACAAAAGTACTGATTAGATGTGTTATTTCTAAAGCTTTTGTACTTGATTCAGATTTTGACTTATATGAAACTCTTGTAAATATTTAATGATTAATGTTTAATTAACTTGAGTTTATACTAATGTTTGATACTTTACATGTTGATCTTAAACAGATAAGGGATTTCAGCAAGATGAGCATGATGTTGCTCCCCTCCAACAGGTCAAGACTTAAATCACAATGATTCTTGATCTGCAGGGGATCGTCAGAAGGTCAGTGAGTTATACTCCTGAAGAAGGAGAAATTATTCACGACCTTACTGATGAGCAGCTTGCTGAGATATTTCATCTGAATCCAGACGAAATTGTTAAGGATGCTCCAATTTTTGATGATGCTGATGATGACGAGCTCAACGATGTTGAAGAAATCGAAATTGAGGACATCACAGATCAGCATTATCCAGAATACACTGATCAAGAGGGAAACGTGTTTCCAGATTTGGTAAACAACCTTGACAGTGATATTCTGGATAAACTCAGCAATAAGGAGAAAGGAGCTGAAGCCTCAACAAGTCAAGCCCAAGCCTCGGACACCGAAGTCGATATTCGAAAGGCTGAATGGGCGGCTTGCTTCGCCGAGGTCAGAGCCCAACGAGCTACAGCGACACAGAGTACCTACACTAAACTCTACAAAGTCAAGAAAAACATGAAGGTGTCAGGGAAGATTATAGCATGGCCTCACTTTGAGGATCTTGGGATTTATGCTGTGAAGAGAGAGAGGGGAATAGAGTACTTCAGATTTCCTCATGATCTGAAGACTCTCCCTGGTTTTGAGATCAACCAGCAGGCGCGCCTGAAGCTATTATACGCTGATCCGAAGAAGATGTCAGGCTGGTTTGAGGCTGCCCTGAAAAGGGAGTATAGGACTAGATGGGTCAACTTCAGACCACAACAGGCAACACGTTACATCAGAAGGTCTGAAGTGAGTCCCATTACTGGTCAACCAAAGATAGTCCTGAAGTGGCGACCTCCGCGCACAATGTCCCGAATTCCACTGAGGGAGATGCCACAGGACTTTACCCCACACTTTAAGTGGTGGTATTATGACTGGCGCTCAGGAGAGGCAGTCATTGTTTTGGAGAAGGACGGGTCAATGGACACAATAAGGGTGTTTGACCCTATGTGGCTAATAAACTTGTCAGCGTCCGATGTTTATACGCTGTACAAGTGGCCACTGTTTTTTGATACGCAGGATATAGTGCAAGCACTACAGTTTCAGCATATCATACGTCTATGCTTCGCACTTAATATCCATGCTGGGGTTTCACGAGAAGAAAGAGTTAAGAGATTTGAAGAATTCAAGAAAGAAGTCAAGGTCTAGACAGAACTAGGTCCAAGAGGGAGTTTGTTGGTACACATGTCCCCAGTTCTAGTCTAGTGAGCTTAAATGTAATAGAACTTCTTCTTGTAACACATATGTAATGTTTAATCAAGCTAATAAGAATCTCTTCTATATATGGTTGTTGGTTATTTAATGTTACATCTACTTACATTATTAGTTGTTACACGCATAATATGACCATGTTATATAGGTTTACAGTTGTGAGACATAGTTCTGAATCATTAAAGGTTCAAGAATGTGTTTGACTAAGGATCTTATTTAGTCGCACGACTGGACCATGCGAGTGGGCCAGTCACACGATTGAACTAGAAGATTGAGTCAATCGTACGATTGAGTCATAAGACTGACTCAGTCGTCCGAATGAACCAATCGTATGATTCAGTCGCATGACTGAGCCAGTCGCCTGACTCAGTCGTACGACTGATAGCTGTAACCTATAAATACCACTTAATTCGTGGAAAAAAGGAACACTTTGAATACTTGAAACCCTAGTCGACCCAGAGCGTCCAGATCGTCCATTCCAACTTCATAGAACGTCCCAGATCATTCCTATACCATTCTTAACGTTTTCTAATCGTTAGGATTGATCTTGATTTCGTTCTCCCTGATTGGATCACCAATCAAATAGGATTCCGCACTATTTGATCTAGTATAACGAAGAATCAGTTAGTACTCCGTACGTACACGGTCCTAACATGATCAGAGGGAGGAGGTGCTAGTTTATAAACAAGAGGGAAAGTGGAACCTGTACCAAAATAGGATTGTGAATCGGTTCAAGAATGATAACTACATCATTGAGGAAAAGAAGATTAAAGTTGATGATTATCTAATGGGACAAGGGAGGATGAATGTGTTGAAGGGGTGTAATAAGTATAGTAAAGGTTATCACATGGTATGTCGATTAGGAACGAACAGATGCTTTTTAAGTGTGGTAAGGAGTGTCATTATGCCAAAGACTATGATGTAATAAGTGTGGTATGAATGAGGATGGGTCTGTATTTCGGTAAACAAAGGGGGCGGTAAGGTTCAATTATATGGGTGGTGGTGTTTGATGGTCACCAACGGTGAAGACGTCGTCGTGCTTGGTGGCCGCCGGTGGGTTTTGGGGTGGGAGGACCACCGTCTATGGGTTTGGGGGTGAAAGAGAGAAGAGAGTAAGAGGTGAGTGGTGAGTTTTCTTATTTAGTATTTAATTGCAAGGGTAATAATGTTAATTCATTTTAACTTAACGAAAAATAGGTAACGGTGTTAGTGCTATGGGTAAATTCGAAACTAATGTTGAAACTATTGGACTATCATTATAATAAATAAAATTTTGAATTGAAACCGTAATTTTCGTCAAACCACCGGGACTAAAAGCGTAATTTACTCAAATTATAAATAACATGATAGCAAAGGAACAATTTTTAAAGATTTGTTCCTTCATAATGGTACCAATAATCAAGTGTTCAACAAAAATATCCTAATATAAACGTACCATCCGTCTAACTTTTTGTTTACTAGTGATGTATGTTGTGTTGTTATGAAGTATAATTTATTCCCCAATATATACAACTAGAATTAAGCCCTTCATGTTGCTTCAGGGGCGTGAAATCGTGCCAAATACCACCAACACTAAATTTGTTGTATGTTAATGTGAAAAAGTTAGACCGAAACGTAAAACATAGAAAAGTATAGCTAAGTCAATCTTGGAACCGCACGTAAAAACATCGAACCACACACGCACAATGCGTCATGTTAACTCACAAAATTTGAACGAAATGTAAAACAAAATGTAAAAATGTTGAATCACACATGAATATTGTGTCGTGTTGTCACACCCTCAAATTCCGGGTCTGGAATCTATCACGGAGGGGTGAGCAAACAGGATCGAACACAGTAGTTACACATGAGATGCAGTTATCTATATGATAAGTTTTAGATAATCAATCCATTATTATTCAGAGCATTAGATATTATACGCAGCGGAAATAAATATATAGATTGTTTCTTAACAATACGTCTAATCACATCTTATCAATAACCAATATGTATCTTGAGCTCTTATATGATCCTACGTGCATGTCCATAAGCTCCTAGTAGATACCTGAGAATACATGTAAATCAAGTGTCAACACAGGGTTGGTGAGTTCATAGGTGAGTAAAACATATTTGATAAATCATCAATTATCATTCAAAGAAGGGTTTGTTGTAAAAGTGTGAGTTTAATCTACTCACCGGTATATGAATAGCCTGTCGGAACCCTTTTTAATAAGGTGAACCCGCTATCCCACATACCCACTATGTACAAGCCCAATAAATCCTTCACATAGGATTTGCCCATGTATCATAGTTTAATATCCTTTTCATGTGTATATTATGTTATTTATAATAATTCAAATCAGAGGGCGCGAATCCTCTCTTTACATTTATCCTCATATGGGTTGTAAGTGGAACTATAATGGCAAACTTTATATAGCGCATATCTGCCTTCTCACACCAGAACAAGTCATCCCGAATGACAGTGAGATCTTTATGCATCTGATAAGGACCACATGTCCAAACCTTTGTGGGGGTTAGTCACTCCCCGATAGTACTATCCAAAAGATCCCTGCCTTGTTAATAGTCCAGTTTACAGAGAAGGATTTTCAATATAACCATATGTAATCATAAATGTGATTCAATTATTATTTAACATAATACACCAAAATAATTTGTAATTTTAATTACAACATGTATTCCTCCCCAAAACATTTAAATGATTAAAAAGGGGAACAGTTAAGTATGAACTCACCTCAGTCCTTGTATGGTGTTGACAAACTAGTAAATTCCTTCTAAGGAATTATAATTCACATAAGCAAACAAATACAAATCCATAACCTAATTAAGTTAGATCTTGAACCTGGCATTCAATTGATCTAAAATTTGGTTCTCGAGGATTTATTATAAACATATAATTAAATCATTCAGTTATTTTGTTAATTCTTTAATAACTAAAGATTTATATTTCATTTTGATTAGTTTAATAATGATTTTAACATATCATTATATTCTAAATAAATTATAAACATTATTTAACTATGTAAATTTATATTTAATTTTGTAAGATTTTATAAATAGACACAAATTATCTAGACATTATATTTATATGATAATGTTATTTTAATTGGACATATAAATAATAAATAATAACATATTTACATGATAAACATAATATAATTTATCGAATTATTAATTATGTTCAATAATTAATAACTATAACATAATAGATTATGTTCAATAAATAATATAAATTATCTAATTATTAATTATGTTATCCATATTTACAAATAATAAATTAATAATTTAAATTATTATTTAGGGTCTTATTCTTATAAAAATAATATTTTATAACATTTATAATAATTAAATAAATAAATAAATAATAATTTTCCAGAAAATAATTATATAACCCCTAAAATAAACAAAGTTTATAAAAATTATTTTTATAATTTTTAATAGTTTTTCTGTATTTTTAAAAGGCCAAAAAGGCTTTTAAAAAAAATAAGTTGGTGGCCGGGTTCGAACCCGCGACCACACACACACACTCCCACGACCACACACACACACTCCCACACCGAAACCAGTAAACCAAAGGCATCCAGCCGCACTAGTTCTCGATTTCCTTTTCTTTTAAACACAACCCAAAGCCTTTCCCCAATCCACCAAGAACCCTAATTCGAAGATCATCAAATTGAACCTCGATTCACAATTGTTTATGGAATCAAGCATAGGGCTTTCAATCCCCACATGAAATCGAGTATGTAGGTAGTTTTAATTACCTGTTTTGAAGCTCTAAATGTACTGTTCGAGTAGTTGCTGGTTCGCGACAGAAGATTTTGATCGAATGTGTAACTTGGTGTGTTTCAGATCAAATGAGACTCGATGGATGATTTTAAAGGGTTAAACGATCATTAGTGCGCCACCAATTTGTTCATTTTATTAATGTTTCAGTGCGATTGAGATGGTGGTCGGCCGAAAGTTTGGTCGAAGTGGGTTCGGTGTAAACGCACTCCAATTTTTAATTTGAAGAGAGGCCCAGGTTCGAATCACCCACGAAAATATGTCGGGAACATTTAATTCGAGTGGAATCGAGTGGTTTGGCTGTGGTGGCTCGCCGGATCAGGCCGGAATGTTGGCCGGAGGGTGTCGACGGGAACAGTGGCGGGGGGTTGGGTTTTTTCTTAGAAATTACACTTCTAGTCCCTGAGGTTTACAAAGTTTATTATTTTATGTTCAAAGTTTTTAAAATAAGTTTCATGAATTACAAAATCACCCCCTTAACTTCTCATTTTAAGTTTTAAATATTTAAAAGTTAAATAAACTTTTATAAATTATTTTTATTAATAACAACATTATTATTATTATTATTGTTTTTATTATTACTATTATTATTATTATTATTATTATTATCATTATTATTATTATTATTATTAATGTTATTATTAATAATTGTGATAATAATATCATTATTATTATTAGAATATCATATATATATATATATATATATATATATATATATATTTTAACGAAATTTTTCCGGGTTGTCACACGTGTTAACTTGCAAAACTTACAATGAAACGTAGAACAAAAATTTGTGAATGGTGAAAGGTATAGAGAATCAAAGTTGAAAGTAAAAATGTTGTGAGGCTAAATTACAAAAGATGAAAAAGTTGTGAGTTAAAAGTTGTAAAAGATGAAAAGCGTTGGGTTAAAGTAAAAAAATTAACTTTTTTTAAAAAAAACACCCTAAGCATATGGTATAACACCATTATGCATAAAAAACTTGCAAATTAGCACAATATAAATGTGTAATATTATAGTTTAAGCATGCTCTTAAATATTTCATGTGCGGGTTCACTAATTTCAACCAAGAAAATACCAACTCTGGTTGTGGCTAATCCTTAGATTAGAACATGTGCACTTTAAACAGTGGCGGAGCTTGAACATACTCGTAGGGGGGACGGGGCGAAATTATTACGCTCACATACACACACATACATAGAGGTCTAACAAATAAGAATCACCAAAGATTTAGAAATCTTTTTATTAGTAAATACTATTTATTGACCTATTACGAATATAATGTGATGTATACTGAAGTAATATATTTAGAAATCTTATAATTTATCAGTAAATAAAACAATGGCATAACCCTTAATATCTATGGTTTATTCACAAGCGATATAAGGGTGCTAGAGGCACTTGTCAACTACTCAAACTACACAAACTAAATCAACCAATAATTGATTGTCATTTTATTTTTACCCAAAACTATGTAAATTAGTAGGAGCACAACCCACACGACCGAAATTATTATTGTAGAACCAAGGGGGCGGTGGCGGCCAAAAAAATGGATTTGAGCTCGGATTGCAGAAGCCAATCTGTGTAACTGAATTGGGGAACCGAGGGAGTGACGGTGGTGTTGCGGATGGAGTCGAGATATCCCGAAAGGAATACCTGAGGGTGCCCTGAGTACCCTAAATATTTATGATATCTAAATAAGGGGTTGTGTTCATATGATGTGTACATGAGGAAGCTAGTTGTACTGTTGTAGCAGCACCTCACTAGATCGTATTTAGTAAGTTTTTTTATATTAAGAAACTTAATTGATAATTCATTTTATTTTGAATTTAATTTTTTATAATTATCAGCTAATTGTGTAATCATGTTTTGTTTTAAATTATACATACTTTTATAGGAAAAAATTCAATTTAAAAAAGATTAAAAAAACATATATTAATCTATTTATATATTTTGGATTCGTGTGAATTTGAGGCAACTATTCTTTAATTTTACACAGCTTAACTAGTATGTTATATTATCCAAAGAAATATTCGAATATTTATAATTTAAAAATATAAATTTTCATTTTTCATTATTAATATAATATGTAACTTGATCATACAAATATTTATAGGTTTATGAATTATATAGTTTTTATATTTTCAACTAGTATATTACACGAGTCTCTAACCTAGTATTATATATATCAATTTTTTAATAATATTTTAGTAAATGACAATTTTACCCGATTAGATCTTTTCACCTTTCCTGTTTTATTAATCATTGTGTTACCCTTTTCATTATAGTTTTCACTAATCCGATTCTTAATTTTTTTAGCACTTATTGTTAGTTCTCAAGGCTGCCTACCAAAATTGTTTTCTCCATCGTCCTCATCATCAGCACATATTATCTAATCTTGCCGACGGGACATAATAGTTCCAAAAGAAATTGAAAACTGAAAATTTCTAACTTTGGTTTTTTCGTTCATGTAATTCTAGTTTCGAGTCGAGTCTATAAGGCTTTCGATTTTACATTTTTTTAGAACATGGTTATGCGACGATTCAAGAAACAAAGGAAAGTTATTCTTTTCAAGAGGCTTATAAATGGTGAAGAAATTCAACTAGGAAAAGCCTCAACGGTTTTTTGTTACCTAAACTGAAAACTGTAACAATTTCTTTTGGTTAACATGAAAAATTCTGATAAATGGATGCTTGATTATGCTCTTCAAAAGGTTCTAAGTGAGCTAGCTGCAGCTTAGAGACACATTTTGCCTGTTAATGCTTTTGAAACCATAGCTTGTGTCCAAGATAATTCACAAGGATCGAGATTAAATGCTGAAACTGAAAGTGTCAGTTTGGAATCAAAAGGTAAACTTCAAGAGTGGTTAATCGAGTTCCACCGTTGAGAATATTGAAGAATCAAAACCGATTTGGAGAAAGCAAATCACATTCAAAATGTAACCATGGCAAAATAGTCATATTTTGATTTTTTAAATATAATGGGTGAATTCGATATTTTTATTAGTTTGAAATAATATATAGAGTAAATTACAAATTTTATCCTTTAACTATGTTTAAAATTATTGATCTTGCCCTTAAACTTTGATAATTACACTGAGCGTCCTTTATTTAAAAATTTATCACGCTTTATGTCATTTCTACTAACTGAAGTTAACTTTTTCAGTTAGTTTTGTGTGAATATACCATTTTGCACTTATCCCTTAAAGGACGAAATCTGCAATTTTTCTTAATCTTTTATTTTTTTTGTTTTGTTTTTATTTTATTTACTTTATCTTTTTAATTTCTTTTTTATTTTATAAACTTATCTGAAATATTATTACTTAATTATTTTAATTTTTTTTATAAAACGTACTTTTATCTATAGGTTTTTACTTTATTGTATTTTTTTGTTTTTAAAAATTAGTTATCTACCTATCTAATCATATGAGAACAAGATGGAGAGCTTAAAATATTATTTTTTATGTTATAGAATCTAAACTAGTAATCGATTTTATTTCATCATGGTTTTTTTTATAAGAATTTTCAACTATTTTAAACAGTTTGACTTATGGTTCATATTAAAAACCTATTAGAGACCGTATGATATTAGTATATGACTTTTTATATTTTTACTTGGTTATAATTATTCTAAGTTGAGCTATATGTGTAATTAAACGTTGATTAATATATGGAGTATTTAAGTGTTTTTACTAAAAATATTCAATAAACTTAATCGTAAAACCAAAGCAAAGCAAAGCAAACCCTTAGTAATTGTTTGGTTCGGTTTCATTTTAACTGTAAGTGGTTTGATTTTGATTTCCATTGATAAAAAGTCATTATTGACAGTTTAAATAAAACCATGAAAAGTGCATTAATAAAATAATTTTTGAATGATTGTTTATTTAAAAACTCCAAGTAGTTTTTTAGTAACCTTTTAGTATATTTTATTTTAAATCAAAGTTACACACTATCACACTATATTTATATTTAAAAAAACATTTGATACGAAAAATTAAAAATTCATATCATAAACCAAAATCTTACTTTCTCCAACCGGTGTCGAATATAAACCCTAAACCAAATAACTTGAATTGACTAAAAAATCTTGTACCAAAAAGTTAAAAATCTAGTTGTCTAATTCTATTAATTTTATAAAAAAGGTAATGAACAAATTTTACAAATGAAAAAAATTTATAAGAAAATAAAACTAAATAAAATTACATTTTATAAAAAAATAAAACTAAATTATTACTAATATTTATGATTATTTTTTTTAAACAAAAGAATCTAAAAATAAATAAAAAGTGAAGAAAATAAAATTAAAAAAATTAAGAAAGAAAATAAAAATTAATAATAACACATTTCGTCATTTTAAGGGTTAAGAGCAAAGTGACAATTAAGGAAATAAGTTTATAAAAATAAAAGTGATTAGAAAAGAGAAAAAATATTAAATAGAAGTAAAGTAAATAAAATAAAAACAAAAAGAAAAAAATATAAGATTAGTGAAAAGTGCAAATTTCGTCCTTTAAGGGTTAAAGGGTAAAATAGTCCTTTATAAAAAACTAACTGAAAGAGTTAACTTTTGTTAGTAGAAAGGACATAAAGCGTGATAAATTTTTAAATAAATGATGCTCGGTGTACTTATCAAAATTTAAAGACAAGATCTATAATTTTAGGTATACTTAAAGGATAAAATTTATAAATTTAGGGTGAGCATATATGATATTTTAAACTTTTTATTGGTATTATGAAATTCTCTCAAAATAATGAAACTAAAAACATAACTTTAAAAGATAGCGATCAAATGGATTATAGCATAAAACTTCCTAAGAGAGCATTCATATCAAATTCTTCGTTCTCATCCTTGTAACTATATAAAATTATTATTTTTAATTAAATAATACTTTTATCATACTTTTTTAATGTCCTCCACTCGCAACTTCAAAAAATTATTAAAAGGTTTATAGGAGTGAACAACATGTCAACATCAATACAAATATATATATGAACAGTAATATTTTCAATTATCCACTCACAATCATTCTCTATAATATAATAAACACACTCACACTAATATAAGGACCCTAGAATGCTCTAAATAGCTTTAGTCAAATATAACTCGCTAATTATTAATAAAACAGATTCAAATTTCATGGACTACATGTTTTGAGTGGACGCTACCCGGCCCATTACAACCAATACCATATTACCATATACCGATTGTAAACTTTACCTGACCATTCCAAATGATACAATGAACTTGTCTGTAATGAATTGTTACCCGACCCGCCTATTTACTTATAGGTCTGAGTTACAAAACCTCATTTGCAAAATAGAAAGGAATACTTTGCTCCCAAAACAGGATCTTTCGGATACCAAAATGCATGTCTTTATGACTACAGTACCAACACATATATTTAACAGTCACCATCTGGCGAAGTGAACCCAGAAGACATGATGAAGTCACGCAGAAAGAGCATCAAACAGATGGTAAAAAAAAGGGACACGACCTTACTTTTGTTTAAGCCATGTCAACCCGTCATCAGATAACTCACGGACCCACATACCCTATTAACCAGTGGGATCAGATAAGTAGCCTAAATATACAGCATCAACATGGTGGCTTATGGGTCGAGAGACTCATGGATGCTGTCTATGTAGCAAAAATGTGCCCTTATGCCAGGATTTCGATGCTGTTGGGCGACTGTATTTATCTTTACAAGGGATAGATGTGAAGAAACCCCTCAGAAATGGACTATGGATAGATATTTCCTAAGTTATACTATGATAGCATTAAATCAACTTTCAACTTTTCAAGATACATTATATACCGATTAATAATAGGACCTAAGCTTACGTTTTTACGCTATAACTCCAAAGCAAATCAATCTGGTTGAGAAGTCCCTATGTTCAGTTCCCTAGTTTCTAACATCCTGCAAATAGACTTAGGAAAGCAAGTAAATTAGTTGAAACTTCCATCAATCTCTGCTTTGATAGACGCTCTAGTTTCTACAAAAAAATTCATAGTCAATCCAGTTAGTTATATATATTAGGTCTTGATTACTTGCCAGTATCATGTCCAGCATATAGCTCTCCACATAAATGACTCACTAGAGGTGGCAGTTCTAACACCATGAATGGTCGATTCTAGTTTTGTACCCTCTGAAAGAATAAACACGGTTGAAAAAAAAAAAAAAAAAAGAAAAAAACAATTAATCACAAAGGGAAACAACCAAATGGACCAAACCGCGTGAAAATCCCCCCATGTGTAGTTTAATGAATAAAACTTGCATAAACATTTCGGATAGAAAGAGATAATATCATTTTTGTGATCATATTTCTCGCACTAAGCACTTAAAAAAACATATAAATTATGGACAAGGTTTTTTGGTTCAACCCTGCACATGACCAGACTTGACCCATACCAGATAATTACCTGATTTGACTGTGACCCAAACCATCCGACCCGCCCAGTTTGCCACATCTAATAAACGCTTTAAACCATAGGAGTATCCTGAGAGATCAATCACAGTAAAGAAAACAAAAGCAATAAGCCATATAATCATCATTGCGTAGTGAAAGCAAATTAAAAAAAGTATTTCACATATAGCATCCCGTTACAACATGTTAGTGATTTGGATCTAACAAAGACGCTATAAGATCTGGAAATCATGCTACCAAAAAAGTAATGAAGCGAAAAAAAGGATCATAAGCACATCTGTTATATCAATAATTAACATTGAGGACACATACCAAACTGCAAAAATAAATCAACATGACATCCTCTATTAAAGTATAGGCTGCATTATATTTCTTAACTAATATCATATATATATATATAGTGATGCTGAAAAAGCTGCACACAACATGTACTTGACATTACTTCAACACCCTTCTCCTTGTACCTGCTTTAAGAGCACTCGGGATTATTGATACAGCATCAACACATATTCCACCTTTTGAATGAGTGCAGTCTATTTGCTTCATTGAGAATCTGACTTCAGTAGGGGGATTAGACTCATTTACAATAAACTCCCCCACTTTGTATTCTATCCAGCAACCCCGTTTATGACATCCATTCACTTCATCTTCAGCACAATCATCTAAATAACATTCTGTAGATGCTTCTTGACCATCTGACGTTGACAAGTCAAATCTTACGGGTTTTATATCCCAACCGTGAGTGTGATCAAAGTAGCAAACACGTCGTCCCAACCTTCTGGAGAATCTACCCAGGTGTATTCTAAATGATAATGTGTAGATATCGGCAGGGAGATGGAACTTTACAACACCATCCACCTCAAACCACCATATTTGCTGCAAATAAGCCACAATATTGAACCTGCAAACACTAGCAGAATCAATATGTTCTCCTTGCTTTAATAACCAATTAATTATTGCCCATTGTATGCAGGAATTAGAAGAAAGCTAAGAATTTCATCAACACCTCAAGAGTAGCATCCATTAAACCTCTATAGTAAAATAACAAGCTCAACCCATTTACTAGAAAATGGATGGACTTGGGTTAAATATTCCCTCTTACAGATCGAATGGGTCAAAATTTAAGAGTTAATTAAGGTCAAATGGTTGCTAGTCACGCAAATTGGTAATCAAACATTTTCGATTTCCTATGTTTGTTTATCCATAATAGATATATATTTTTCTAAGGTATTGTTTTTTGTAATCATATTACATCCATCAACTATTTACAAAATTTAAAAAAAATGACTAAAAAATGTTGGTGGGTGGACCTAGTGTAGTTTGACCCACATTTAAAAGCCCATTTTGACTTGTTAGTTGTTACCTAACCCGCTTATTTTGCCACCTCTATTATTAAAACATGAGATAACACTCGCTTTCTAGACCTTTTCAACTAGTGTATACTCTTTTTGTTTAATAAGTTTAAGGTTTTGTGCATAACTAAAGCAGTTTTATGAGAACATCTGTAACTTCATGTAACATACAATCAAAACCTACAAAATCACAACACACTGAAATTGGTCCGTAATATAATGTTTCTCTCTTTAATTTTACAATCTTTTAAATATTTGATTCACATAAAATCAGTAAACAAAGCATATATTCATGCATGTGTTATATAGCACATTTATGCATACATGCGTTTATAATTAAACACCATGCTTTTATGCAAAACTTTGTTGGGTCACCATAAAAATTAAGAGCAGCTTACATCACATGCAATTTGGCAGGTATTTTAGGAGGAGCAATGTTTTGGCAGTTTTCTCAACCTAATACATTCGAAAGCACCAAAAACATCAGGTAACTATAATTGGTGCTTTGGATTTGCTGTTGGTGCAATCCTTTTCATTACCATCTTCTATGTCAATTCCAAACACAAACAGAAGGACATTGATGGGCGGTTTCTTGTGTGCAGCATTAAGTCATAAGTAGGGAACCTATTATAGGAGAAAACAAGCCCAAAAATATTCCTTACAGACTACTATACTGATTATGTCTTTAACATTAAACATAGTTGATTTCATTTTACCTGATTTATAAGTTCCAATTTGAACTTAAGTTCTAGCACTATGTATAATATGTAGGTATGTAACAAACATTTGCCATATCCATCATGATAGCACAACCTTTGTAGCACAGCTTATCATAAATGTGACACAAACTGCAAATTCGTGACAGAATTTCTGTAACAAAACGTGAAAAGAAGATATAGCTAAAGCCAAAAGGCATTAATTTTGTGGCACTTCTCTTTTGCTTATGTTTATTAGTTCCTGTGATGTAGACAATGGGTCTTAACATGGCATGTCAGCTCCTAAATTTTCTGATATTAAATATATGTATTGTACCTTATGTCCTTATCAAGATTATCATGTTATTGCTTGCTTAATTTATACCATGAATTACAAAAGCATAAGGATAAAAATCCAACCTAGATTCTTCGGTATGAACCCAATTCCAGTATCTCCGGTCCTCTATTCCAGTTATTGACATTGCCTTGGTGGAGATCGACAAGCAAACTCTTCCAGTAACTTTATCCAACCACACTTCCTGCACCATTACATATATCAGACAAATCAATATAGCAAATACCCAACACTTAACATGCAATCTACTGCTGCTACAATGGAAATAGTTACCACTTACCAACAAAAAGCAAAAAGACTATGTCAATAGAAAACTAAACCAAAGCTCTAGGTTTTATCCATCAGCTGATAACTCTAGTTGCATCATGAGTTATTCGGAACTACAATAATGTACTAATTATAAGCAAATTCACTCACAGAACCCACAATACAAGTGATTTTTCCTTCAATGAAACTCTACCAGGCCATAATGTCCAGCATTTTCAACGTTAAAAGGATACGCAATTTGTAACACTCTTCAACTCTAGCTGATTCAAAGATCATCTAAATTAAACTCTCTTCCTAAAATTCAACATCACCAAACATCATCCCATCCTGCAAGTTGCAACTACATAACCTAGCAGTCAATTCCACATAAAAACACAAAGCAAAAGTATAAAGAAAGCAAGAGAATGCTCTCAAAAGCAACACCCTATATAGCACAAAAACGTTCCACTTCACTAAGAACACTACTCCCACTCTCCCAGTAACACACATCCTTAATCAATCACCTAAATTGAATCAGCTTAACAATCACCACCTGCAATCATCCCTCACATGAGCTACAACCATGATTTCCCAAAAAACTTAAAAAAAAAACTAAAACGCAATCAATCAACAAACCAACAAAATTGACATAAGCTTACCTTATTGCCATCATCGAACGGAACAGGCCGAGAAAGAAGCGCAAACACATCCTTCTTACAGAGATTCCGGTACCTCTCCGGCGGCAACAAGTCCAAGAGATCCTGATAGTTGTCAGGGAGCTTGGACTCCCAGACGGCGTCAGAAGACGCCGCATCACGGAACGCACGGTTAAGTCTAGCTAAATTACATATCTCGGGAGGCGTGAGATACAAAAACACACACGCCACACAGCTCCCCGGGATGTCACCGAGCCCCGGCCCGTTGCCGGCGATGGGACCCCACTCAGTGAGATTGGACAACGATGCTCCCATGGTGGATTCAACTCATTCCGGTGGTGGTGGTGGTGGTGGTGGCGGTGGTGGCCGTGGTTGCGGTGTTGGCCGTGGTTGCGGTGGTGGCGGAGATCCGGCCGGCGACGGTGAAGAGAGGAGGTGTGGTGTGGGGAGTGGTAGCAGAGAGAAATGAGGGTTTGATGTTCGTAGGCAGCAGAAGCAATGTTTTTGAACCCGGATTTGACGGTGAATTGGAAATTAAACCGGTTAACTGGTTGGATTGAATTTATAAATGGTATGATATCACAATTGCAAAGTGCAAGGTATACGGTTTATACAGGTAAAGGTTACTATGTAAAGTTACTATACAAAGTGTAAAAAACGTGCGAAACGTACGAGGTCATCTGGGCGTGACACGTGTATTTTGGGAGAGGGGTAATTTCGTTCGCGTCAAAATTACGCATATAAGATGGATAATTACGTAAGTTATATTAATTATTACGCAAGTTATAATAATAATTAAGCAAGTTAAAATTACTGAAGTTATAAATAACAAGTACACAAATTATTTTCATAGTTACGCAATTATAATCATGCAAGGTATACATACAGCACAGTCGATTTTTTTTCAAAAAAAATTATAACAATACTATGCTCAAATAAAGAGAATAAAATATACGATTTTATAGTGTAAATTTTTTCAAAAAAAATAATTTTGCATAAAAAAGTTATATGCGTTTAAAAAAATTAAAGGAATTTAAAAAAAGCCAACAATCATCACCTATTTCTAAATCTATCCATCTAGTCCCTTCCTTGCGTGATTATTCTCATTTCCAATCTGAATCGTTAATTTCCTAAATCAATAATTGTTATCACTTCGTACACTTCGCACAAATTTATTAATTGTACCATAAATTTTCTTATATATACTTCAATCCAAGTATTTTATATGTACAGCTTATAGTTATACGTAGAACTTAAGATAATTTTATGTCCAATACTTCAATTTATTGTTCAACTTACTCGTTAATCCCATTAATAATTCAAAAAGAATAAATAAAAAAATCATGAAATCCGGTCCAACCCTCGAACCGATTCCTGATCCAACCATCGAATAGGGATGAATCGAACGGTCGAACACATTGAAAACGAATTGAGGATGCTCAGATCCATCCCCTTCAATTCCCGTTCGAACCGACCGAACCGATCAACGGAGCAAAACATTACTGCAAAGACGAATTGTTTTTTTATACATATTATTATTTTGGGTCCACACGTCGTTGAAATGTATGGCGAACCGGGTCGGTTGTTCTCCAACTACAATGTTTATCCTGATTCATGAATAATAATCATTGATGTAACTATTAATATCATATTAACAAAACTACATTGTTTAAATAGGATTGAACGTGATGGTAAATAAAATATTCTTTCTTATTTCAAATGAAGAGAACGTGACAGTAATTAAAATATGCATTCTAATTTTCAAGTGTAGACGTGTCAGCGTCTTTCATCTTTTACTTTTACTTATGTTTAGTAAACTCGTGTATTATACGGGTTAAATAAAAAATATTAAATAGAATGAAATTTATTAATTATATATTGATATTTTAAAATAAGATATGATTAAAATATTTTTTATGATAAATAAAATAAAATTTTTATTTTAAAACAAACGTTTAAAAAATGTCATACTTAAAAACTTTCTTCTATAACTCTTAATTTTAATTATTTTTTATTTAATTATTTTTTACTTTTTAAAAACACCAATTATAAAATATTTTTTATTTTTAAAAAAGTTTGATGTTCTAAAAAGTTTTCTAATTTTATAAAAAAATTATTTTCTTAGAAATAACATTAGTAAAAATATCTCTTGCTTAATTTATTAAAAAAACTATTTTAATCTAAAAAATTTAACTAATATTATTAGTAACTCATGTGATTATTAAATAGGAGAGAGAAGCGAGAAAAAAATATTGAGGAGTAATATGATGATAACATTTGTCATTTTAAATAACTTTTTATTAGAATAGAGGGATTATATTTTTTCCACTTGCCTTGAAATTGACTCCTTTTTTTTCTAAGTTACTCTATTCTTTAATCAAACTTTTAACAAACTGTTTTTTTTAATGATTAATATATTGTTTCATCATAGTTTGCTTTTATCTAGGTTTCATGCAAGTTTTCTTTGAAACGGATCCGGCACAAATATATATTTTTTATCTTTTTATACAATTTAATGTTTTTCTAAATTTAAAATATACATTCTTAACATGATTATTTTTACATATGTGTCAATATAAATATTATTCATAATCGAGTCTAGGTAGCACGCGACCAAAACTCATGGGTCAAATATAATATATTTATGGTATCTTACAATAATATTATATTACAAATATACCGTCATAGCATGTTTATTTCCTGTTACATTCCAATATAGATCTTATTCAAATCGAGACCCAGAAACGCAACATCCGCTAGTATCGGGACCACCATCCACTCCACCGCCAGTCAACGGGCCCGTCGGAGGCGGCGACAAACCTATGCACGCCACCATCCAGAAACTCACCCGGACCACAGTTAGGCGAAGCGTCACACGGAGAATAGATCCCCACACATGCAATAATCACCAAACCGACCGGAGTCAGGCGACAATTGTTTTCGCCAAAAACAAAAGCCCTAAACTAAATGGCAAAGAACAATGGCGATGAACAGAGATAGAAGCCATGTTGGGCAACCACTCAAACACCGAAGATCGGTGGCCATCGAGCCAAAAGCCCCAAATTAAAAGCCAAAACACAGGATTTGAACAGACACAGATGTCAAACTAAGATGCATCAAGGCACCACCAAAATTGTTGGAGATAGCAAAGCAGCAAAAGAGCCAGTTACCAACGCGACAGGCGTAAACGGCAAAGAAGGGTGAACAGAAGAGACGACTGGATCTCCACCATGCGACTGATAACACTCATAAACAGTGAGAAATAGAAATCCACCGGAGGCAGCGAGCCAAACATCAACGACGGTGACCGGCAATCAGTCGATACCGATAGGGGCTATTCACTTTCTAAAGATGAGACAGTATAAGAGAAGACACCACATGCATAAGCATACTATACACTGCTGCTATAACAGGTTGTACAATAAAAGTAACTGTTCACACATGGTTTAATATATAGGTAAATGTGGTATCATTTGAGACATTTCTAGTTTCAGTTATCCATAAACACTTTTAACAAAGATTGTCTAACTAGATGATCAAATATCAAATATCTAACATGTTGATCGTTATTGTTGCCCACTTTGCACAAAGGAATTATTGTGATTGGGTTGCATCGGAAATGGATAGATACAACGTTCTTGACATATGTATCATTATGACCCACCTCCGGCTTGAGAATAAGTAATTGTCTCGGAAGAGGCTTTTAGCCTAGATAATAACTAATAGTGTAGTGACTTGATGGAGGGAGTATTCAGTGTCTTACTATTGTAATGTTGAAGATTTATATACTAAAGGGTTGTAGAGATCTATGTGATTTAAAATTATGGCGGGCTCTTTCCTGGAATGTATATGGGCTTTACCCCTGAGTAAATATTTGAAAAGGGATTAATCACTTAATTGGTATTTCCTACATTAAATACCTCTTGATTATTTAAGGGTCCTAATATAGGGGCACCCACATGGATAAATCGAGACCCCATATACGTTGTGTATGGCTCCATACGTGACGTATAGGTATCTACAATTAATGTCTAGTATCCCATGTCATGCCAGTCGTTGTCGTGGTGCTTATACGCGTCATATATCACCATACGGCGCGTCATATAGCACCATACGCCGCGTATAGCCTTTTCAGATGACAAAACTGGACTAAGTCTAATCAATCATTCAGCAAGACTATACCCATCGTATGGGTCCATACACCGCGTATAGCCATATGGCGTATAGGTTAAGGGTGTAGGTCCACCGACACTTATACATTGCGTATGGGGCCATTTATAGTGGATGAAAAAGTCAATGTTGTAGAAGAGATGGAACGCGTGAAACTACAAAAAATGACACAACCTAGCGTCATAAATTTAGTTTGTGGAAAAAATAAAAGGAATTGTGTATCCATGAAAACTAACAAGAAAGCACCTGTTGTTCAAACAGATATTCGTCACCGTCCAACGATAAAGGTTTAACAGCAAAGCATGAAACTCAACAAAGTACGTGTGACATGCCGAGACATAGCTCATTTATTGCATCTCACGTTATCGGAAGAACAAGTGCAGTGGTTAAGCCTTAGAAGCCCGCCATGTAATGCAATCGTTCAACGTCTTCTGAAGTGAAAGGAACATCTAATAGTCTTGGAGTATCACAAAATACTAATGAGTTTTTATCGATTGTCGAAGATCAACAATTAAACAATATATCGTTTCCGTCCATCTTTCATCAATATATCTCACGTATACAAGATGTCTGACCCGATGGAAATTATGGTTTTTGATATATAGCTTTAGGTTTAGGGTTTAATGAAAATAGATGAGTCTATGTACGACAACAACTTTTAGAAGAATAGGACAAACACGAATTAGAATACGGAGAAGTTTTTGATACTTTGTACCCCGAACAATATAAAGACTTACGTCACACCATAAATTTTCAATGTGTGGAACCTGCACTAGAAGAACATTGAATGATAATGCCGTATGCGGGAATAGTGGCTGCTCAAAAGTCTGGTGTTATTCTTCATTTATTAAACAATAACGGTTGCCAAACATTTTTCCCCTTATGGGCTGATGCGAGAAGTATGATGCATCATCATGTCATGTCGATTGTTCACGTAAACAATATTCATTTTGTCCATGTTATGTTATAAGGAGATCATCTGATGCCTACATCAAGTAACTTTTGGCTTCTTAACCAAAACATATGTGTAGCGGATTAGGAGATTATATTTGTCATCGTATCTCGGAATATAATGCAATAATAGATAATAACCGAGAAACCCCGGCTTATATAAATTTGTTTTAATTGAAAATTTGTAATATTCGAATTATTTTATATTTTTATACATTTAATTTTATCTTATAATTGTATTCGTATCTCGCGGTTTAACAGTTTAAATCTTTATTTAAAATGGTTTAACGGTACAAAATCAAATTTTCAAAAATTCAAATTCTAAAAATTCAAATTCAAACATGCAAATTCAAATTTTTAAAAATTTAAGCAATTAAAATAATATTTGTTTAGAAACAAGCTATACACTGCGTATGGGTCCATACACGGTGTATAGCTCTTCAATCGAAGTATATTTTGTTTTTTCTTCTCATTTTCACACAACCATACACTTTTACAAACACAAAAACTCTCTCATATCATGTCATACTATTCATATTGTTAGTCGATTTTTCTTTATCCAGGTATGTATTATTGTTCTTACATCATTATTATGCTAATCGTTAGAGTAGAGTTTTGTGTGTTTTAAGCGTTGATTTATAAACTGCAGGTTAGAATTATACGCCACTACAGACCCGCATATAGGTATACGCGTGGCGTACAGTTCTGAAATAGATGAGCTATATCTGGTGTATTATTTGCCACATCCATCACAGGACATGGCAATTGTATTGTTTGAGTCGAGAGTAGTGCACCATTCCTGACTTAGTTTACTTGTATTATTTGTTCACGGGGAACGTGTGCAATCTGGTGAGATGTTTGGTGAAGTATTTTGCTTCATATTATCATTAGCGGGAGCGGGGAGCAATGTACAGTGGCGCTTACATCATATTGATTGCTTGAGCCTTTTCTTATCTCCCTCGACATCTTGGTGACGTATCTTATCCGATCGAGCGGGTGAGATTAGATGATTGTACGTTATTCGGCATGCGTATTATATGCCAGTTTTCGGACGACATACGATGGTCTATTAGACGTGGGGAGATCTGGCATCCAGCATCCGTTCAGTAGGTCGGTGTTGATGATCCGCAATAATAGTAGGAGCATCCACCACATGACCACCTGCCACCTAAACCGACCTATTTACAGAGATGTGAGGTTGCGTGCACATATGTAGACATTTATAAAGGAGGTTACTGTGAATTTACGGGATTAGGGTCGTCGGCTCGATTGGGTTGAGGATCTTATGGATTGGCACGTTCAGCTCGATATTATTCGAGCACATGCTACTGGTATCGACCCTCTGGAGTTGCCACCGCCTCGACATTACCACTTGCCGTAGTTTTTATATTATTATTAGAATTATAACTTTTATTTTGTTATATATTAACAACTTTATTATTTATATTATCATTTTATATTAATGTTTGTATTGTTATCTCGATTGCTCAATTAAATTAAGAATGTTTGTATTATATGTTTCGTCGGTTAATTAAATTACAAAAATAAGTAAAAATATAAAATAAATACATAAAAATAACATAAAACTATTCGATGTAAAATTATTTATATATTTGTAGGTTAAGAAAAATTATTTGTATATTTATAACATAACATAAATAATAACATAACAAACTAGTAAACGTAAAATTATTTGTATATTTACAACAAAAAAAGATGTAAAAGTCATAAAAGTACAAATCTAATATATACGTGGTGTATGGAATCATATACCACGTATAGGTTTCACATGCTTATATTAAAGCCGTACGTGGCGTATGGGTCCATACGCCGCGTATGGCCTCCAGCAGAAATCGATGTGACAACCTCGTACGAAAGAATGAACAACTTCGAATGTTTTGACCCTATACGCTACGTATGAACCCATACACGACGGCGTATAGGGTGTAGATTAAAAAAGTGTGGTTGTCTAAATATCCCCTCCTTTATTTAATGCTAGGTATGCTCATCTGTCCACGCACGCCACTTTTCTTCACATGAGAAATTTTCTAATTAATTGTGTTGGATATTCTATAAGGATGATGTAACTGGGTGCATTCTTTTAATTGTAGAAGCTTTTTTTAGCATCAAATACACTTTGTACTTGATAAGGATTAGGGGAAGTTTTATACGGTAAGTTTTGTTTACATTAAATATTTTCACACATTTCTACCAGACACTTCTTTTTTTGCCTTCTACACTTTTTGGATGGGCAAGAGAATCTCATCTGACCTAGAACCTTGCCTATATTTGGGCCTTTTTTGGATTTTGAATCTTACTGGAGTTATCGTCTTTAATCATAATATTTAAGGAAAATAAAATAGTAAAACTTACCATCTAGAAAAATAAGTAAACTTTGAGGTATCATATTTTTCAATGTGCTAAGTTTAATACATAAGAAACAATATTAGTGTTGAGTTGTTGGAGCTTTTATACGAAATAATGCCTTAAATTTATACTTTCACACCCTACACCTAAACCAAGAATTATATAAAATTGAGTACTTGATTTTTTATACCCACCCAATCTACCTGAATCATAAATAGGCCGGTCAATTTATTCGGATATAATTATTTTTAGCAGGCCTACTCCTATAGTACGCTTCCACCCTCTAAACCGTAATTTTATAAATACATACATGCTTACACTTCTTTTGTTCATATAAATATGTGTGTACTTGACTATTAGAGTGTTGGTAAGGGCTTCGACCACGTGAACCTTCTAATGGGTTCTCATGTTTACATCATCGCTCTTGCTTTGTGAAGGTCACCATTGAGACAGCTCTAAATCAAAGAAGTATCTTTCTACAGATTGATCCTTCTACAGATTGATGCTCACGTATACGGATCATTTGAGGACTTTTGTAACAACTTTGACACCATCCACATGACCGTAAAAGAATGCCTATCGTGTTATGGTCAAACACATCATGTGGTTTGTTATTCATGAACTGGTTTAGTCTTTGAATTGCTAGCCTTGGGACCTAAAGTCACAAGCAAACCCAAGTACGCAATCTTTTTCATCTACACTTCTTGACCACAGTACCATATATATGCAATTACGATTTCAAACATAAGAGCCCTCTGAAAAACCATTTTTTATTCGTGATTTAAAATCTCATATCTTCATAGTGAAAAAAGTCTAGATGTATTTTGTTGTATATGCTAAACGTAAAGCTATATAAAAGAAAATTTTAGTTAAAATGATATTAACAAAGTATTAAAACTCACAAACTTTCATAAAGTTACCGATTCATTTGTTCTAGGAAAATCATATCTAATTTTTTTCTCCTTGACGACATCATTTATAAAATTACAAAACACTACCAGGACAATTAACAATGTTACAATTGTTCAATGAAATATTGGGGTTGGGAGTATTTGATACCAAAACCTTAATGTTATAGTTGTAAATGCATGAAATATGTAATTTTTCTTTCATATATTGTCCTACGAGTAAGACAGCCATTTGAAAGATGAGATGTCACGTCAATAGTTTATTATTTTAAGAAAATGTTTAATAATAATAAAATTTATTATATTCGCTCTTATTCCGTTTTCAGCGAAACTTAGGTCGACTTATAGAAAAAAATGAGGCTGTCCCAATGACGTATTCAAAATTTTATAGAACTTTTTATAAGTTTGTAACACCGGATATTTTTATAGACGAGAAAGAAAGAATAAACGTGAATAAAGAGGAGAAATATAATGTAACCCAAAGTTGAGGGGTTAAAAGTGTCTAAAAGGACAAAACTTTGAAAACTTGGTGAATAAAGCAACATGGCCGCCCATGTTGCCTGCTTACACCTTGTCACTCGGTTTTAGAGAGAGAAACAACAGAGAATTCGAGTTCTAGAGAGAGGAAGAAGAAGAATTCAAAGTTTAAGGTAAGATTTTGTGTTTTAAGTTATTTTTAGTTGACTTAGCCTCGGTTATATGCTTATGTGTGTTATTGTATGTTCGGGTGGTAGGTTTCAGTGTGTTTTAGGTATTAAAAACATCTGAAAAGTTCAAGAGAAGGGTTCAAACTCGAAAGCAGCTAAGGTGAGTTCTAGAACCCCCCCCCTTCGTAACATGTTTTTAACAATTTTTGGGGCTGGAAATGCATGTGTTTATGTTTTTATGAAAAATGGGTTTTCACCCATATATGTGTGTGTGAATGTGTATGTGGGTAGGTGTATATTTGGGATGTATATGTGTGTATGTACATGTTGTGATGCTTAGAATGTTAATACTAAGCTTAGATCATGATTTAAGACCAATTGGGACTGATTTATGTTGTTTAAGTGAAAGTTAGTTGTCCAACCGCCTAAACAGTGGCCTATGCGTCCAACGGTTTAATTTACTAAGTGTTCCCAACCGCCCAGAATCCCAACCGCCCAAACTAAACACAACCGCCTAGATGCCCATGCGCCTAAGTCAGGCCCATACGCCTGAATAGTACCCAAACATCTAGAATATTGCCCAGAATGACTAAGTGTAGGCCCAAACGCCTGAATAGTATCCATGCGCCTAAACAGGCCCATGCGTCTAAGTGAAAAATGACGAAGTGTTAGTCCAGACATCTGCATAGTAGCAAAACGCCTGAACATGGCAGAAACGCCCAAATAGTGCCCATGCGCCTAGACACTTAGAATATTTTCTGAAATTTCAGGAAAAAGCAGAAAGTCTAGGGTTTGACTAAATTTGACTTATAGGCAATGATTACCCATTTTAAGTATGATTATGGGATGTTTTAGGGTTATGAAGTGTATGAAGCATGTATGGTATGTATAATGTGTTATCTTTTGATGGTATTTATACGTATTTACATTATGTTATAAAATACGTCAAATATTATGTTATTACTTTATGTAGTATGACAAATGAATGAAAAAACGTAAAGAATAACATAACGAAATGAAAGATAACAATGATGAAAAGTCAAACGTAATGAACGAAAGAATGACTTGCAAGCAAATGAAAGGAGGTGCACGACCATGTTGTCGTTAGCTCAACTGTGATGCGGGTTAGCTACCCCAAAGGATGCACACAGGGTCAATCATTGAGATTGACAAAGCCCTTTGGTATGCCCTAGGTGACTGGATCAGCTTCGTGCACAATGTTCGTGGTTTAATTACCACAGGTCCGGCATCAGCTTCATGCACAATGTTCGGGGTATACCAATTGGTTGGATGAATGGGAAAGATGACTTGCCCTAGGTGACTGGATCAGCTTCGTGCACAATGTTCATGGTTTAATTACCACAGGTCCAGCATCAGCTTCGTGCACAATGTTCGGGGTATTGTTCATCGATCCATATGAACGTAAAATAATGACGTAACGTACGAAAGAAAGAAAGTAAACAAGTACGAAAGTAAAAGAATGATAATAAGTACGTTATGAAAGAATGAGAACAGAAGTAAGAGAATGTTAACGAAAAGCATGAAATGAAAGCATGCTATGACTATGATGGTGGAAAATGAACAATAATGAAAGTTAAAAGGTAATATTCTCTATCTGTACGTATGATGCATGACCGCGTATGAAAGTAAAGAAAGTTTATATCAAAAGTAAAGTATTTTATTTATAAAACTAGAACTCACTCAGCAACGCTGACTTTTATGCATTTTCCAGTTGGCAGGTAAAAGTTGCTAAAGATGGCACGGGATAGCTACTTGGCATTTCTGGGATGACATCCATTAGTATAACAATGACATTTTTGTGATGTAATGCAATTATAATATTTTGTAACAGTTAACCGTATTGTATTACTTTACAAAAGTTGTCATTAAAATATATGAAATGGTTTTAATTAATTTCCGCTGCGATATTTTAAATAATTGTATGTTTTATGTGCGATGAATGACCAACTGTGAGGTGACCTGAAACGCGGCCTTATAAGTTGGTATTAGAGCCAAAGTTTAAGTGAAATGGGTAAATATTTTTAAAAGAAACCTAAACTTAAACTGAGAATGGGACAAAGGGAAGGGATGCCAATCTAAGTAGCTACGTGCCATCAGGTATTTTCTTTAACGTTAACTGGTATTATGTGCGCATTTTATTTGATCTGTTTGCCTTTAGTAGATTTAGATACTGATGTAGTCAGGATAGGAAATGCTTGGGGTGTGAAGAGTAAAGTAAGTGGTTAATCATAACTGGCCACTGTAATTAGGGACTTACTATACTTGACATAATCCGAGTTATTACCTTGAATGACCGTGTTAGTGTTTGAATCTTATAGTATGTTAGAGGATGGCTGGAGGTAGATCTTCTAAGGCTTTACGAGGCGGAGTACGTGGTGGACGTGGTGCTGAGCAACGGGCCATAAGAGGAAGGCCCAGGGTTGAAAGGTGACCTATGAGGAGCCTGAGACCCCTCACCTGGAGGGTGGTGATGAGAGTGCTAATTTGAGAGCCTCGGTGAAGGAGGCTGTAGTGGAGGAGGTTCATCAGGTCATGCAGACAATCCTGTCGTCTGTGGTGACCGAAGTGATTAAGGCTGTTAGAGAAGGAGAGAGGAAGGATAGGAATAGGACCTCGGGAGGTAGAGAACAACCCAAGACTAAGATAGTTATTCCTACTGACGAGGAAGAGGAGGAAGAAGAGCATGTGCCTGAGGCAGCACGAAGCTGTAACTATAGGGCATTTCAAAGATGCAAGCCCCCTACCTTCGATGGTAATGGTACTGTTGCTGCTGCTCACCGATGGGTGAGGGAGATAGAGGCTGTTCTAGAAATCAGCGAGTGTTGGGAGGACCAAAAGGTAAACTTTACCACCTATTTGTTTATGGACTCGGCTTTATGCTGGTGGGACAACGTTGTCCAAGCCAAGGGTAGTAGGGCGATTGGCAGGATGAGGTGGAGTGAACTGAAGAAGTTGGTGATCGAGGAGTTCTGCCCTCATCGGGAGTTGGACAAGGTGGAAAGGGAGTTCCTGCAGCTGGAAGCAGGAACCATGACACATCAACAATACACCACCAAGTTCAACGAGATGGCATGGTTGGTGCCGGATCAGGTGACGCCCCTGTCACGAAAGATGAAGAGATATATTCAGGGCTTGCCAGCGGATATCCACATGCATATGATCGCCGCCCGACCGAGTACGTTTAGGTCGGTGGTTGACTTGGCTGGGAGACTATATGATGAAAGGGAGGTAGTAGTGGCTGAGGTGAGTAAGAAAGGTGGTGGTGACCGGAACTGGAACGGGAAGCGGTTCGGACGGGGTGGTGCTCCGGTATACAACAAGAAGGCTAGGGTGGATGATCGACGGGTGATTGCCGCAGGCTCGGGAGTGAAGAGATGCGGGAAGTGTGGAAAGGAGCACGCTGGTGAATGAAGGCTAGGGCTTAATTTCTGTTTCAAGTGCGGGAAGCCCGACCATATCTCTAGAGATTACAGAGTGGCGGGGTGCTTCAACTGTGGCGAAGTAGGCCACATGAGTAGGGAGTGCAAGAAGTCGACGGAAGAGAGTTCCGGAGCAGGGAAGAAGACCGGGACTAAGGAGCAAAGGGCAAGCGCCTGGGCATTCATAATGACCAGGGAGAAGGCTAGGACGGACCCCGATGTTGTGTCAGGTACGTTTCAAGTAAACCAAACTCTTGCTTCTGTGTTATTTGATTCTAGTGCTAGTAGGAGTTTTATTTCTGCTGCTTTCTGTGCTAAATTGCCTGTTAGTAGTAGACGTATTGATGAGCCATTTGATGTAGAAACTGCTATTGGTAAGTCCACTAGAGTAATTGATATGATAGAGGACTATGCCATAGAATTAGAGGGTCACAGGTTTGCTGCTAAGTTACATGTGATGCCCCTAGGCGGATTTGATGTAGTACTAGGGATGGATTGGTTAGCAACCTATGAAGTGAACATCTTGTGTCGTAAGAAGATGATTAGACTGACAGCGCCTGACGGGAGATCGGTGACGATATACGGTGATCGAGTTATGACGATTCCGAAAGTGATCTTGATGGCGGTGGCAGGAAAGTGCATGAGGCGTGGATGTAGAGCTTATTTGGCCTACGTGAGGGACGTGGACATGTCAACACCATAATTGTCCGATGTACCAGTGGTGTGTTACTTTCCTAATGTGTTTCCAGAGGACTTATCAGGTGTACCACCGGATCGTGAAATCAAATTTCAGATTGACTTGATACTAGGTGCTCAGCCTGTCACTAAGGAACTGTATCATTCGGCCTCGACTGAGATGAAGGAATTGATGGAGCAACTGAAAGAGTTGCTTGATAAGGGTTTCATTAGGCCGAGTATCTCTCCTTGGGGTGCTCCAATCTTATTCGTGAAGAAGAAGGACGGTAGTATGAGGATGTGCATCGACTACCGTGAGTTGAACAAGTTGATGGTGAAGAATCGGTATCCATTACGAGGATTGATGACTTGTTTGATCAGCTTCAGGGTGCCAGTTGGTTCTCGAGGATAGACCTTTGATTTGGCTACCATCAATTGAAGGTGAAGGATCAAGAAATTCCTAAAACAGCTTTTCGCATGCGTTATGGACACTACGAGTTTCTCGTTATGTCTTTTGGTTTAACTAACGCGCCAGCTGCTTTTAGACTTGATGAATCGGGTGTGTCGGCTGATGTTAGATAAATCAGTGATTGTATTTATCGATGATATCTTGATTTATTCAAGGAGCGAAGAAGAGCATGTCAGTCACATTCGGGAAGTGTTGGAGACATTGAGAAAGGATAAACTATATGCTAAGTTCTCCAAGTGTGCTTTTTGGTTGCGTGAGATTCAATTTCTGGGTCACGTGGTAAATGCGGAGGGAATCATGGTGGACCCGGCAAAGGTTGAGGCCGTGATGCAATGGAAGTCTCCAAAGACGCCATCCGAGATTCGTAGCTTCTTGGGATTGGCGGGCTACTATAGGAGATTTATTCAAGACTTTTCCAAGATAGCCTCACCATTAACTAAATGACTCGAAAGGATGTAAAGTTCGTGTGGGGTCGAGAACAGGAGGATGCTTTTGAGGAGTTAAAGGCGAGACTAACACAAGCTCCTGTCTTGACATTACCCGAAGGTAGTGAAGACTTAGTGGTATATTCGGATGCTTCTTATTCTGGGCTAGGTTGCGTATTGATGCAACGTGGAAGGGTGATAGCCTACGCATCCCAACGGCTGAAAACCCACGAAGGTGGTGTTTGTTTTTTAGAAAAAGAGCTTCTAAAGCTCTTTTGTCTGCGCCAAAAAGAGGCGGGAAGATGTTTGAGGTCTGCAGAGTGTTTGTTTTTTTGAAGACGTTTCATTAAAAACGTCTGCGTGACCTCTTCTTGGAGAAGAGGTGGAACAATGTCTTCACACCTCTTCTAACCTCTTCACAGTTTATTTCAACCCTAAACTACTTCTCTTCCCCAATACCCACGCCCCACTCCTCCCCACAACAACCTCTGCTCCAGCTTCGCCACTCCCCCGTCGCCACTCCCCCTTTCGCGCTCTGCTCCACCGTCACCATTAGTATATCTTCTAATGCCTCACGAGCTTGTTCAATTTCGCCCATTTCGTTGAGTAATCTCGCCATTAGGAACCTCCAATCCAAGTTTTCGGGTTGCGCCGACATGAGTTTTTTCAAAAGTTTTAAGCTTTCTTCATCCTCCCCTGCTTCTAGCTTCTTCTCGAGCAACGTTTTCATGGCGTTAATCGCTTCGGAATTCGATTCTAGAAACTCGGCAGCACGGTTTCTTCTCGTGATTCCGATTCCGTTGTTGCGACAGTTGGTGTAATCGGTTCGGCTATGGCGGAGTGGTTGAGTTGAAAAGGTTGAAGCTTGGTGAGTTCCAGATTGTGGGTTTGTGGTGGTGGAACGATGGTTTTAGGGACATTGAAAAAGGGGTGTTGAATAATATTAGAAAAAAAAGAAAAAAAAGGAAAAAAAAATAGTTCGAGGAACTTGTTAAATGCATGTTTTGTCATCCTTCAACTAGTGTTATAACTAATAAGGGTGCTCAGGACACAGTCTAACCGTCGGTTTCATAAATCGGTTTGGCTGGTAATTTCGATGACATTACCGCCAATCATCTGGCTATTTAAATCGGTCATTCGGAATGTGAAATTCGGAAATAATATGGAATGAATGATCTAAAAAATGTTGTTGTGGTTTAATTTATATTAATTCAGCATTGTATAACTCTTTTAACAATTTATTTTAATTTCAGTTTATTGTGACGGTTTATTTAAATTTCTGTTTATTTTAACTTTTTATTAATTTCAGTTTATTTCAGCAGTCTGCAGACGTTACAAAACAAACAGTCTTCTTAATACAGGCTGCAGAGGTTTGGTCCACCTCTTCTCCTACAGATGTCTGCAGATGTGGTCTGCAGACTGCAGACGTTTTACCTCTTCAGAAACAAACAACACCGAAGTCAACTATCCCATGCACGATCTAGAACTAGCTGTTGTGGTTTTTGCCTTGAAGATTTGGTGGCACTACCTATATGGGATGAAGTGCACAATCTTCACGGACCACAAGAGCTTAAAGTACTTATTCGAGCAGAAAGATTTGAATATGAGGCAGAGGCGATGGTTGGAGCTCATAAAGGATTACAATTGCGAGATTCATTACCATCCGGGCAAGGCCAACGTGGTGGCAGATGCCCTTAGCCGAAAGGAGAGACCCGAGTCGATTCGGGTGAAAGCTTATCAGTTGATTATGACCTCTGATGTGATAACACAGGTCAAGGAGTTTCAAGACGAGGCTTTGAAAGAAGATCGCCTTAACTCTAAAAGGATGAAAGGTCTAGTCACGGAATTAGGTGAGAACACTCTTGGTGTTAGAACCCGATTCGGACGACTGTGGATTCCTCATTGCGGGGATTTACATGGAAAAATCATGGACGAGGCTCATAAGACTCGATACTCTATTAATCCTGGTGCTACAAAGATGTACCACGACATGAAGAAAGATTACTGGTGGCCGGGTATGAAGCATGACGTAGCAGAGTATTTGAGTAAATGCCTTACTTGTATACAAGTGAAGGCGGAACACCAGAAGCCGTACGGGAAAATCCAACCGTTGGATATACCCGAGTGGAAGTGGGAACTTATCACCATGGACTTTATTACGAAGTTACCGCGTACCCCGAAAGGGCATGATGCTATATGGGTGGTAGTCGATCGTTTGATGAAGAGTGCTCACTTCCTACCGATCCGAGAGACGTATTCTTCTGAGAGACTCGCGGATCTATTTATCAAAGAGATTGTAGCTCGTCATGGTGTGCCAGTGTCTATTATGTCTGATCATGACACTCGGTTTACATCTAAGTTTTGGAAGAAATTCCACGATGTGATGGGAACGAGGCTACATATTAGCACGACTTATCATCCTCAGACGGACGGTCAGTCTGAGAGGACGATCCAGACACTCGAGTACATGCTTTGAGCGTGCGTGATCGATTTTGGAGGAAGTTGGGATGACCATTTACCGTTAGCTGAATTCTCGTACAACAATAGTGTGAATCCAAGGATCGCAATTCAGGAATTATCAGTATTAAAATAAATCAATTTAATGATCGCGGAATTATCATTAATTGACGTTTAATTGTTTGAATGATTAATTATGAACACAACCACAGAAACACAGTAAATGAAAAATCAATAATTATTCAAAAGTATTTCATTAACTATAACGTAATGATTACAAAAGAATAATAATGAATACTATAAACAATCGAATACAGTGTATCAAATAATGTTGATGTTGATGGGACGACGATTAGGGTTGCACAATGGTGTAACTTGACAGCCGTAATAATGATTGATTGTGTTCACCGAGATGTGAAACCTAGGACTCATATTTATAGATGATTTGAGTCGGTTAAGGAAACACCGGATCTCTCGGGATTTGTTGTTGATCTTGTTGACTTGTTTGACTTCTTGGAATTGATAATCACACAAGTATAACGGTCTTCCGCAGGAGTCTTGCCTTCCGCAGATCTTCTGTTCTTCCGTAGGAGATTTGCTTTTCCGTAGGAATGTTGTTCTTCCGTAGATATTCCTCCTTCCGTAGGAGTCTTCACTTCATGGAACTTGATCATCCGTAGGAACTTACACTTGGTCATTTGGTCTTGTATGAAACATATCTACGGATTAACAAAATTGTTCATCCGTAGATGTTTCTACACTTAGTCAGTTTTATCAAATCCATCCAAGAATATTGTTTCTCCTGTCAAAGCACAAATCAACACACATACATATATGGGGTTAACCTATAGATTCAAATCACATATATATATATTTTGACTGTTACAAATGTTAATTACAAGACTTGATTTTCAAGTACTAAGCCTATACAAAATTGATCTAGTCCTATACAATCTAGACCTAACAATACTCCCCCTTAGGCTTAGCTCCTTGTAATCAGTCCATCAAAACTGCTAGCTCCTTGACTCTAGCTATCATCTTATTGTAGAAGTAAGATACAGCAGTTTTCTGATCATCATATTTGTACTTTATCTGCATCCTGCTGATCTTCTTCAGTGTGTCATAACTCAGTCCTAAGACATCTTCTTCCGTAGTGAGTGTTTCCACTACACTATCATTATGAACAATCTCCAACTCATCTTCTTCAGATATCCTGAGCTCAGACACATCATCTATGTTTGTTCCTTTCAGTAACCCAGCCTCATGTTTTCTTCTCTTGTGTGCCTTTGCATGCAATTTATCTATCACTTGAATTATATGCACATACAAGCAGAGGTCATTCTGGGCTTTTTCATCTGTTAGCTTTGGGAAGAATTTATCATGTAGGTATGATGTGTAGCTTGGATGCAGCATTTTTAGTTCCATTGGATCAAAAATTCTTATCCTGTCACCCTTCTTCCCATCTACATTTCTCAGCAGCACCATCTCTTTATTCTTTTCAATGTATCCCCATTCTGAGATAGGACAAGTGAATTGGTTTCCTGAGATGCTTTTGATGGTGTGTGAGCTTCTGGTACATCCCACTCTTCTTAGCAGATCATCATCTACAAGGGATGAGACTTCAGCTGTCTTTCTTTTCTGATTTTGCTTCATTCTGTTGTGCTCCTTATCATTTCTCTTTGCTTGCATGAGCACATCATCAGAAAAGCTTGTCTTCATTCCATTCACAGCTGCAGAGAAGTCTCTCCCCCTGAGATGGATTGGAAAGTTGAACATTGGGATGCTCTGAAGATCCCTGATGTCTTGCTCTGGGAGGCTGAGCAGGGCTTCTACATCATGGAAGTATTCAATCCTTCCAGATGTCCTCTTAATTATTGCACAATCCCAGTCTGGATCATATTTCCAGGCCATAATCCTGTTTTCTTCCACAGAACTGGGAGTTGTGATATGATCATACAACTGTACGAGAGTTGATTTCTTCTCAGTGATTTCTCGCACAGTTGTTCCCAGAGGCCATACTTTTCCGGGGATCACCGCCCTTGGCTCTCTGATGAGTTTTTCCTTTTCCTTGTGCTGATCCTTTGTGTCAACAGTTATTGGATCAGCAGCAAGTTTACTTGATTGGTCTTTTGGATGTGGAGCAGTGGTTCTGAATTTTACACCAGTTTCCAGCTCCACCTTCATCACGTGCTCCATCATCCTCCGCAGCTCACCAGTAGTTCTGCCTTTGAGCTCATGCGGTTTGTAATTGTGCCCCTGTAACCAGCAGGTCATATTGTACTTTGAAAGTTTTGCTGTGTCACAGTGGCCCAAATCTTTCTTTATTTTCTCCACAGACTGGAATGTTGTAAATGCTTCATAATCACAGTCTGGGATTATGAATCTTGCAATCTCAAATTCTTTCAGCGCTTTGGTCATCTCTGAAGTGTTCATCCTCTCAACCATGTCATATGGAAACCCATGGTTGATGAGGGTCATAAACATGCTGGAGTCAGGCCTCTCTTCTAAGATATCAGCAGTTGTTAGAAGGTCATCGGCCTTTCCACCCTTATCAGCAGTGGGGGAATCCATCCGTGTTAATTCCTCCCACTCTTTGTCACTTTCTTCTTCTTCTCCGGAAGAAACCTTCACAGCAGAAACTTCTACTGAAGGTGTGTGATCAGGAGATGGAACTTTTGATTTCTTCGGGGAGCTTTCTTCTTCTTGTTTCTTTTGTGTGGCTCCGAAGTATTTTCTTTTTCGGGTGTAGGATATCAGCGGCTTAGTAGGTCGACCCGATTGTTTTTCTGGTTCAGCACTTGTATCCACTTTTGTTTTCAAATCAGATAGCTTTCTCTTCAGGCTCTCTATTTCCAGATCCTTTTGCTTAATTAGCTCGGCCTTTTCATTTTGTTCTTGTTTCAAAGTTGCCTCTAGTTCCCGTTTGGTTTTGAACAATGCATCAATGATTTCATTGTTGCATTGAGCATCTTCTCTCAGCCTTTTCAAACTGGCATCCTTCTTTGTTAGTTCTTCATCCTTTTCTTGGATGACTCCGTATAGCTCCACAATTCTTTGTTTCCTCTTGTTGGATTTAAGCACCAACTTGTTATATTTTGCAACCAGAAAGCTTTTGCTTACAGGGATGTCACTGTCACTTAAGTCATCTTCATTGTAAGCAGTGACATCCTGAGCAGAAGCTTGAGTCTCCCCGGGTTCATCAGCAGGTATTGGCTCGGTATGAGCTGATGAATGTTGTTCATCTGTGTGAGTTGGAGAGAAAGGAACAGTGCTGGCTTCAGATAGTAATTCGGTGTCTCCTGAGTGTACAGAGTGTACAGACTCAGTCACCTCAGTGGTTCAGTCTCAGCACTTTCCGGTGATTGGGGTTTTGGGGATTCTGGTGGTGGTTGTATGGGTGATTGGGTTTGGAGTGGAGAGAATGGTTGTGTGTGATGAGATGAAGATGATGATATCAGAACAGGTGATTGGTGTGGTTGAATTGGAGAGATTGGTTGGGTGTTGAGGCTTGAAGGTGATTGTGGTTGTTGAGGTGATTGGCTTGATGATGCATGTTGTAGTGGTGGTGTTTGGATTGGTGATTGTTGTTGGTGTTGTGGTGTTTGGTGTGGTGAGTGAGAAGATTGAGCAGAATCAGCAGATGATTCAGCTTCATCTTCCCACGCCAACTCTTGTGGCAGATCAGCATGTGGATCAATAACATGAGCAAACATAGGCATGTCAGGACCTTCATACTTTCCACTCAGTTTATTCAGCACCGATTTGTTCAGGTGAGCTTGAACAAACACTTCTCCAACCCTGTTCAAGCTTGGGAGCTCAGAGTTAATCACCAATTGCAGGAATCAGGGGAACATGTACATCTTCGCATTCTTTTGTAATTTGACTTGCTCGCACAAACAATTGAAGATGTATCTTGCATAATTGTAGATTCTTCCCTCAAACACCCCAATAATTCCTGATGAGATGTGTCGAGAAAATCTGTCTAATCCCGACTTTCGGTTTGACATGCACTTCAGGTAGGTGTGACATAAGAACCTGTACGGTTTGCACAGCCTACCCTTTTTGATTTCTCCTTTTTCATAGTCACCATCGTACCCCATGAGATTGAATACCTTTTCTATGTATTCATTCTCGAAAACGTCCGGGTGACCTATCTCTCTATCTCCGAGTTCCAAGCATCTTCGTAAGGTGCTTTCATTACTCGAAGACGCTGACCCAGAACTTCAGCTACTATGACCTCCTCATTGTTTTGTTCTTCCACTCGAGCCGAACTCCAAAATCCGATTATGTGCGACTGATGAATCACAGGCTCAGCCGTCAAGGCGTAAAAGAGCCTGGATCGTCGGAGATATCTGATGATATCTCGACATCCTTCCGCTGCTGGATCATCAGCGTTCAAGTATGCACACACATTATGCTCCTTAGCAAATCTATTTGCCATCTGCAAAGAAAATCAAGTTAGAAAACACGCAGTTGAATCGTTTGAATGACAATAATCGATTAACCAGTTCCGTATTGATGTTTACGACATGATTTACCTTTGCAGTAACTGTAATCGGTTACTGGATAATGTTGATATTTTGAAATTTTAAAAAGGGGGAAAAAGTGCGATTTTCTAGGTTAATCTGAAAAAGTGCTCTGTAAAAGTGAAATGAATTTTAAGAGTCAGACACCTTATTTGTAGTCCAACAAATTAACTTCTTTTATTAATTATGTTGGGCTCACATTATGTTGGGCCCACTTTCATTTATTCCTATGTTGGACCCACTTCCATTTATTCCTTTTCATATCCCAAGTGTTTAGAATGCATTATCTCTTCCGCAGAACATCTGCGGAACCTTGACATCTGCGGATGTCAACATCTGCGGAACCTTAACTTCTGCGGATGTCAACATCTGCGGAACTTTACATTGGATGTAAGTTCAAATAATGCATTTGTTTTGTTTTGCTTGTTTTGCTGCTGAATCAGAGATCACATAATACTTCTACGGATGAGCGGTATTACTGTGACTTCTGCGGATGCAGAAATTTCACTATTACTTCTACGGATGAGAAGTATTACTGAAACTTCTGCGGATGCAGAAATTTCACTATTACTTCTACGGATGAGAAGTATTACTGAAACTTCTGCGGAGCTTAAAGTTTAGAAAACTTTAAATGTATGATATCTACTTAGTAGACTCAATTGTTGATGTTGGACATTGTTGACTTCATTTGCATGGCAATGTAGTACAAGAAAGCAAGTGTCCTGTATCCTGCATTCAAGTTAGTGCTCAAGATCCAATTCCTTCAAAATAATTCAGATCAATTATCAGCTTTTATTGTTTGTTTTTCATGCATGAACTACTCCCCCTAAATTTGTGATTAATGTGAAACTGTTGCATTCATCATAAATTTAAGTTGTGAACAGGCATGACAGGCTTATGACATTCTAAATGAGAGAAATTCTGTTGAAGTAACAATTAAACGTCTGTGAAACAGGTACATGCATGCATATATATATATAGAGGGATCATACTATAAATTGGCTTCTGCTGATGTTGTTAGTTGAGTCAACACATATCTGATTGCAAGTATATAGATCCACTTAAATTCAAACAAGAGTGTTGTATCAACTAGGCATGCAAGTTATCATGTTGTGAAGTTTGTTAATCAGTAGCAGTCATGAGTCCCACATTCAATTATCGTTAGAGTATGTCTTCCGTAGATGAGGCAAATCACTACATTCCACACTTAGAGACTATGTACATTAAGTTATAAGTTCTATCTTGAGACAATGTTCAGTCTCATGAATGCTTTGATGTGATAGCTCTTGAGCTTGAAGTTCAATGGATCACAAGTGATTCCTTTTTAGAGCTGAAAAATGATCTTCATAGTCACCAGGTCTTTACTTTCGTAAAACAGAGGTGAACTTTAACCCAGGTCTTTGTTGACACAAAACAGAGGGAGAATGAAGATCACACTTGGTAATCACATTCCCAGGTCTTTGTTCACACAAAACAGAGGGAATATGATTTTGCAAAGATAGAATATTATAAAGTATTTTACATAGTGTGCTTGTGTAAGTGATTTGAGCTCAGTAGGAGAGAACATACCTTCATGATTTTCAAATGGAAGCCTCACACACAGTTACCTCATGTTTTTAGTTTGGCATGCTCTTAGCTTTGTTTCCACTCAAGTTGAACCTACTTACATATCAGTATGAGATAAGTCAGATTGAGTGTTTGTTTAATAGCCAAGTATAGTCTACTATCATTTCCCAAATATAAAGCATGTATAGATGTTCTAACAGACACTTAAGTTATCCTCAACGATTACTCTTCACAAAGTCAATCATAAGCTTTTGTTGATTTAATCTAAGTTAATCATCCCTAAAGATTCTATCAGAAAATTGAATCTAACAGAATCAAATGCTTTAGTAAACAAATCAGCAAGCTGATTAGTTGTGTCTACTTTGACTAACTTAATTAGACCCTTTTCTGAACAATCTCTTAGAAAATGGTATCTGATTTCTATATGTTTTGTTTTACTATGTTGAACTGGGTTAGCAGTTATAAACATAGCAGCTGAATTATCAATATGAATTGGTGTATGAAGGAAATTGTAACCATAATCAAGTAATTGGTTTTGCAACCAAAGTACTTGAGAGCATCCTGCTGAAGCAGCTATGTACTCTGCTTCAGCCGTGGATACAGATACATTTGTTTGCTTCTTGCACTGCCATGAAACAAGTCTTGGTCCTAAGAATTGACATCCACCAGTTGTGGATTTTTGTTGTTGTTGCACCCTCCATAGTCACTATCTGAGTATGAGTAGAGGCTAAAGTCTCCATCTTTGGGATACCAAAGTCCCAATGCAGGTTTGCCTTTCAGATATCTGAAAATTCTCTTTACAGCATTCAAATGTGACTCCTTTGGGTCTGATTGATACCTGGCACAAACACAAACAGCAAACATTATGTCAGGTCTACTGGCAGTCAGATACATTAAAGAACCGATCATAGATCTGTACAATCTTTGATCTACGGATTTGCCAGCAGGGTCAGGCACAATCTTGTCTATTGTTGATGCTGGTGTCTTGCAGGAAGTGGAATCAGCAAGATTGTACTTCTTCAAAATTTGATGAATGTACTTCTCTTGATTAATGAAAATGCCATCTGGTTTCTGATGAACTTGTAAGCCAAGGAAGAAAGTCAATTCTCCCATGGAGCTCATCTGAAATTCAGATTTCATTAAGTCTTCAAAGTTTTGACACAGCTTCTTATTGGTGGATCCAAATATGATGTCATCAACATATATTTGAACAACCAAAAGATCTTGATGTTCTTGTTTGAGGAAGAGTGTCTGATCAATAGTTCCTCTCTTGTACCCATTCTTCAGCAAGAAGGATGATAGTGTATCATACCACTTTCTGGGTGCTTGATGAAGACCATACAAGGCTTTGTCAAGCTTGTATACTCTATGTGGATAATCAGGGTCTTCAAAACCAGGGGGTTGTGCCACATAGACTTCTTCATCAATTTTCCCATAAAGAAAAGCACACTTGACATCCATCTGATAGACTGTGAACTTCTTGAATGCTGCATAGGCTAGGAAGACTCGTATAGCTTCAATCCTTGCAACTGGGGCAAAGACTTCATCATAGTCTATTCCTTCTTCCTGAGTGTATCCCTGTGCAATGAGTCTGGCCTTGTTTCGTACTATGATACCTCTGTCATCCAGCTTGTTCTTGAAAAGCCATCTTGTGCCAATTGGATGTTGACCTGAAGGCAGATCTACAAGAGTCCACACTTTCTGTTTTCTAAATTGTTGCAACTCTTCTTGCATGGCCTCAATCCAGCTGTTGTCTTTCAGGGCAGCTGTGATGTTTGCTGGGACTGTTTGAGATAAAAAGCAGGTGAACAAACAAATGTTTGCCACACCTCCTTTGCTCCTTGTGGTTCTGGCATGCAGGTCCCCAATGATGTTGTCTGTTGGATGAGATTTGTGTACTCTGCTTGTTGAAACAGCATCAACTTGAACTGTGGAGTCTAAGTTTGAGAAGCCCATTGAAGCAGATGGTGTTAGCTGTGAAGTTGAGTCGATGAAATAATCAAAAGACTCATGATCATTAGGATCAGCTGGTGTTTGATTGGCTGCTTTGTCTTCTTCCGCAGGAAGTTCTACGGAATCAGCATTTTGTTCTTCCGCAGGAGGTTCTACGGAAGCAGTATTTTGTTCTTCCGCAGGAAGTTCTACGGAAGCAGTATTTTGTACTTCCGTAGGAGTTATATCATCCACGGATGAACAATGTTGGTCAGCTGGTAATGGTTGGATGACTGCCTCTTCATTTCTAGCATCAGTAGTAACATCTACAGATGAGGGAACATCTGCTGATGAATTTACATGTGCTGGGGATGAAGAGTTAGCTTCTCCAGAAATAGCTTCCTGCTGCTGACTTGATCTTTGCTGTGGTTCAGGCGGCACACGTGCTCTTGGTGGATCAGCTGTTAAAGGCACTTCATTCACACTTGGTGGCACAAAAGGATAACATGTATCCGCAGCACCTGCATTGATCAAATAACCAGTGTTAAATGATTCTGTTAATGCATCTATATCAAATAACCAAGATGATCCTTTTACATTGGTAGTAAACATGGATTCATCAAAAGAAACATTGGGAGTTTCTTCAACTATGTTATGTTCTGGAATGTACACCCTGTATGATTTAGAAGTGGATGAATATCCAACAAAGAAACCATCATAGGCTTTTTCAGAAAATTTTCCCAATTGTTCTTTAGTATTTAAAACAGACACATGACACCCAAAAGCTCTAAGATATCCTATAAAAGGTTTTCTTTTAAATAAGAGTTCGTAAGGTGTTTTATTATGTTCTTTGACTATCAAAGTTCTGTTTTGAACGTTGCAGGCTGTATTCACAGCTTCTGCCCAGAATGTAATGGGCAGCTGAGAATCAGCTAGCATTGTTCTGGCTGCTTCTATCAGTGTTCTATTTCGCCTTTCAGCCACTCCATTTTGTTGTGGAGTTCTAGGAGCACTGAATTGTCTAGCTATTCCTTTAGTCCTGCAAAAAGAATCCAAATCAGCATTAACAAATTCAGTTCCATTGTCACTCCTAAAAATTTTAACTTTTAAATCAAGATGATTCTCAATCTTGATTACAAAGTCCATTAATGTTTCAGATGTTTCACTTTTATGTTTTAAGAAAAAGACCCATGTAAATCTAGTGAAATCATCAACTATCACCAAACAATATTGTCTTTTTCCAATGCTCAGCACATTGGTTGGACCAAAGAGATCCATGTGAAGCAATTTGAGTGGTGTAGTGTTTGTGTTGATTGTTTTGGATTTGTGAGACACTCTGTGTTGTTTTCCTTTATAACATGAAGAACAGTGATTAGAACAATGAAATTCTTTCTTTGGTAATCCAATGACTAAGTCATTTTTCACCAATTTATTCATGTTCTTCATGTTGGAATGGACAAGCCTTCTATGCCACAATTGAGATTCATCTTCGGAAGATTTGGACAGCAGGCATGTCTCATGATTTGTGAGTGTTGTGTTGTTCATATCCAAAATATATGTGTTGCCTTTTCTTGATGCTTTAAGAAGTATCCAGTCTTCTGGAACTGTAAAACCTGGCTTAAGAATGTAACAGTTAGTGTTATCAAATAGTGTTAAATAATTTTGATCACAAATTTGGGAAACACTAAGTAAATTATACTGCAAATTTTCACAGTAATTTACTTTTTCAAATGTTAAAACACCATTAGTTACCATTCCTTCACCAACAATTTTACCTCCCTTCTTATCCCCACCAAATGCCACATAAGAGGCATGTTTATGTTTGAAGTCATGGAGAAGTGCACAGTTGCCTGTCATATGTCTGGAACAACCACTGTCAACATACCACTTGTTGTCAGCTCTCCATAATTGTTCCTGCACAACAAAAAGAAAACTAATTAGAATTGACAATCCAAGGCTTAATTGTCTTGGATTTGCCAGTTGTGTCAACAATAGTTACTCCTTCATGAATTAATCGTGAAGTTTCATTATTATTTGTTTCTTTTTGATCTGATGTTTGTGAGGATGATTCTGTTGAAGATGATTCGAGTTTCTGAGTGTCTTCATGCTTATCCGAATCTTTCTTCAACTTAGCTTGTTTTGGTTGGTATCTCAACTTTGAAGAAGATCCTGTAGTCTTGAAGGTTTCTTCATCTTTCTGTTTTGATTGGGACACAGGAGTTCCTTTATCAAAGTTGTCAAAGAAATCATCAACAGCTTCCGGTTGTTTATCAGACAAATCCACCTTTTTATGAGGTGTCTTAGCCTGTGTTGGCATTTTCTTCTTCACAGTCTTGTCAGCAACAGATGATCTTTTCTTTGAATTTTGTTTTTCCTTCTCAGGCTTTGTCTCTTTGTCACTTTCTGAGCCTGATGATGCACCTTGTGATTTCTTGTTGCCCTTTTTCTTGTTCTTCTTATTAAAATAACATTCCTGAGTGGAATGGTTATTTTTGTCACATATGGCACAATGTTTGTTGAAGAAACAGTCATCAGTCATGTGATTGTTCATGTTGCAAATGGAACAGTAACTACTGAAGTAGCATTCATCAGTGCTGTGATTCTTCATATCACACCATTTGCAATATTTCTCAGAATTTTCTTCTTCAGCCTTCTTTTTGGTCTTTTTCTGACTAGCTGAGCCATCCGTGAATTTCTTCTTGGGTTCATCAGCTGGTAATTCTTCATGTTTATTTGTGGATGGCTTCTGATGTTTGACATTTAGCTTTTTGTGAGCATGTTTGATGTTTTCCCTTTTTATCTCATCCACAGTATCCATATCTTTCTTCCGTTGTTTTTCTGCGGAATCAGTAGTCTTTGTCTTCCGCAGATGATCTACGGACTTGGCAGTTTTGCTTTCCGCAGATGTTCTGCGGATTCCTCAGTCTGTTCTTTCCGAGGATTCTTGTTTGAGTATTTCTTACCTTTATCAGATGACAAAGGTGTTTTTGTGCTTGATTCGCAGCTGTCGATCTTGGGAAGATGCAGTTCTTGTAATCCTTCATTAAGTTCAGCAATCCTCTTACAAATGGTCTTCAGCATGTTCCGTTGTTTTGGCGGATATTGAAGCTTTGATTCTTCAAGGACTCGTGGAAGACCAGGTTCAACTTGAACATTCTTACCAATGTTCAGTTGAACATTATCATGTTCATCAGAATCATCCAGGTCATCATAGTTATCAAAATCTGATTCATTATGTTTAATTGACTCTGATTCAGTTGATTCAGTTTCACTCATCTCAGCTTTATTGTTGTTTATTTGACTATCTTTTATGTCAATGTTGGTGCTTTGCACAAAATGATTTGACAAGTTGTTAGTCATTGTTTCAGGTAAAGGTGTGTAGTTATTATTAATAGGTGGTGCCACTGCATTATAACCCAACCCTGGCCTGTTCTTTGATTCAATATGAGAATTGAGTAACTTCTCATATTGCTGAGATGATAATTGAAACTTCTGAAGTTTCACTTCAGTAGATGCATGATCAGCCATGGATTTTGTTAAGGAAGTGGTCAGATGCTCAACTTGGGCTTTTAGGCTGTAGTTTTCAGAAACATATTTTTCCAAATCTTTTTGTAAAGAGTTTATTTTGATTTGATATAGTTTCTGTTCTCTTAAGTGTGATTCATTTAAAACCATAGTTTCTTTTACTTTATCAGCCAGTTGTTGAGCATGGACTCTATATCTTTCAACTTCTTCAACACAAGTTGATGAACATAACCTCTCTTTTACCTCTTTGGCCATTGGAGGAACTTTGTTTTCCATATGTGCCATCAGTGCTTGATTCTCCTCTATCACTTCCTTCTCATACAAACTCCAGTCACAAGTTCCATCCTGAAGTATGATCAGCCCTGTCTCTTTAGAGTTACTTGGTCTTGCTGATGTATTTGTGGCTGGTGGGGATGTGAGCTGAGGTTGTCTCTGCAGAGATCTTTGAGAGGTTGGCTGCTGATTTTGATAGGGTTGTTGCTGATGATGTTGTTGTTGCTGCTGCTGATGCTGTGGAGTTGATTGTTGATTGCATTCTCTAGAAAAATGACCATAGAGATTGCACTTGTAACATCTGACCTTAGACTTATCCACTCCAATCTTCGATGTTTTGCTAGCTGCTGCCAGATTTTTGTTTCTTCGAAGATATTGCTTGGCTCTGTAGGCAATCATAGCCATCTGCCATTGCAGATCCATCTCTTCGACTACATCCGGAGGGAGTTCCTCCAAGTCTTGCTGACAGATGTTTGCTGCTGTAAGGGAACTTCCAAGATAAGCTTGAAAGCTAGAACTAAAAGCTGCAAATGCTGCTTTTTGTTCTTCAGAATCCAATATCACAGTTATTGGTTCTGAGTTTGCTGTTGCTGATGTTTCTCTTTTCTCTGAAGATTTAGCCTTTTCCTTTTGAGTTTTGCTTTGAGATGACTTCTTAGTGGGTTTGGATGCATAGAAACTTACTTCCTCTTCATCATCACTCAAAGCACAAGAGTTATCATCTTCATTATTAGAAATAAATGCACTTCCAGCATTCTTTGTTTCCTTGAAGTGATAAGGTGAGACATGAGTTCTCACACTCTTGTTTCTTGATTGTTCATCCAGTTCAAGTGCTTCAACCTTGGCAACTAGTGTATCTAGACCAGTTGTCTTCAGATCTATGGTGTTTTTGAACATGGAGACTGTTTGCTTCCAACTTTCAGGCAAAGTATGGAGCATCTTCTTGTTCAGTTCCTCAGTTGTGTATTTTAACTCCAAGATGTTCATCTCAGTGACGAGTTGCATGAATCTATGGAGTTGCTGAGGAATTGACTCACCCTCAATATGATGAAAAGTTTCATATTGTGATCTAAGGGTGTCTTTCCTTATGCTTCTGATTTCATCACTCCCTTCACAGAGAGTGTGAAGTATCTTCCATAGGGAATTTGCTGTTTTATAGTTCTCGCACCTTATCAAGATTTCTTCAGGTAAAGCCATACTAAGCAAGCTGTATGCTTTAATATCGACCTTAACCTTCTTGACATCATCAGGTGGCAAGTCCTTAGTGCTGATTGGCTGGTTTTTGTCATTATAATCCGGCCCAAGAGTGGGTGGAATATAAGGACCTTGTGTGATGGACTCCCACAAGTCAGAATCAGTGTAGTTCACATGATTTCTGAACTTGATCTTCCAGGATTTAAAATCAGCCTTTGTTTCCAACTTTGGTGGTTGATAAGATCCTCCTCCAAAAGTACTCATGTTTAACTGCAAAACAAGATTTAAAATTTAAGTGCTTGAATTGACAAATCTATCAAAGACGCAGATCTAGTATTCAATCGATTTGAATGTAGATCTAAATCAAACAAGCAATAAGAGAATGCTTGCTGAAAGACAAGTCGTTGATTTAATTGTTTGAAAATCAATTAAACAATTTTAATACTGATAGATCAATTGATCTAGTTCAATGAGCACCAATGGCTCTGATACCACCTGTGAATCCAAGGATCGCAATTCAGGAATTATCAGTATTAAAATAAATCAATTTAATGATCGCGGAATTATCATTAATTGACGTTTAATTGTTTGAATGATTAATTATGAACACAACCACAGAAACACAGTAAATGCAAAATCAATAATTATTCAAAAGTATTTCATTAACTATAACGTAATGATTACAAAAGAATAATAATGAATACTATAAACAATCGAATACAGTGTATCAAATAATGTTGATGTTGATGGGACGGCGATTAGGGTTGCACAATGGTGTAACTTGACAGCCGTAACAATGATTGATTGTGTTCACCGAGATGTGAAACCTAGGACTCATATTTATAGATGATTTGAGTCGGTTAAGGAAACACCGGATCTCTCGGGATTTGTTGTTGATCTTGTTGACTTGTTTGACTTCTTGGAATTGATAATCACACAAGTATAACGGTCTTCCGCAGGAGTCTTGCCTTCCGCAGATCTTCTGTTCTTCCGTAGGAGATTTGCTTTTCCGTAGGAATGTTGTTCTTCCGTAGATATTCCTCCTTCCGTAGGAGTCTTCACTTCATGGAACTTGATCATCCGTAGGAACTTACACTTGGTCATTTGGTCTTATATGAAACATATCTACGGATTAACAAAATTGTTCATCCGTAGATGTTTCCTACACTTAGTCAGTTTTATCAAATCCATCCAAGAATATTGTTTCTCCTGTCAAAGCACAAATCAACACACATACATATATGGGGTTAACCTATAGATTCAAATCACATATATATATATTTTGACTGTTACAAATGTTAATTACAAGACTTGATTTTCAAGTACTAAGCCTATACAAAATTGATCTAGTCCTATACAATCTAGACCTAACAAATAGTTATTGTTAGGATCTCAGCCTCTAGTTTGATCAATTAGACTATATTCGCAGCGGATTTAGCATGAATATTAGCAATTAAAGCAAGAACATAAGGAATATTGCATGCAAACCAAAAGTAGAGAGAGAGAATAATTCTGCCTTAAAAGGAATAATATTCGTTTATTTCACATGTTTCGGCGTGGAATACATTCAGGTCACTGCCCTTTTATAGGCAAATGACCCATACTGTTGTCAGATTCCACTGACATTAAACAATTATTTAACTAACTACTGATAGAACACAACTACTGAAGATGTCATAACAGCTGACATCTTCTTACAAAATTTCCTAAGTGTTCTACCTATTACAAGTACTGAAAAGGAAACTACTGAAAAGCTACAACGACTGAAGAACAAACTCTTCAGTCGTTTACAACTACTGAACTATAACAGCTGAAGAACAAACTCTTCAGCTGTTGTACAAACTACTGAAATGAAAAACATAAAACTACTGAAAGGAAAATAAACCATCACAACAACTGAAGAAGACTTCTTCAGCTGTTATGACAAACTCTGAACCTTCAGCACTTTGGTCTTCAGACTTTGGTCTTCAGATGATTCATCAGCTGATGACTTCAGTAGTTGTCATCAGCTGATGTCTTCAGTCGTTGTCTTCAGACTTTGTGCATCAGCAGTTGTTCATCAGTTCTTCAGTTCTTCAGACTTTGATCTTTAGCACTTGTCTTCAGTACTTAAAGTCTTCAGTACTTGTGTTTATCAGTACTTTAGACTTTAGTACTTATCTTCAGTACTTTGGGATCTTCAGCTGTTGTACTTCAGTTCTTTGAACTTCAGCTGTTGATTCTTCAGACTTTGTCAGAACAGCTGATGGGAGTCTTCAGCAGTTGTTGTGATGTCATGTGGGACTTAGAGGTTTTCCTGATCTTGGCTCATTGGTTCTTTTGGTCCAACAAACTCCCCCTGAACCAATGCAGCCAAAACCTCTAATTATTTGTTGTCCCACTTATTGTTGGCATAAAGATTGGTCTATTTCCTTCTGGATCAGATCAGAAGTTGACCCTAATAAGCACTGGCCTGGGAGAAGGTTTCTGGTATTTGTTTGGCTAAGTATGGATAGGAGCTCTATTTTGGGGAATTGGACACAGAGCTGTTATCCCATCCATGAAACCTACCTCCCATGTACTAGCCTGTAGGATTCTCTGGTGTAGGCTCGGACAAAGATCATTTGTTCTTCTTTGGTCATGCCTTCAGCCCCACCATCGAACAATCCTTCACGGCCGTACATCTCTGAGACAAACTTGACCTGTTTTCCATTCTTGAGCTCAACTGTTGTGATTTGCTTATATGCAAATTCATCTGGATGTCTGCCTTCTAGCAATAAGTTGAGCTCATCTTTGCGGAAGTTCTCAAGCTTCTTATAAACTAAGCCTTTCCTCACCATCCTGTTCTCCAACATCATTTCAGGAGGTTGCTTAGATTTATAAGCTTTCTCGAACTCATCCACAATTTCCCAGGGTGTTACTACAAGAGCCACTGTGATTACTTCATCTACAATCCTCTTCATCTGGCTCTTGTACCTCACAGGAATATCTTTCTTTGTGATCCTGTGAGCCACCCTAGGATCAGGCCAAGTCCTCACTCTCTCTTTGTTATATTGGAAGGTTTGTTTGAGAGTGAAGAGTCTCAGAGCTTCTTTCTTCATATCCATGATAGAGGTAGAGGCAGCATATGCTTGGTCAATTGACTTAAGCATTTCAGCATCATGAAGCTGCTGCTGTGCCTCTTCCTCTATCTTTACCCTCACAGTGTCCATCTGTGAGGTGGGAGTGATGGTTTGGGATTTGGCTTTTGGTAGAGGGATGACTGCTAAAAGGGGCAGTCTATCCTCCTCATCCTCCTCTTCTTCTTCTTCTTGCAGCCTCAACACCCTTCTCTTCTTCTTCAAGGGTGGATCATTGGCTGCGGGTTTTGATGGTGAAGGGGTTGGTTTAGTGGGTTGTGGTTGGGTTGTTGGTGTGGGAATATTGGCAGGCACTGCTAGTAACCTAGAGATAAGGGCTGGTTTGGTCTGTTTTACTAGCAGTGTCCTGTTCCCAGCACCGGCTTCAGAGAGGGCCTCAGCGACCAGTCCCTTAGTGAAATCACTAGCCGAACAGATCTTGGTGGTTATTGCCAAGAGTCTGTCCCTGGTCCATGCCTTGACATCAAGGACTGGCCTGCCCAGGTACTTCGAAGTGAACCTACTCATAGCCTCAAGTTTCTTTCTTTCCTCTTGGCTATAAGTAGTCCATCGGTACTCAATCTCTCTTCTCTCCATATTCCTGATCTCTTGATCTAGCAAGGCAGTGTCCTTGTCAAAGCCTTGCCTGAACAGCTGTTCAATGACAGAGTCCATTGAACGGCTATGCTCAGCATCAGCCTCCTTGACAAGGGCTGCTAGATCAGGATCAGCACTCTCCCTCACCTCTCCTCTCTTCTCTCCTTTCTTTTGATAAGTGACACTGAAATCCTTTTGGATTCCTGTCACTTCTTTTTCAGCTCTCTCCTCCTTCTCCCTCCCCTTCCCCTTAGTCTCCTGAACCTTCTCCCTCTCAATCACCTCCTTTCTACCTACTTCTAACTCCTCCTCACCCCTCTTCCTCTTAACTTGCACTGAGGTCTCCCCCTTTTTGGGTGCATTGGTTGGGGTTTGACTCTCAGCAAGTGCTTTAGAAACAGCAACCTCCACCAGAGGTTGGATATGTGTGGGAAGCCTCCCATCAATGGTTTTCATCACAATTTCTGTGATTATGGGTGTGATGAGAGGCAGGGATTTCTGAAGGATAGCATCTAGCTGCTCAGGGGGTTCTGGCCCTGAGAGCTCGTGCCAGAAGCAGGGGCTGGTGGCTGAGTTTGTGGGAGTGGCTCAGTGTATGTGAGACCTTCGGGTGAAGGTGCCATCTGTGGGTTGGTGGTGGCAGATGGACTTCTATCTTGAGTCATTTGAGCAAGCAGCTCTTTGAGTCTGCTTATCTCATCCTCTAAGATAGTGTTGTGAGCAACTACATCATAGAAGAAGCTCAGGTCATCATCAGTATGAACGAATCACCTGACCTCCTGACAATGTCAGGATGTACATGCTCTAAGTGTGGCTCAGTAATAGCATGTGCCCCTTGTTCTTGGTACTGGGGACTTCCAGCCTCCGGATTGGAACCATCATCGGCAGTTGCCTCTGGTGAGGTCTTATTGCTTGTACCAGCTTCACCCTGCTCATGTGCTGATGCAGGGGAAGTGGCAGCCTCACCAGATTGTCCTATCTCCCTAGCCACACTAGGAGATTGGACATGTGATTCTCTGTGTTGGGGGCTCCCACCAGCACTTGTATCCACCCTCTCTTCGGTTGGAGTCTCCCCAGTTGTAATAGGTTTCTGGGGAGAGGGTGGAGTGCTCAGGTGGGTCAACACTTTGGCAATCATTAGGGTTGGACTTTGTGGGGCAGCTTCTGTGGGAGATGGGCTAGAAGCAGAGTGCACATGGGGAGGAGTGTGCATTTCAATGGTAGTCTCCTCAAGTGAGAAAGACCCCAGATGTGTAGGTGCCCCAGTAGTGGTTGCATCAGGCTCCTGTTGACAGGAAACCTGTGCGGTTGTGGTGGGTGGAGTCATGGTAGCTGCTGGGAGAATCGAACCAGCAGCCACATCCTGCCTTTGTGTTGCAGGGGCATCCTCAGGGGACTCATTTCCCTGAGTAGCCTTTTTGGGCTTCTTGGCTTTTGGCTTGGTGGGGACTTTGGATTTGGAGGTGGAGGCTGTGGGTTCCTGCTGCATGGGTTTTCGCAGCCGGCCAGCCTGTTTGAGTGTGTGGTCGGTGTTGTGCCTGGAGTATACCTCGGCTAGAACAGCCATGGCAGGGACCCCAGTGCCAACAAGTCCCTCAGCTTGAAGCTGGCTCTGGATGATGGCCATTATGAACCGAGGATACAAGATCCAACGGTTAGAAATGGGTTTTGTGGCCATATCCCTGAGTTCCCAAAATATAATATCAGTAAAGTTTAGGGGTTGTTTCTCAAGGATAGAATACAATACCTGTTGCCACCTTGTTGACATCTGGTCCCATGAGGAAGTTTTGGGAGCCAGACACACATTCACCATGTGGAAGATTAGTCGTTGGGGATCAGGGAAGTGTTTCTTCAACAAGGTGGTGGCAGAGAGGTTGCCCTGATAGTCGTTGGCAGTGAAGCATAGATCGAGGGCGCCTTTGGGGTAAGAAGTTGGGTAGGTGGCATCCTCCAGTTTTAGGGTTTCTCGAAGAGTAGCTGGAGGAATAACCACTGGGTGGTTGTTGACGGAGGACCGGAGAGAGACCTCGCCATTATTCTCTCCGGTTTGGACGGTGATATTCGTCCAGAACTCCGCCAAGGAGTCGGTGTATATGGTGGGGTTGAGGAGGAATGTCGTCTGGTATTGTGAGTCAGTCATCAGATCGACGGCATTATGAAACTTGGCCCAGAATGGAGGTTTAGTGAGATGAGCGACACAGTTGTGTTGAGGTTTGAGTTGCATGGCCGCTATTAATGGTGTATGGGAATTTCAGAGTTTTTTTTGAAAAGTTAGGTCAAGTGAGAATGAAAAGCTCTGAAGGTTGGGTATTTATAGGGTATGCCAAAGGCTGAAAGAAAACTACTGAAGGTTTGGTGTTAGTTATCAGTTGTTGAAACTACTGATGACGTGGTTTTAACCTTCAGTGGTTGTAACATCTGAGGACTTGGTGTTAGTCTTCAGTAGTTGAAACTACTGAAGCCTTGGTTTTGTCCTTCAGATGTTGTAAACGGCTGAAAACTTATTGTCAGTCTTCAGTAGTTATAACCTACTGAAGACCTAGTTTTCATCTTCTGAAGTTGTAACAACTGAAGACTTGGTGTTAGCCTTCAGTAGTTGTGAACTACTGATATCAGTAGTTGTGAACTACTGAAGACATAGTATTGCTTCAGTTGTTGTAAACAACTGAGGACGTGGTGTTAGTCATCAGTAGTTGTGAAACTACTGAAGACATGGTTTTGTCCTTCAGTTGTTTGGGTATGAAACAGCAGCTGTTGGCATCAGCTGAAGAGTAAAAGTACTCATCAGCTGTTTCCGTCAAATCAGTTGTTTCATGCTAACCTCCACATTTACTCATCAGCTCTTTGGCTGACTTTAGATGTTTCATTGACCCTTCAGCTCTCGTGAGTATTTAGGCCTTCAGCTCTTGTGATCAGATGTTCACAAGTGCTGATGAAATACTCAGAGCTGGTGAACAAATTTTGTCTTCAGTACTTGTGTAAATTACACATCAGTACTTATGAACAAAATTTGTTCTTCAGTACTTATTTTTTTGAAAATGATACATCAGTAGTTGTAATCCACCTCACTACATCAGTTGTTTTCAACAAATAATGTACATCAGTACTTTGAAGCCTTTTAGTCTTCAGTAGTTGTGAAAATGCTGAAGACTAAATTACGCATCAGTACTTATATTTGACCTTTGCATACTAATGCTCATCAGTATTTGTGAACTGAAAGCATCAGTATTGGTTAAATTATTCTAGCTGCAGCATACCAAGCCTTAGTACCAAGTTTTGAAATGTGGCACTATCTAAAGGCTTAGTAAATATCTCTGCAAGCTCATCAGCACTAGGCACAAACTTTGGATCAATCAGACCTTTTTCATAGCAATCCCTAATAAAATGATGTCTGATCTCTATATGTTTGGTCCTAGAGTGTTGGACTGGATTTTTGACAATGCAAAGAGCTGAAGCACTATCCATTAATAATGGAGTCTTAGTCTCTGTAATGCCATAATCCAAGAGTTGGTTCTGAAGCCAGAGTATCTGAGATGTACAACTTGCAGCAGCAATGTACTCAGCTTCAGCAGTGGATGTAGCAATTGATGTTTGTTTCTTACTCTGCCAAGAAACTAAACAATTGCCTAGGAATTGGCAACCACCAGAAGTGGATTTTCTGGTGACTTTGCATCCTGCATAGTCACTATCAGAGAAAGCAACTAATTTGCAAGAATGCCCAGTTGAATACCAAAGACCTAGTGATTGGGTACCTTGCAGATATCTAAAGATCCTTTTGACTGCAATCAAATGGGATTCTTTAGGTGCAGCCTGAAATCTAGCACAAACACATGTTGCAAACATGATGTTTGGTCTAGAAGCTGTAAGGTACATCAAGGACCCAATCATACATCTGTAAAGGATTTCATCAACCGCTTTACCTTTCTGATCTACATCTAGTTGTGTGATGCTGCTCATAGGAGTAGAACAGGGCTTACAGGTTTGTAAATCAAACTTATTCAACAACTCTTTGGTGTATTTGGACTGATGGATGAAAATTCCATCATCCCTTTGTTTGATTTACAAACCTAGAAAGAACTGTAATTCCCCCATAGCACTCATTTCAAACTTTTGCTTCATGAGCAATGTAAATTCATCACACAACTTTAGATTAGAGGATGCAAAGATGATGTCATCTACATAAATTTGAACAAGGAGCTTATGTTGTCCCACAGTCTTGATGAATAAGGTTTTATCAATGGTGCCTCTAGTGAACTTGTTCTCTAAAAGAAAAGTTGAGAGTGTCTCATACCAAGCTCTAGGAGCTTGCTTCAGCCCATAAAGAGCCTTATCAAGCTTGTACACCCAATCAGGATGTTTGTTGTCCTCAAAGCCTGGTGGTTGACACACATAAACTTCTTCTTTTATTTTTCCATATAAGAAGGCACTTTTGACATCCATTTGATAAACCTTAAGACTGTGAAAGGCAGCATGAGCTAAGAACAGTCTGATTGCTTCCAGTCTTGCCACAGGAGCAAAGGTCTTATCATAATCGATGCCTTCCTCTTGTGCAAATCCTTAGACAACCAGCCTGGCCTTGTTCTTGACAATTTGGCCCTTATCATCTGTTTTGTTCCTGAATACCCATTTGGTGCCTATTGCACACTTCCCTTAGGGTAAAGGAACAAGCTCCCACACTTGCTGTTTCTTGAACTGAAGAAGCTCAAGCTGCATTGCTTCAACCCATCCATTCTCTTAAAGCCACATGATAGTTCTTTGGCTCTTGCTGACTGATGAAGAGAGCATAGAAGCAGAAATTGGACAATTGACTCCTGGTTGAAACTCCAGCAATGATATCACCAATGATTTGAGATGTGGGGTGATTCCTCAGCTCTTGATAAACTATAATGTCAGTGCAAGTGTTTGTAGGACTTTCAGCAGCAACAAATGGTGATGGAGATTCTTGAAACCATGTAGGAGATGGCAGCTCAAAAGAAGTAGAGCATGCAGAAATCTCATCAGCATTTGTTGTGGATGGGGCTGCTGAAGCTACAGGAGCATCAGGTTTAGTGAACTCAGGCAGGTTGTCACTAAACCTGAAGAGGTGAGTACTGACTACATCATCATCAGTACCACAAGGTGGACAACTGTTGACAGGCTCAACAGCTGGAGGTTGATAAGGAACATATTGCAGTATGTCCAGATCAAACAGCTCCATAGGGTTTTGTGGAATCTTGTCCTTTGGAGATTCATTGAACTTAACATGCAGAGTTTCTTCAACCACTTTTGTCCTACAGTTGAAGACTCTGTATGCCTTGCAAGTTGATGAATAACCAACAAAATACCCTGCATCCACCTTACTAGCAAATTTCTAGAGTGGGTTGCTAGTGTTGAGAATAAAACATGGACACCCAAAGGCTCTAAAGAATGAAATTAGAGGAGCCAAATGATGAAGAATTTCATAAGAAGTCATCATCAACCTCTTATTCACTAAAGTTCTATTTTGTACATAGCAAGCTGTATTGACAGCTTCAGCCCAAAAGGTTAGTGGCAATCCTGAGTCAGCCAGCATTGACCTTGCAGCTTCAATGAGAGTCCTGTTCTTTCTCTCCACCACTCCATTCTGCTCAGGAGTTCTAGGAATACTAAACTGCCTCTTAATTCCCTTGGACAGGTAGAAGTCATCAAGTATGTGGTTTCTAAATTCTGTTCCATTGTCACTCCTCACACACTTGACCTGTAGGGAATACTGCTTTTCTACAAATAACACAAAGTTCATGATAGTCTTGGCTGCTTCATCCTTAGAGTGCAAGAAGAAAGTCCATACATACCTGGAATAATCATCCATAATTACCAGGCAGTATTTCTTCTTTGCCATGCTCATCACTCTGACAGGACCAAAGAGATCCATGTGCAAGAGCTGCAAGCAGGCAGTGGACTTTGGTTCTTCTATTGAAGGGAATGAAACTTTGTGTTGTTTTCCTTTTAAGCAAGCAGTGCAGTTGTCTTCACACTTGAACTCCTTCAAAGGCAATCCTCTTACTAAACCATGGCTTATCAACTGATTCATGTTCTTGAAATTAACATGCCCCAACCTTCTATGCCATAGAGTAGATTCTTGAGAAGATGCCCTGGAGAATAGGCAAGGATGGCCTTTTAGATCTATCTTTTTGGAAAGATCTAAGGCATACACTCTTCCTGTCCTGTTGGCCTTCAGGAGAGTGTATTCATCCAACACCTTGTCAATCAAATTTATAACTTTGGATGACAGAATCCGACAGTTCTGGCTTGTGAAAAGGGCAACATGGCCTTTATCACACATTTGACTGACACTCAAGAGGTTATACTTGAGATTCTCCACATGGTTCACATCATCAAACCTTATTTCCCCATTGGAAACAAAGCCTTTTCCGATGATGTAACCCTTTGCATCATTGCCAAAGGAGACAAATCCCTTCTTTCCTTGAGAGTAGTCATTAAGAAGGGAGCTACTTCCTGTCATGTGCATAGATCCTCCACTGTCTACATACCAGATGCTCTTTTGGCATGTTGAAGAACCCTGCAATCATAACCACATGTTAGTTAGTTTTAGAGACCCAAACCTGTTTGGTTTTGGGTCTGTTCTCAACTATAGGTGCAGCACTAACAGGTGTGTTATGTATAACAGCCTGAGGTGAAGAAGATGGTATAGAAGAGGAACCCTTTGGCTTGGACTTCCTTTTCTGTGGTTTCAACATAGGAGCATCTAAATGGTTGACTCTTCCCATTAGATACTGAACCATCATCACCAGTTGTGTCTGACTTTGTGATAAAGCTTTCAGCTCTTCAGACACACTGGAGTTTGCTGATAATAGATTCCTATGTTGTACCATCCTTTTCTGAGCAACCTCAGCTGTTGCCTGAGTATTCCCTACTTTCTTTTTAGATTTAGCTTTGGGCTTAGGGATTTCAAGCTTTGATGTTGCTAGTACAAACTTGGTTTCAAACTCATTTTTCATTTTCTTTATTTCCTCTTTAATTTCCTCCTGTTGTTTGAGTTTGGAACCCTTTTTGTACCAGCAATCATCAGTAAGATGATTGAACAAGCCATATATCTCACATGGCTTCTTCTTCATCTTGTGTTGATCATCAACCAAAGAAGATGAAACTGCTGAAGACTTGTTCTTCAGCTGTTTGTTATCAGTACTAGCAGTTTTCTTCCCTTTAGTACCTGCTTTCCTGACCTCTTCTTTAGTTGTCTTCAAACCTTTTCTACTGTCAGTTTTCTTCTCTTCAGTGCTGGCAGTAGTTGAGGTTTGAACTTCAAGTGTTATCACTTGCTCTCTAGTACTTTCAGTACTTCTAGAGACAACACCTGAGTTGATCAACTTTTGATCATGTGACAGTCAGCATTTGAACCATCAGCTCTTGTAGCATCTGCTGATTGGTTGCTGACTTCTATCTCTGATGATGCTGAATCAGAAGATAGTAGGTCACATGATGAGAAGGATTGGTTATTGCTCTCTCTATCAGATTCAACTTCTGCTCTTAAAGTGAAATCTGTAGGAGGAGCAGTGTGATTATAACCAATCCCAAACTTCACATTGGAAGCTGATTGCTTCTTAAGAAGCATTTCAAAACCATTGCATGATTGCACCCATCGATCACACTCTACTTGGGTGTTTGCAAGAGTTTCCTTGAGGTCTCTGTACTTCTCTAGAAGTACATCTTCCCTAGCTTTACCATCTTTGATTTGGCATTTAAGCTTGTAAATCTCATCATTTTTCTCTTTTAGTACAACCTCAAAATCAGCTTTTCTTTTGGAAATAGTGTGCTCTAGCTCAAGATTTTTATCTATTAAAGCTACATTTGCTTCTCTAATAGAAGCAAATGCTGCTATGCATGATTCAGAACAAAGCTTGGCCTTGGCCTCAGATGATACCTGTGATGAGGCATTAGATGATGACCCCTCAGCAGACTCAAGGGCCATCAGAGCAAGATTTCCAAAAGGACTATCACCACCATGTTGACCAGCACCTTGGAGTAGTTGTTCCTGTCCAGATAGATCATCTGGTAGACTACTCCAGTCAACAACTCCTGGGGTGAAGAAGCTGTGTTTTGGAGGTTGTGTTTGATGATGAGATGGGGAAGATTGAGGCTCAGGAAGAGCCTGTGGTGGTTGATCCGAAGGTGCTTGAGTTTGACTGGACTGAGGCACGTAGTAGCAGGGGTATGAGTATGGCATATACCCCTGAGGCACAAAATAGGCAGGTGATGCCTGTGCTTGTGATGGATGACCAGAACTGGAGGAAGGTTGCCCTCTGTGCTATGAGCTATTGCTTGGAAAAGTCACAAAGGGTGCAGAGGAGTTAGATCCAGATGATCTACACTCTCTAGCAAAGTGTCCAAGCCTTTGGCACTTGTGACACCTCAACTTGCTCTTGTCAAAACCAACTTTGGTTTTGCCAGAGAGACCAGAGAATTTCCTACCAGTTCTTTTGTAGAACTTTTGAGATCTGATATTGATCATTGCCATTTGGCTCAAAATATCCATCTCTTCCAGATCATCTTCTGGAATGCCCTTCAAATCCTCCATCAAGAAGCACCAGTTATCACTGTAGCCTCCTGAACTACTACCTACGCCAACAAAAGCTTGTTCTGAGTTAGTAGAGAAATCAATATGCTCATCATAAGGACTTTCTGATGAAGCATATTCTGACTCCTGACTTATCAAGGCAGCATTTCCTTGAACAAAGTCATCAGCGAGCTTGCCAGAGGTGGACAACATTCTCTTTTGCTCTATCTCTCTCTCAAAAGTGAGCAGTTTCCCATGAAGTTGGGTGAGAGATAGAGTTTCCAGATTTGCACTGGAGCGTAGGACAATGATATAAGTGTCCCATCTCTCAGGCAGTGATCTGAGGAACCTGTTGTTCATCTGGCTGTTGGAGTACTCTTGTTTGACCATCTTCAGCTCAGAAATCAAACAAGAGAACCGCTCAAACTGTTGGGTCAGAGTCTCACCCTTTCTATATGAGAATGTCTCATATTGTTGGGCGAGGATTTCCCTATTGTTTGCTAAGACCGAATCAGTTCCTCCAAATTGTTCTTTTAGAGAAACCCATAGGTCATGAGCAGTCTCATGATGCAAAAGCCCTGAGTAAATCTCATTTGGAATAGCCATGGCCAAAATTCCATGGGCTCTAGCATCAATCTCGAACAGCTTTAAATCTTCGTCCGAATATTGTTCAGGTTTCTTTGGAACCTGTTCATTAGATTCAGGGACGCTCACCATAGGCTTGTATGGTCCATGCACCACTGACTTCCAACAACCAGCACTGTTGACAGACAAGTGGTGAAGCATACGTCTTTGCCATATGTTGTACTCATTCCTCACAAGCATCGGTGGCTTGGTTGAGGAACCAGTATTGTGAGGATCGTTTGTTGGTGTAGTCATCTCAGTTATTAGTCAAACTCAAGTTTAAACAAAACAAATGTAGCTCAAAACCACCAAGAGAACCTCAAGTTTTTGGCCAGAAACAGCAGAATCTCACTCTCTACAGCTAATTCTTGCAAATTGCTAATTCGATCAAACTTAGAGATCAAAAGAGCAGTTTCAAATGATCAATAGTGAAATCGATCAATGATTAACCTGCTTTGATACCATTTGTTAGGATCTCAGCCTCTAGTTTGATCAATTAGATTATATTCGCAGCGGATTTAGCATGAATATTAGCAATTAAAGCAAGAACATAAGGAATATTGCATGCAAACCAAAAGTAGAGAGAGAGAATAATTCTGCCTTAAAAGGAATAATATTTATTTATTTCACATGTTTCGGCGTGGAATACATTCAGGTCACTGCCCTTTTATAGGCAAATGACCCATACTGTTGTCAGATTCCACTGACATTAAACAACTATTTAACTAACTACTGATAGAACACAACTACTGAAGATGTCATAACAGCTGACATCTTCTTACAAAATTTCCTAAGTGTTCTACCTATTACAAGTACTGAAAAGGAAACTACTGAAAAGCTACAATGACTGAAGAACAAACTCTTCAGTCGTTTACAACTACTGAACTATAACAGCTGAAGAACAAACTCTTCAGCTGTTGTACAAACTACTGAAATAAAAAACATAAAACTACTGAAAGGAAAATAAACCATCACAACAACTGAAGAATACTTTTTCAGCTGTTGTGACAAACTCTGAACCTTCCGCACTTTGGTCTTTAGACTTTGGTCTTCAGATGATTCATCAGCTGATGACTTCAGTAGTTGTCATCAGCTGATGTCTTCAGTCGTTGTCTTCAGACTTTGTGCATCAGCAGTTGTTCATCAGTTCTTCAGTTCTTCAGACTTTGATCTTTAGCACTTGTCTTCAGTACTTGAAGTCTTCAGTACTTGTGTTTATCAGTACTTTAGACTTCAGTACTTATCTTCAGTACTTTGGGATCTTCAGCTGTTGTACTTCAGTTCTTTGAACTTCAGCTGTTGATTCTTCAGACTTTGTCAGAACAACTGATGGGAGTCTTCAGCAGTTGTTGTGATGTCATGTGGGACTTAGAGGTTTTCCTGGTCTTGGCTCATTGGTTCTTTTGGTCCAACAGTTATCATACTAGCATTGGCATGCCACCATACGAGATGCTATACGGTAGGAGATGCAGGACACCCGTTTGTTGGGCGACATTGGTCAGAAAGAGTTAGGAAGTATTAAGGTGATCGAAGCTATGGCTGAGAAACTAGAAAGGATCAAAGCCTTTATGTAAGACCCTCAATTTCATAAATAATATAATAAGGAGGGTGCTACGAGTTGGGTTATTATAACGTTTCAGAGATTATAAACACAGCGTAATTTTCATTCATTAAAAACTGTTTACATCATTAAAATTACTACAACACCTTAACCTTAATTTTAAAACTTTATCAAGCTTCATGTACATCTCTCCCAATAAACCCAACATTATAGCCAGTATCGTACACCAGAACCAAACTTTAACTCAGTGGGGCACCATCACGAACACCTCTATTATTACCTGGCATGCATAAGAAAATAAACACTAAATCAGATAAACTGGTGAGTTCTAACAAACGCCACATTTCAATAATAATCATTTATCAACTGTTATAACATAGAATAATTCATATACATCCACTAGTCCATTTATTTGTCCCAGTATTGATATGCATATCGAATACCCACAAGGTAATTATGGACCTCTTTTTATCAATTCATTTTGGTGGGTCAAAACTCCACCTCGCACGTACGGGTAAAAACTCCGTTTATAATTGGTAGGTCAAAACTCCACCTCGCGCGTTGACGGGTCAAAACTCCGTCTATAATTGGCGTTGACGGGTCAAAACTCCGTCTATAGTTGGTGGGTCAAAACTCCACTTCGCCATTCACCACAATTTACCACTTCCAAATTCTTATTCACATCTTTATTTATTTATATGCATGCCAGTGCCCGATTTATCGAACAACATTGTCAAACAGCATTAACACATAAAAGGGCAATTAGAACTCACCTTAATGTTTTCAGCAAGTGTTTACCAATCCAAATACACTAAGGCAGCTAAAACTCTCCTTTTCAATGCAAATCTACAACAATAACCCTAACTTAGTCAAATCATTTCCTACAGATCACCTTATGCGACTGAGGCTATACGACTGGACTCATTCGTACGATTGAACATGCGACTAAGCTTAGTCGTACGAATGAACCATACGACAGGGGTGCGAATGAGCTATAACAGGGTTTGTGCGAATGACCTCCATTCTTGCGATTGACTCATGCGACTGAGCTTCAGTCGCGCGATTGAGCAACGCGATTGGTTCATTCGCACGAATGGGTCATGCGACTGGGCTCATTCGCCTGAAACGGATCAGCAGCTGTGTTCTTGACATATTTGATCCAAAAACTTGATTTTTAACCATTTGGATTATGCCATATTCAAAAGAGAGCATATACACTCTATTTACAACCATTTCGGATCCTTATTTCATCAACTTCAAAAAAACTAGGATCCGAATCCTTGGTTTTCAGCTTAACAGAAAGACTGAATAAAAGCTCAGATTTAAACTTGTTTTTGGATCAATTTCAACCACATACACAGCTTAACATATTCAAGAATCGATCTGTACCAAGCAAAACTTACCAAAACGGAGTTAGCTTAGTCGATTTGGCTAGAACAGGGGTGTTTGGGTTCGAGAGAAACAAGGGGATAGGAATAATGCAGATAAAATCTGCTTTTGAACATCCTTAGCCGCCTTATTTATTCCCACATGCCTATTTTAGCTGCCATACTCAGTCGCACGACTGGACTCATTCGCACGACTCAATCGTGCGACTGAGCCCATACGCCCGTCATTCGTGCGATTGGGCCTCATTCGCACGTATGGCGTGCGACTGAACACTAATTTTAAATAAATAAATGAATATTGAACTTTTTGGATGTTACAATTCTACCCACCTTATTTAGGGTTTCGTCCTCGAAACCTGACTAAAACAAATGGGGGTAGTTTCGCCTCATTTCTTCTTCTGGTTCCCAGGTTGACTCAGATCCTTGGCGATGTGCCCACTGCACCCGGACTAAGCTAATACTCTTATTTCTAAGTTTCTTCTCCTTACGATCTATAATGGACAGGTTGTTCAACATAATTGAGTCTCTCATCAACTTCAATATCATCTAAGGGTACATACTGTGTTTTATCAGCTAAGCACTTTCGTAACTGAGAGACGTGAAAGGTTGGATGAATAGCACTTAGTTCTTCTGGTAAATCTAATTTATATGCTACATACCCCACTTTCTCTATTATTCGAAAAGGTCCAATAAAACGTGGTCTTAGTTTGACCCTCTTTCTAAATCGAATAATGCCTTTCCATGGAGAAACTTTCAACAAAACAAAATCCCCAACTTTAAATTCTAATGGTTTCCTTCTACGATCTGCATATGATTTCTGCCGGCTTTTTGCCTCTCTAATACGATTTTTAACTACTTCAAACTTTGACATTGTTTCTTCAACTATTTCACTATTCCCCAATTCACGTTGCCCCATATCTCCCCAATAAAGTGGAGTTCTGCACTTTCCTCCGTACAACATCTCAAACGGGGACATCTGAAGGGTAGCTTGATAACTGTTGTTGTATGCAAATTCAGCTAAAGGAAGATGACTATCCCAACTACCTCTAAAATCAATACTACATGCCCGTAGCATATCCTCTAATGTTTGAATAGTTCTTTCACTTTGGCCATCTGTTTGAGGATGATATGTTGTACTAAAGTAAAGTTTAGTCCCCATTGCTTCATGAAATTTTCTCCAATACCTGGAGGTAAATCTGGCATCTCTATCAGACGTAATACTCTTTGGAACTCCATGCAATCTAACTATCTTTTTAGTAAAGATATCAGCTAGCCTTTCCACCGAGTAGGTTTCTCGTATAGGTAGAAATAAAGCACTTTTGGTTAACTGGTCTACCACTACCCAAATAGTATCATAACCTTTTGGTGTACGAGGTAACTTTGTTATAAAATCCATGGTCAGATCGTCCCACTTCCAGGCTGGAATAGCTAAGGGTTGCAATAATCCATATGGTTTCTGATGTTCAGCTTTCACTTAGGCACACGTCAGACATTTATTTACATACTGCATCACGTTAAATTTCATTCCTGGCCACCAATAATCACACTTCAAATCTTGATACATCTTAGTCATGCCTGGGTGAATGGAATACCTAGATTTGTGAGCTTCATCAAGTACCATATCACGTAAAGCTAACGAAATCCACATTCGACCAAACCTGATTTTAACACATAACTATTGTAAGGCCCCGCTCACCGGGCACCCTACAGTCAGTCTTTCATAGCATACATTTTAGATAAACAATGTATAAACATACTTTTAATACATGATCATAACATACGCAGCGGAATTAATAAAGAAAACATATACATTCTCATTCATTTATAATAGTCATTACATCATTGACTCGATTACAAAATGAAGCTTTCTCTACTTTGTCTCTCCTCATAAGATCATACAGCGACCTCTAGAGGAGATATTAAGTTCAAACATTTAAAGTTTATAATTTTTATAGTAAAGAATATTCCTTAGGTAATCCCGTACATCGGAACCCTGACGGAATACTCTTGACACACGCATGCAACATATTTCGTTGCATGTGCTACGCACACGCTTCCAATGCGTGGCGAACTTATCAAAATCTAAAGAAGATTCCTTAAATAATCCCTTTTAGGGGAGTACTCAAGGAATCTTATGGTAGCATGCAACGTGATGAGTTGCGCGCGTTATAGACCCACAACGCATGACGTTGCAGCATTATCAAAAGGAGAATGCCGTCCCAAAAGAGCTGAGTAACCGCCTCGTGCCATCCCCAGCAACGCTACCTGCCAACTGGAAACACATAAAAAGTCAGCGTTGCTGAGTGAGTTCTAGTTTTATAATAAAACATACTTTTACTTATTTAAAAGTATCCTTTCGTGCATGCGTTCAAACATCATACGTACACAGAGATAATATTCATTATTATCTTCATCATGCGTTATACATCATCATCTTTAACTTCTCGTATGGATTCTGCCAGGCTTTACCCACTTCATAGCACTTGGCTATGATTACGGTGGTCGAATGACAAGAATCCCGTTCATACTTACTTGCGCACATTGAAAGGTGAATTGTACCAATACCATATGCTACACCCCGAACGTTATTAGCTATCGGGCCGAAGTCAACATATGAACAACAAAACGTATGCCACGGTACTAGGGGTGAGCGGTAGAGGTACCATGACCATGGTCAATCACATAGAAGGACCAATCGCGTTATTCAATGCTTGCAAGACATAATTCGTTCGTTCATTAATGCATGTATTCATCATCATTCATTCATTCGTTCGTTAATACATGCATTCATCATCGTGTTCCTCTTTCGTTATCTTTCACTTTACGTTACATAATACTTCGTTCGTTCGTTAATACGTAAAGTCATGGAAAGATATTCATACATCATTATTATAGGAACACACACACACCATACATACATCATCATACATACATCGTCATACGTTCATCATCATACATTCTTCATCATAAATACATCATCATAAATACATCGTCTTACACAACATCATACATACGTCGTCATACATCATCTCGTATATTCATCGTCTACATCCTCAATCATTACTAGGCACTTACCCCCGTATCCTTCCCGAATCCGGGGCTTGCTAGGCGTCATCTTGAGTGCCAAAGCACTAAGGGTACCATCAAGACATTAGGGACTCATACTAGAACCCTATATCACATATCTAGTCCCCAATCATACCTTAAACGTCTAACACAACATTATTCCCAAATGGGTCATACATACATACATCATTAAACCAGTTTATATGTGTTCCAGCCCCAAAACCATTTAAAACAAGTAAATGAGGGGTCCTAGAACTCACCTGTGCTTGACAAGCAGCCTCTCAATCAAGCTTTTAAGACGCGGGTCACACTACACTGCCTGCAGATAAGTTAACACTCAAAAGAGTTAATTTCTGCCTAATTTCGCTACTAATTTCGCAGGTAGTTTCGCCCGTAAATTCGCCAGTATTTTCGCCGGTAATTTCGCCCGGCGAATTAGCAGTTTCGCTGCTAATTTCGCTGGGCAGCAATCCGCCAGTTTCGCTGGACAGATTCGCTACCTCAAGCGCCCAACTTTCGTTGGAATTCCCTAGTTTCGCAATATCTACGGTCAACTTGGACATTGGCATAGTCGTCAGCGAAACCATTGTTTCGCTCAGGCGAATATATAGTTTCGCTCAAGCGAAACTGTAACTTCGCTGTAGGTTCCTCCAGTTTCGCTGGACGAACTTACAGTTTCGCTGGACGAGACCTTAATTTCGCAGAACGAGCTGAAATTTACGAATCAGCTCGTTTTAGCCCAAAAATCCAATCCTTTCCACCCAAACCCTTGCATTATCATCCAGGAAGCTATATCTAAGCTTCTTACACGTTTTATTACCCTAAAACGTGTGTTTTGGGCGATTTTTGCCACTAGAAACCCCAAAAACCCCAAACTCGGGTTTTTCACCAAATGTGGCAATTTAGATACGTTTCTTACCTTGATTCTTGTAGTTTTGGAGTCCACAAACACCAGCCTTCGATTCTTGACCACCCGAGCTTCGATCCGGCACTTTCTCTCTCTACACTTTCTCTCTCTAGAATGGCGTTTGAGTGAAAATGAGAGTTGCTCAGCTGATCCATCTATTTATATGCCAGGCGTTCCCGGGACCCCAAATTCGTTAAACTCGTGACCCGGAGGGTTAACTCGATGTAATACCCGCAACCACTCTATATTCATTAAATGGTTTTCATCCGAGCCCATCACTATCATCTGACTCGATCAGAAAATTTTCCGGGCGTTACAACTATTTTCTTCTAAATACTTTTCCTGACCAACCATTCTTTCCTGCTTTATATTTCCTTCCTTTAGTGCCTCTAATTGGGCTTCTCTTAATTGTTGCATAAAGTCAGGAGTAATTACAAGTTTATACGCCTTAACCTTGATTGGTTCATACTTCTCTTTTCTGCTCAATGCATCAGCAACCACATTTGCTTTCCCGGGGTGATACAGAATTTCACAATCATAATCTTTGATTAATTCCAACCATCGCCTTTGCCTCATATTCAGATCTTTTTGCTCAAAGAAATACTTTAGGCTCTTATGATCGGTAAAGATGGTACATCTTACTCCATATAAATAATGTCACCATATTTTAAGAGCATAAACCACAGCCGCTAATTCTAAATCGTGGGTTGGGTAATTAACTTCATGGGTTTTCAACTGTCTAGAAGCATAAGCAATAACTCTCCCACGTTGCATCAAAACACATCCCAGTCCCTGATATGATGCATCAGAATATATCACTAAATCATCTGTACCTTCTGGTATTGCCAATACTGGGGCTTGAGTTAATCGATTCTTTAGTTCCTGAAAAGCAACTTCCTGTTCTTTATTCCATTCATACTTAACGTCTTTTCGAGTTAATTTCGTCAACGGAGAAGCAATTTTAGCAAAGTCTTGAATGAATCTTCTATAGTATCCTGCCAGCCCTAAGAAACTACGAATTTCTGAAGGACTTTTAGGAATTTCCCAATTCATCACAGCATCAATCTTTGCAGGCTCTACTAATATTCCATCCGCATTTATCATATGGCCCAAAAATTGCACTTCCCTTAACCAGAAATCCCAATACTACATCAAAACCTCCTAACTTCATCATGTGTAATCTAGCAGGAAGTTTTACACCTTCTAATTCGACAAAGCAATCGTCTATAACTTCACTAACAACTATGAATTCATGAGAGGCAGTCTCCACTGAAAAAGCAACATCTAACTTTGATGGTCTAACTTTTATTAAAGCATGGAATTTTATTGATATAAAACTTCTATTAGCTCCCGAATCAAATAAAATTCTAGCAGGTACATCATTAACAAGAAACGTACCCGACACAACATCCGGTAATGCCTTAGCCTCCTCTGTAGTCATTGTAAATGCTCTCCCCGCAGTACCACTACTACCACTCGCACTGATTTTACTCGGTCCTCCCACAGCACGAATAGGAATTGGTCCAGGTCTAAACTTTGGACACTCGGATTTCATATGTCCCATCTCACCACATTCATGACACCAAATTTTTGGACACCTAGAAACAAAATATCCAGGCTTCCCACATTTATGACACGCTGGGTGATTCAATCTACATTCTCCTCTATGAAACTTCTCACATCTATTACACCGAGGAGGGGGACCTACAAAGCTCCTAGCATTAAACTTTCTCTTCTGCGGGCCACTCTGCCCATACATGGGCCTAGAACTCAATGAAGTTTCCCGACGGCTAATCACTTCCTCCTTTACCACAGGTTTCTCAGACTCAGCGACTTCCTCATACATGTCTGCAGCCAAATTTATCGCGGCTTGGTAAGTAGAATGAGAATTGGACTTTACCAGCATTCTCACTTTAGGGGGTAGTCCCTGGATATACCTAGTAATCCTCGTCGCCTCAGGAGTTACTAAATGAGGTACCAAACGAGCCATTTCTTCAAATCTGGAAGTATACTCCTTATGACTTAAACTGCCTGCTTGAAATTATAAAAACTTAATCTCAATCCTATCCATCTCGCCTTTTGGACAGAACTTTTCTATCACCAGTGCTTTAAAAGCTTCCCACGTCATCTGACTCACAGCAGTCTCGCCCACGGCTTGTTCCACTGTATACCACCAGTACAAAGCTTTTGCTTGGAACGAATGCACTGCAAAGCCCACCTTCTGGTCTTCCTTGCATCTACTAAGTTTAAACACTGCTTCCATCTCTCGTAGCCACTTATAAGTTACTACTACATCTTTTTGGCCTTCAAACTTAGGCGGGTCACATTCTTTAAAATGCTTGTATGACACTGGTTTCTCCACTACAGGCTCAACAACAACAGGTGGAGGAGTTGGTTGGGAAGATGATTCATCACCTTTCCGAAGATCACTCAACATTTCAGGTAAGGTAGTACGCAACACTCGGGCGACCTCATCACCTATAGCCTCCTTAAGTTCATCACCTGAGATCCTAGCTTCAGGTCTAGAGTTTGTATTACCAGTTTCCTCCATCTACGATAAGAAATAAACCATAATCAAATAATGAGTGATACCAGGATGTTGCATATAATGTAAATTGCTCATAACATTGGCCAGGTGTTATCAATTATTTACTTATTCACACCATCCTGCCTCTTCTCATTATCCTTTCACAGTTTATTTCTAACTCTATCTAAACCACAGAATTATGTATACACATAATACTAATCTTCAATTTAGACAATTATTTTCATTTATCAATCGACTAAATTATCGCTAACAATTTAAATACTCATCTACACAATATTTCACCCCACTTCTGGTTGTAGATACTTGCACTTCCCACATATTTAGTTAAAGTTTGAAACAATTAATTGTTCAAATCTCTTTAACTAACGCTCTGATACCAACTTGTAACACCCTCAATTTCATAATAATATAATAAGGAGGGTGCTACGAGTTGGGTTATTATAACGTTTCAGAGATTATAAACACAGCGGAATTTTCATACATTAAAACTGTTTACATCTGACAGGATCTCAGCCTCTAGTTTGATCAATTAGATTGTGTTCGCAGCGGATTTAGCATGATAATTAGCAATTAATGCACGAACATAAGGAATATTTCATGTAAAGTAAATGTAGAGAGAGAGAATAATTCTGCATAAAAGGAATAATATTCTGTTTATTTCACATGTTTCGGCGTGGAATACAATCAGGTCATTGCCCTTTTATAGGCAAAAGACCCATACTGTTGTCAGATTCCACTGACATTTAACAGTTATTTAACTAACTACTGATAGAACACAAACTACTGAAGATGTCACAACAGCTGACATCTTACAAAATTCCTAAGTGTTCTACCTATTACAAGTACTGAAAAGGAAACAACTGAAAAGCTACAACGACTGAAGAACAAACTCTTCAGTCGTTTACAACTACTGAACTATAACAGCTGAAGAACAAACTCTTCAGCTGTTGTACAAACTACTGAAAGGAAAAATATATAAAACTACTGAAAAGAAAAACCATCACAACAACTGAAGAAGACTTCTTCAGCTGTTGTGACAAACTCTGAAGCTTCAGCACTTTGGTCTTCAGACTTTGATCTTCAGATGATTCATTAGCTGATGACTTCAGTAGTTGTCATCAGCTGATGTCTTCAGTCGTTGTCTTCAGACTTTGTGCATCAGTAGTTGATCTTCAGTTCTTCAGTTCTTCAGACTTTGATCTTCAGCACTTGTCTTCAGTACTTGAAGTCTTCAGTACTTGTGTTTATCAGTACTTCAGTCTTCAGTACTTATCTTCAGCACTTTGGGATCTTCAGCTGTTGTACTTCAGATCTTTGATCTTCAGCTGTTGATTCTTCAGACTTTGTCAAACTGCTGATGAAGGTCTTCAGCAGTTGTTGTGATGTCATGTGGGACTTAGAGATTTTCCTGATCTTGGCTCATTGGTTCTTTTGGTCCAACAAACTCCCCCTGAACCAATGCAGCCAAAACCTCTAAGTTATTTATTGTCCCACTTATTGTTGGCATAAAGATTGGTCTATTTCCTTCTGGATCAGATCAAAAGTTGACCTGATAAGCACTGGCCTGGGAGAAAGTTTCTGATATTTGTTTGGCTAAGTATGGATAGGAGCCCTGTCTTGGGGAACTGGACACAGGGCTGTTGTCCCATCCATGAGACTTACCTCCCTCGTACAAGCCTGTAGGATTCTCTGGTGTAGGCTTGAAGGAATATCATCTGTTCTTCTTTAGTCAAGTCTTCAGCCACACCATCGAATAACCCTTCACGGCCGTACAGCTCTGAGACAAACTTGGCCTGTTTGCCATTCTTGAGCTCAACTGTTGTGATTTGCCTATAAGCAAATTCATCTGGATGTCTTCCTTCTAACAGCAAGTTGAGCTCATCCCTATGGAAGTTCTCAAGCCACTTATAGACTAAGCCCTACCTCACCACCCTATTATCTAACATTTTTTGGGGTGGCTACTTAGCTCTATAGGTTGTCTCGAACTCCTCTACTATTTCCCAGGGTGTTACTACAAGAGCCACAGAGATCATTTCATCTACAATCTTCTTAAATTGGCTCTTGTATCTCACAGGCATATCTTTCTTAATTATCCTGTGAGCCACCCTAGGATCAGGCCAAGTCCTCACTCTTTCCTTATCATATTGAAAGGTTTGCTTAAGAGTGAAGAGTCTCAGAGCCTCCTTCTTCATGTTCATAATAGAAGTAGAAGCAGCATATGATTTGTCAATGCTTTTCAGCATTTCCTCATCATGTAATCTTTGCTGCTCCTCTTCTTCTAATTTTACCCTCACAGTGTCCATCTGTGAGGTGGGAGTGATGGGTTTGGATTTGGCTTTGGGTAAAGGAATGACTGCCGGCAGGGGCAGTCTATCCTCCTCATCCTCCTCTTCTTCTTCTTCTTGCAGCCTCAACACCCTTCTCTTCTTCTTCAAGGGTGGATCATTGGCTGCGGGTTTTGATGGTGAAGGGGTTGGTTTTGTGGGTTGTGTTTGGGTGGTTGGTGTGGGAATGTTGGCAGGCACTGCTAGCAATCTAGAGATAAGAGATGGTTTGGTCTGTTTTGCTAGCAGTGTCCTGTTCCCAGCACCAGCTTCTGAGAGGGCCTCAGCAACCAGTCCTTTGGTGAAATCACCAGCTGAACAGATCTTGGTGGTTATAGCCAAGATTCTGTCCCTGGTCCATGCTTTGACATCAAGGACTGGCCTGCCCAGATACTTCGAAATGAATCTACTCATAGCCTCGAGTCTCTTTTTATCCTCTTGGCTATAAGTAGACCATCGGTACTCAATCTCCTTTCTCTCCATATTTCTGATCTCCTGATCTAGCATGGCAGTGTCCTTGTCAAAGCCTTGCCTGAACAGCTGATCAATGACAGAGTCCATTGATCGGCTATGCTCAGCACCAGCCTCCTTGACAAGGGCTGCTAGATCAGAGTCAGTCTTCTCTACCTTCTCTCCCTCCTCTCCTCTCTTCTCTCCTCTCTTTTGATAAGTGACACTGAAATCCTTTTGAATTTCAGTCACTTCTATTTGAGCTCTCTCCTCCCTCACCTTCTCCTTCCCTTTCTCCCTACCCGTCTCCTCAGACCTCTCCCTCTCAGTTGCCCCCTCTCTCCCTACTTCTATCTCTTCCTCCACCCTCTTCCTCTTAACTTGCACTGATGTCTCCCCCTTTTGGGTGCATTGGTTGGGGTTTGACTATCAGCAAGTGCTTTAGCAACAGCAACCCCCACCATGGGTTGTATATAAGTGGGAAGCCTCTCATCAAAGGTTTTCATCACAATTTCTGTGATTATAGGTGTGATGAGAGGCAGGGATTTCTGGAAGATAGCATCTAGCTGCTCAGGAGGGTTCTGTTCCTGAGAGCTAGAGCCAGAAGCAGGGGCTGGTGGCTGAGTTTGTGGGAGTGGCTGAGTGTCTGTGAGACCTTCGGGTGAAGGTGCCATCTGTGGGTTTGTGGTGGCAGATGGACTTCTATCTTGAGTAATTTGAGCAAGCAGCTCTTTGAGTCTACTTATCTCATCTTCTAAGATAGTGTTTTGTGCTACTACATCGTAGAAGAAGCACAGGTCATCATCAGTGTAAACTAAATCACCTGACCTCCTGACAATGTCAGGATGTACATGCACTGAGTGTGGCTCAGTAGTTGCATGTGCCCCTTGTTCTTGGTACTGGGGACTTCCAGCCTCCGGATTGGATCCATCATCGGCAGTTGCCTCTAGTGAGGTCTTATTGCTTGTACCAGCTTCTCCCTGCTCATGTGCTGATGCAGGGGAAGTGGCAGCCTCACCAGAATGTCCTATCTCCCTAGCCACACTGGGAGATTGGACATGTGATTCCCTGTGTTGTGGGCACCCACCAGCACTTGTGTCCACCCTCTCTTCGGTAGGAGTCTTCCTAGTTGTAATTGGTTTCTGGGGAGAGGGTGGAGTACTCAGGTGAGTCAACACTTTGGCTATTATTAGTGTAGGGCTTTGTGGGGTGGTCTCAGTGGGAGATGGGCTTGAAGCAGTGTGCACATGGGGAGGACTGTGCATTTCAATGGTAGTCTCCTCAAGTGAGAAAGACCCCAGATGTGTGGGTGCCCCTGAAGTGGTTGCATCAGGTTCCTGTTGAGAGGAAGCCTGTGCGGTTATGGTGGGTGGAGGCGTGGTAGCTGCTGGGAGAATCGAACCAGCAGCCACACCCTGCATTTGTGTTGCAGGGGCATCCTCAGGGGACTCATTTCCCTGAGTAGCCTTTTTGGGCTTCTTTTTGGGTTTTGGTTTGGTGGGGACTTTGGTTTTGGAGGTGAAGGCTGTGGGTTCCTGCTGCGTGGGTTTTCGCAGCCAGCCAGCCTGTTTTAGTGTGTGGTCGGTGTTGTGCCTGGAGTATACCTCGGCTAAAACAGCCATGGCAGGGACCCCAGTGCCAACAAGTCCCTCAGCTTGAAGCTGGTCCTCGATTATGGCCATTATAAACCAAGGATACAAGATCCACCGGTTAGAAACTGGTTTTGTGGCCATATCCTTGAGTTCTAAAAAGATAATATCTGTTAAGTTCAAATGTTGTTTTTCAAGGATAGAAAATAATACCTGTTGCCACCTTGTTGACATCTGGTCCCATGAAGATGTTTTAGGGGCCAGACACACGTTCACCATATGAAAAATTAGACGTTGAGGGTCTGGGAAGTGTTTCTTCAACAAGGTGGTGGCAGAGAGGTCGCCCTGATAGTCGTTGGCTGTGAAGCATAGATCGAGGGCGCCTTTGGGGTAAGAGGTTGGGAAGGTGGCATCCTCCAGCTTTAAGGTTTGGCGCAAAGTAGCTGGAGTGATAACCACTAGGTGGTTGTTGACGGAGGACCAGAGAGAGACCTCGTCATCGTTCTCTCCGGTTTGGACGGTGATGTTTGTCCAGAACTCCGCCAAGGAATCGGTGTATATGGTGGGGTTGAGAAGGAATGCCGTTTGGTATGGTGAATCAGTCATCAGATCGACGGCATTATGAAACTTAGACCAGAAAGGCGATTTGGTAAGATGTGCGACACAGTTGTGTCGAGGTTTGAGTTGCATGGCCGCCATTAATGGTGTATGGGAATTTCATAGGTTTTTGAAAAGTTAGGTCAAGTGAGAATGAAAAGCTCTGAAGGTTGGGTATTTATAGGGTATGGCAAAGGCTGAAAGAAAACTACTGAAGGTTTTGGTGTTAGTCATCAGTTGTTGAAACTACTGATGACGTGGTTTTTAACCTTCAGTGGTTGTAATATCTGAGGACTTGGTGTTAGTCTTCAGTAGATGAAACTACTGAAACCTTGGTTTTGTCCTTCAGATGTTGTAAACGGCTGAAGACTTGTTGTCAGTCTTCAGTAGTTATAAACTACTGAAGACCTAATGTTTTATCTTCAGACGTTGTAACAACTGAAGACTTGGTGTTAGCCTTCAGTAGTTGTGAACTACTGACATCAGTAGTTGTGAACTACTGAAGACATGGTATTGCTTCAGTTGTTGTAAACAACTGAGGACTTGGTGTTAGTCATCAGTAGTTGTGAAACTACTGAAGACATGGTTTTGTCCTACAGTTGTTTGGGTATGAAACAGCAGCTGTTGGCATCAGCTGAAGAGTAAAATTACTCATCAGCTGTTTCTGTCAAATCAGTTGTTTCATGCTGACCTCCACATTTACTCATCAGCTCTTTGGCTGACTTTCAGATGTTTCATTGACCCTTCAGCTCTTGTGAGTATTTATGCCATCAGCTCTAGTGATCAGATGTTCATAAGTACTGATGAAATACTCCTGAGCTGGTGAACAAATTTTGTCTTCAGTACTTGTGTAAGATTACACAGTACTTGTGAACAAAATTTGTTCTTCAGTACTTATTTGTTTGAAAATGATACATCAGTAGTTGTAATCCACCTCACTACATCAGTTGTTTTCAACAAATAATATACATCAGTACTTTGAAGCATTTTAGTCTTCAGTAGTTGTGAAAATTCTGAAGACTAAATTACTCATCAGTACTTATATTTGACCTTTGCGTACTAATGCTCATCAGTATTTATGAACTGAGAGAATCAGTATTGGTCAAATTATTCCAGCTGCAGCATACCAAGCCTTAGTACCAAGTTTTGAAATGTGGCACTATCTAAAGGCTTAGTAAATATGTCTGCAAGCTCATCAGCACTAGGCACAAACTTTGGATCAATCAGACCTTTTTCATAGCAATCCCTAATAAAATGATGTCTGATCTCTATATGTTTGGTCCTAGAGTGCTGGACTGGATTTTTGACAATGCAAAGAGCTGAAGCACTATCCATTAATAATGGAGTCTTAGTCTCTGTAATGCCATAATCCAAGAGTTGGTTCTGAAGCCAGAGTATCTGAGATGTACAACTTGCAGCAGCAATGTACTCAGCTTCAGCAGTGGATGTAGCAATTGATGTTTGTTTCTTACTCTGCCAAGAAACTAAACAATTGCCTAGGAATTGGCAACCACCAGAAGTGGATTTTCTGGTGACTTTGCATCCTGCATAGTCACTATCAGAGAAAGCAACTAATTTGCAAGAATGCCCAGTTGAATACCAAAGACTTAGTGATTGGGTACCTTGCAGATATCTAAAGATCCTTTTGACTGCAATCAAATGGGATTCTTTAGGTGCAGCCTGAAATCTAGCACAAGCACATGTTGCAAACATGATGTCTAGCCTAGAAGCTGTAAGGTACATCAAGGACCCAATCATACATCTGTAAAGGGTTTCATCAACCGCTTTACCTTTTTGATCTACATCTAGTTGTGTGATGCTGCTCATGGGAGTAGAACAGGGCTTGCAGGTTTGTAAATTAAACTTATTCAACAACTCCTTTGTGTATTTGGACTGATGGATGAAAATGCCATCATCCCTTTGTTAAATCTGCAAACCTAGAAAGAACTGTAATTCCCCCATAGCACTCATTTCAAACTTTTGCTTCATGAGCATTGTAAATTCATCACACAACTTTAGATCAGAGGATGCAAAGATGATGTCATCTACATAAATTTGAACAAGGAGCTTATGCTGTCCCACAGTCTTGATGAACAAGGTTTTATCAATGGTGCCTCTAGTGAACTTATTTTGGAGAAGAAAAGTTGATAGTGTCTCATACCAAGCTCTAGGAGCTTGTTTCAGCCCATAAAGAGCCTTATCAAGCTTGTACACCCAATCAGGATGTTTGTTGTCCTCAAAGCCTGGTGGTTGACACACATAAACTTCTTCTTTTATTTTACCATATAAGAAGGCACTTTTGACATCCATTTGATAAACCTTAAGATTGTGAAAGGCAACATAGGCTAGGAACAGTCTGATTGCTTCTAGTCTTGCCACAGGGGCAAAGGTCTCATCATAATCGATGCCTTCCTCTTATGCAAATCCTTGAACAATCAGCCTGGCCTTGTTCTTGACAATTTGGCCCTTATCATCTGTTTTGTTCCTGAATACCCATTTGGTGCCTATTGCACACTTCCCTTGGGGTAAAGGAACAAGCTCCCACACTTGCTGTTTCTTGAACTGAAGAAGCTCAAGCTGCATTGCTTCAACCCATCCATTGTCTCTTAAAGCAACATGATAGTTCTTTGGCTCTTGCTGACTGATGAAGAGAGCATAGAAGCAGAAATTGGACAATTGACTCCTGGTTGAAACTCCAGCATTGATATCACCGATGATTTGAGATGTGGGGTGATTCTTCAGCTCTTGATAGACTATAATGTCAGTGCAAGTGTTTGTAGGACTTTCCACAGCAACAAATGTTGATGGAGATTCTTGAAACCATGTAGGAGATGGCAGCTCAAATGAAGTAGAGCATGCAGAAATCTCATCAGCATTTGTTATGGATGGGACTGCTGAAGCTATAGGAGCATCAGGTTTAGTGGACTCAGGCAGGTTGTCACTAAACCTGAAGAGGTGAGTACTGACTACATCATCATCAGTACCACCAGGTGGAGAACTGTTGACAGGCTCAACAGCTGGAGGTTGATAAGGAACATATTGCAGTATGTCAAGATCAAACAACTCCATAGGGTTTTGTGGAATCTTGTCCTTTGGAGATTCATTGAACTTAACATGCAGAGTTTCTTCAAACACCTTTGTCCTACAGTTGAAGACTCTGTATGCCTTGAAAGTTGATGAATAACCAACAAAATACCCTGTATCCACCTTGCTAGCAAACTTCTGGAGTGGGTTGCTAGTGTTGAGGATAAAACATGGACACCCAAAGGCTCTAAAGAATGAAATCAGAGGAGCCAAATGATGAAGTACTTCATAAGGAGTCTTCATCAACCTCTTATTCACTAAAGCTCTATTTTGTACATAGCAAGCTATATTGACAGCTTCAGCCCAAAAGGTCAGTGGCAACCCTGAGTCAGCCAACATTGACCTTACTGCTTCAATGAGAGTCCTGTTCTTTCTCTCCACCACTCCATTCTGCTCAGGAGTTCTAGGAATACTAAACTGTCTTTTAATTCCCTTGGACAGGTAGAAGTCATCAAGTGTGTGGTTTCTAAATTCTGTTCCATTGTCACTCCTCACACATTTGACCTGTAGAGAATACTGCTTTTCTACAAATAACACAAAGTTCATGATAGTCTTGGCTGCTTCATCCTTGGAGTACAAGAAGAAAGTCCATACAAACCTGGAATAATCATCCACAATTACAGGCAGTATTTCTTCTTTGCCATGCTCATCACTCTGACAGGACCAAAGAGATCCATGTGCAGGAGCTGCAAGCAGGCAGTGGACTTTGGTTCTTCTATTAAAGGGAATGAAACTTTGTGTTGTTTTCCTTTTAAGCAAGCAGTGCAGTTATCTTCACACTTGAACTCCTTCAAAGGCAATCCTTTTACTAAACCATGGCTTATCAGCTGATTCATGTTCTTGAAATTAACATGCCCCAGCCTTCTATGCCATAGAGTAGACTCTTGAGGAGATGCCTTGGAGAATAGGCAAGGATGGCCTTTTAGATCTATCTTTTTGGAAAGATCTAAGGCATACACTCTTCCTGTCCTGTTGGCCTTCAGGAGAGTGTATTCATCCAACACCTTGTCAATCAAATTTAGAACTTTGGATGACAGAATCTGGCAGTTCTGGCTTGTGAAAAGGGCAACATGGCCTTTATCACACATTTGACTGACACTCAAGAGGTTGTACTTGAGATTCTCCACATGGTTAACATCATCAAACCTTATTTCCCCATTGGAAACAAAGCCTTTTCCGATGATGTAACCCTTTGCATCATTGCCAAAGGAGACAAATCCCTTCTTTCCTTGAGAGTAGTCATTAAGAAGGGAGCTGCTTCCAGTCATGTGCATGGATCCTCCACTGTCTACATACCAGATGCTTCTTTGGCATGTTGAAGAACCCTGCAATCATAACCACATGTTAGTTAGTTTTAGAGACCCAAACCTGTTTGGTTTTGGGTCTGTTCTTAACTATAGGTGCAGCACTAACAGGTGTGTTATGTGTGAGCCTGAGGTGAAGAAGATGGTGTAGAAGAGGAACCCTTTGGCTTGGACTTCTTTTTCTGTGGTTTCAACACAGGAGCATCTAAATAATTGACTCTTCCCATTAGATGCTGAACCATCATCACCAGTTGTGTCTGACTTTGTGATAAAGCTTTCAGCTCTTCAGACACATTGGAACTTGCTGATGATGGAATCCTATGTTGCACCATCTTCTTTTGAGCAACCTCAGCTGTTGCCTGAGTAACCCCTACTTTCTTTTTAGATTTAGCTTTGGGCTTAGGGATTTCAGGCTTTGATGTTGCTAGTACAAACTTGGTTTTAAACTCATTTTTCATTTTCTTTATTTGCTCTTTAACACTCTCCTGTTGTTTGAGTTTGGATCCCCTTTTGTACCAACAATCATCAGTAAGATGATTGAACTGAAGGGTTTGCAAGAACATAAAATCCATGTTTAACCTTTAAACATTCTAAAAACGCAGCGGATATAATGCTTTTAAAAACGATTTTTAAAGCTGAAATTTCATATTCTTAGGTGACCATTTTAAGTGGAAAACAAACCCAAACACAAGGATCATAAATATGTGAATGATCAAGCTATGACATATGCTAAACTACAAATGAAAGCACATAATATGACAGCCATAAGGGGCTGCCATAACTACCTTTCTCCAAGCCTTTAAGGTCGACAGAAAGAGTGGATTAGGGACTGAAAATCGTCCAAAGATTTGCCCAAAACTTGAAGCTTTGAAGTCTCCAAGTGTTTACTCCCACTTGACTCTAAGCAAGCACCTTGATTGCTTGGATTTGGACACCAATACTCCAAATGAAAGCTGCCAAAATGAGTCTTCAAAACGATGATGTTCCAGCAGCAAAACAAGATAAGAATGGTGTTGAAATTGGCCAAGGTTTCAAGAGAGAAACCCTCAAGCTTGTATACCCCAAGCTCTATCACAAAACACCTTGTATTGCTAGGATTGTAACACCCAAAACAAGACCAAAACCCTCTCAACCTGCTGTCAAAAACCGAGAACAAGAGAGAGAGAGAGAGAGAGTTGTCTTGCAAATTGCATGTGTTGTGTGTGGTGGAAAAAATTGGAGAGCAAGACTCTTAAAGATTGTGTGTTGTTCAATGTAAATGGTCCAATGAAAAACCAAGAAGGGGGCGGCCTTTTTGGCTGATTCAAAAGGGTTTCCCCCCCTTTTAATTGAACACATTCACAAGTCAAAAATGGTCTTGAACTAGACATACAATTAACCTTTAATTGTATGTACAAGTTATTTATAACTTATACAATTAATTATTTAACTTATAAGTTATAATCTCTCGTTATTATTAGGTGTCATCTAACTAATTTAAATAACACATCAAATAATATAATTGAACAAATTATCCTAATAAGTTGTTCCCACTCATAAGCAACTCGTTTAGAAAACCCATTTTCTAAATTGGTGTAAATATTTAATTGCATGATCATATCATCAATTAAATATTAATTGGTGTTTGCTAAGCTTGTTATTGGGTATAACCCGACTTGGATCATAACGTACTAACCACATCAATATTCTAAGTGTCTTGGGCATACAGAATCCTACAATCTCCCACTTGCCCAAGATTCATAGAAGATTGATGCAAGCAGTAAATACCGCCTAACAACGGTTTACTACCCTTAATACGCATGACTTATAGCCATTCAATAACATCATCCCTTTCAAGTACCCTACTTGAAATGATTTAGGTGAATTAATCATCTATCCTTTTGTTACAGATGTCATGTTAAATCCAAGGACACAGAATGATCATTCCTTGTTGATTTAACTTAATCAGGCCTTAGACATCTAACTCTCAACGAATAAGAGGAACAAATCCCATCTTGACTACATACGTTTCTCACAATCACCTTATGTCATACCTGAACATAGCCTTGTGTACTGACAATTATTTCATAACAGTGAAGAACTAGTTCAAGGTGTAACACTTGGTGAATATCAAAACCCAATATGTATCTCAGGTCGAAGGATACCAAATGATATTCGCCTTTACTCAAATTTACTTATGATCAATCAATAAGATTCCATGTAGTAAGATTTGAGATGCGGGTTAGTCCAATATTTGTATCCCACAAATATCTATGAACCTTGGTAGCAACCCATTGCTCTAGATTCATCCTTATGAATATCAACCAATCCAAGTTCATAATAGTCTTACCCTCACACTTGTTCCCACAAGTATGAACGACTACGGACATTTAGAGTAAATAATTTACTCATGGATTAAACATGCTAAATTGGAACATTAATTGAGACATTATAACCAAATAATTTTACTCAAATAATAAAGAGTTCCACATATTCAAATACAAAATTTGATCAAGTCCAATCACTAGAATATCGAAGTCCTAAGGCACAAGTATGACTTTCATGCTTTGCCCTTTCAAGGAGCTTCGTGAGTGGATCCGCAATGTTTTGATCAAAGTGAACTTTGCAAATACATATCTTTCCCTTTTCAACTTCATCCCTTATGTAGTTGAATCTCCGCTCATTGTGCCTAATCTTTTGATGTGCACGGGGTTCCTTGATTTGAACAATCGCACCCTCGTCACCACAAAGATTTCTAAGGAGTCTTGAATGGTAGAGACCATCCTTAGATTGGTGATAAACCTTTTATCCATGCAGCTTCCTAAGCTACTAATGAGGCGGCTATGTATTCTGATTCTGTAGTGGACAACGCTACCCTATTCATAATAGAGACGTACCCCGATTGTGATCGAGAGTCATCTCGATCAGTTTGGAAACTAGCATTCGTGTAACCCTTTACAACTAGTTCCTCTTCATTAGATCCGTATATTAGAAACATATCCTTAGTCCTCCTAAGGTATTCCAATATACTTTCAACAGCCATCCAATGGGTGTTACACGGATTCTGCTGATATCTACTTGTCATGCTTAACGCGCATGACATGTCCAGTCTAGTGCATATCATCGCATTCATGATGGATCCTATAGCAGACACATATGGGATGTCGTTCATGCGATCTTGCTCATCCTTTGAGCTTGGACATTGAGATGCACTCAATATTGTCCCTCTTTGAATAGGTACTATACCTTTCTTAGAGTTTACCATCTTGAACCTTTTCAAGATTTTATCAATGTATGCACTTTGGTTTAGACCTATCAACCGCCTCGATCTATCCCTATAGATCTTTATTCCCAAAATATAGGCGGCTTCACCGAGATCTTTTATGGAAAAACAATTTCCAAGCCAGGTTTTAACACCTTCCATGGTTGGAATGTCCTTTCCATATAGTATTATGTCATCAACATACAATACTAGGAATATGATTACACTCCCACTAGCCTTTTTATACACACAAGCCTTGTCAGTGTCCAAGTTTCCATGCATATTTGTTTTCTTCTCGAAAACCCACTTGCATCCAACCGGTTTGGAGTTAAGTGGAGGGTCAACCAATTCCTAAACTTGGTTGTCATACATGGATTGCATCTCTACGTTCATGGCTTCCAGCCATTTGTCACAATCCGAATTGGACATAACATTATGGTATGTAGTTGGCTCATCGGAGTCAATCTCATAGCGTCCATCCATGAAAAATCCATATATTTCAGGTGGAATGCTAACTCTACCAGATCTATGAACGTTTTGTGTGTATTGATCAACCTCTTGATCATTATCAACAACCTCTTGTTGACAGCTAGTGTCAACCAAACGTGTATCGGCTTATGGATCTTGATCCTCATCAAATTCCACTGTTCTATGCGTCATTCCTTCCATAAGGAACTTGGCTTCCAAGAACTATGCCTTTTGAGCAATAAATACCTTTTGCTTTGTTGTATCAAAGAAGTAGTATCCTATACAGTCCTTTTGGATATCCAACAAATATACACTTAGTGAATCGACTTTCAGTTGGTTTGGGTGTTAAGCTTAACATAAGCTTCATAACCCATACTTTTAAATATGATGGCGATGGAACTATTCCATTTCATATTTCAAAAGGCGTCGAATCCACTTTCTTGGTTTGGGCCATATTCAAAATACGAGCCTTGGAGAGTAGTGCGAAACCCGAAAATTATAGAGGTAGTGAGCTTATAGGCATCATAGGTCGAACCATATCCAATAGGGTTCGATCTCCTTTCAGACACATCATTATGTTATGGTGTTCTGTGAGGAGTAAGTTGTGAGACAATCTTACAACTTCCTAGATGATCTCCAAAAGTCTCACTTAGGTATTCACCTTCTCTATCTAAACGGAGAACTTTGGTAGTTCTATCGAGTTGATTTTCTACTTCATTCTTGAAGTTTTGAACATTTCAAATTCTTCATGTTTATGTGCCATCAAGTACACATAACCATAGCGACTATAATCGTCGGTTAAGGTAATGAAGTAAGTTTCACCATACCTTGTCATTGTCTTAAAAGGACCACATACATCCAAATGTATGATTCCTAATAAGTCTTTTTGCCCTCTCATTAGTACCACTAAAGGGCGTGTTAGTCATCTTACCTTGTAAACAAGATTCACACTTATCAAATGAACAATTTTCATTTGCTTTTAAAAGACCATTCTTTTAAAGTGTTTAAGTCCGATTCTTGTTTATGTAACCAAGATGACAATGACAAGGATAAGAGTTACTTAAACCATTTTAAGTCTCTTGGTACATGATGGGTATGATGTGTTATTATAGGATGAATCTTTATGAACCAATTCATAAATATCGTTAGAAGGCATAGCCTTGAAATAATATACATCATCCATAGCAACATAAATACCATCATTTACAAACTTTAAATCATAACCATATCGTTTTAAAAGGGAAACTTAAATCATGTTCCTAGTCAAACTAGGAGCATATAACATGTTTTGAAGAACAACTTCCAAACCTTTTGAAAGTTTCAAAACATAGTCTCCTTTCTTAAAGTGCTTATTTCTTTTGAACCCTCGCAACAGATTGCAAAAGTGAGTTCCACATGCGGTATCCAATTACCCATGTGCTTTGAGGAAATAACATTTAAGTCAATATAGATTATGAAAGTTGTGCTTGAGGTTTGCCCAGCATCCCTCTTATTTCTCAACTCATTGAGATAGGTTGGACAATTCCCTTTCAAATGACCTATCTCACCATACTCAAAGCATGGATCGTTTTTGGTTACCTTAAGCTTCATAAGCTTAGGTTTTGGAGGTTCCGCTTTGATCTTCCCTTCCCCTTTGCCTTTGATGTGTCCTTCTCCTTTTGCAACATTTGCCTTGGGATCGGGATTGGCCTTTCCTTATTGATCTAGAGAATAGGTAGAACCTTTCTACCGATCCCTGCCTTAGCTGTTGTGAGCATTGCGTGAAACTCACCAATGCTCTTGTCCTATCCATTCATATCGTAGTTCATTATGAATGTCTCAAACTTTTAGTTAGGCCATTAAGGATCAAATCCTTGGCCAACTCCTTTGAGACAGGACAGCTAAGCCTCTCGAGGCGGCTTCAACATCGTCGGGGTCGGGTTGGTTAGGAATAGGATCATCAAGGACATTGCCTTTGCTCTTGCTTGAGAACAATTCTCAAGTTTCGAGACCAGTCCATAAGGTTATTATGGTACAGACGATCCCTCTCTAAAATAGTTCTCAGTGATAGGGTATGGACGGTCGGGGTGGTAGCATTATTGTTTGCGGCCATTCTACAAATTTTACAAAGTTCTTTTTAGTATTTCTTAAAATTTCATTTTAATTATTAATACCCTTTATGTCTCATAGACAATTAATAATTAAAATCTAGAATCCAACGTTACATTCAAATAATGGTTAGGTGACCTTTATCCCATTATTCAAATTAACAAGGTAGTCAACTTTTGACAATTACAACCTTTTGCAACTTCTAGCGGTATGGGATCGACTTTAAACATCATATGAAAAGTCAGCATGTTAATCCCATCAACACCATTTGGAAACCATATTTTAGGTGATCCATTCAACATGATTTGCAAATCAAGTCACCCTACTTGCACACACATGTGAGTTTACCAACACAAGTGGTTAGGTGACCTTTATCCCACCAATGTGGTATTCCCACCTTAAGTCATAAGTTCCCTCAAAATGGTTAGGTGACCTTTATCTCATTAAGAGTTTCCAAATGACTTAAGTGTTGTGCAAAAGGACGGTGTTAAACTTGTTTGAAAAGGGATTTTTAGCTTTCATTAATTCTACTTTTGAAAACTCTATGTACCTTGTATTTGCATGCTTTCAAATACAAGGTATCCTATGGTTCATTTTTAATAAAACCTCTTTTATTAAATCATCAATCCTTTTAATAACCTCTTATTAATCACTTAATGATTAAGAACCATAGATGCAAGGTATCTTATGGTTTATTTTTAATAAAACCTCTTTTATTAAATCATTAATCCTTTTAATAACCTCTTATTAATCACTTAATGATTAGAAACCATAAATTTCCAGCTTGTTAAGTTTGCTAATGAGTTTGTTATGCATATCCAAATATCAAACAACAATCATACAACAAACAACCAAACAAGCATAATATAAACAACCACAATGTTCATAACCATAGCTACTATTGTGACCACACTTGTTTGCCATCACAAGTGTGGTCATTTGGTCTTTCCTAAGGGTTGAATACAACACAAAATAAAGGTCTTCTTAGACTCCCACTTGAACTTGCATCCATATGCTTCAAGTACCTTTTTTGTGTCTTTGATGTCCATCTTTGGGTCTTCATCTTGTGCATCTTCCTTTTACAAAAATTATATCCTAATACATTTTTCTAATAAAAGGAATGCACCTAATCTATTATTACATAACCAAATGAATGAATAATTACAACCCAAATGAATAAACACAAATATTACAACCCAATTGAATGAATAAAACAACCACTTGAATCATCCAAACAACACAAGGCCTTAAGCTAGGTTATGCACTTTAACAACCAATGATCATATCATCTATTCATATAATGAAAACCCCATTTAAAACCCCAAATTTCAGCCAATATAAACTGAAATTTTGGGTTTTAATCATTGTCCAAACAACCAACATTTCATAATATGTTTCTTTCAAGGTCTAATCACTAGCATGTGTGATATGACCTTGAAAGTTTTGGGGAATCATTCTAACAAACTATAGCAGCCCAAAACAGCCTATAACTAAGTTTATAATCATGCTTTAAAACCTATTTTAAAGACTAAACAAGCAAGTCATCCACATAACCGGCTCTTGATGCCATTGAAGGGTTTGCAAGAACATAAAATCCATGTTTAACCTTTAAACATTCTGAAAACGCAGCGGATATAATGCTTTTAAAAACGATTTTTAAAGCTGAAATTTCATATTCTTAGGTGACCATTTTAAGTGGAAAACAAACCCAAACACAAGGATCATAAATATGTGAATGATCAAGCTATGACATATGCTATACTACAAATGAAAGCACATAATATGACAGCCATAAGGGGCTGCCATAACTACCTTTCTCCAAGCATTTAAGGTCGACAGAAAGAGTGGATTAGGGACTGAAAATCGTCCAAAGATTTGCCCAAAACTTGAAGCTTTGAAGTCTCCAAGTGTTTACTCCCACTTGACTCTAAGCAAGCACCTTGATTGCTTGGATTTGGACACCAATACTCCAAATGAAAGCTGCCAAAATGAGTCTTCAAAACGATGATGTTCCAGCAGCAAAACAAGATGAGAAAGGTGTTGAAATTGGCCAAGGTTTCAAGAGAGAAACCCTCAAGCTTGTATACCCCAAGCTCTATCACAAAACACCTTGTATTGCTAGGATTATAACACCCAAAACAAGACCAAAACCCTCTCAACCTGCTGTCAAAAACCGAGAACAAGAGAGAGAGAGAGAGAGAGAGAGAGTTGTCTTGCAAATTGCATGTGTTGTGTGTGGTGGAAAAATTGGAGAGCAAGACTCTTAAAGATTGTGTGTTGTTCAATGTAAATGGTCCAATGAAAAACCAAGAAGGGGGCGGCCTTTTTGGCTGATTCAAAAGGGTTTCCCCCCCTTTTAATTGAACACATTCACAAGTCAAAAATGGTCTTGAACTAGACATACAATTAACCTTTAATTGTATGTACAAGTTATTTATAACTTATACAATTAATTATTTAACTTATAAGTTATAATCTCTCGTTATTATTAGGTGTCATCTAACTAATTTAAATAACACATCAAATAATATAATTGAACAAATTATCCTAATAAGTTGTTCCCACTCATATGCAACTCGTTTAGAAAACCCATTTTCTAAATTGGTGTAAATATTTAATTGCATGATCATATCATCAATTAAATATTAATTGGTGTTTGCTAAGCTTGTTATTGGGTATAACCCGACTTGGATCATAACGTACTAACCACATCAATATTCTAAGTGTCTTGGGCATACAGAATCCTACATGAACAAGCCACATACTTCACATGGCTTCTTCTTCATCTTATGTTGATCATCAACTAAAGAAAATGAAACTGCTGAAGACTTGTTCTTCAGCTGTTTGTTATCAGTACTAGCAGTTTTCTTCTCTTTAGTACCTGCTTTCCTGACCTCTTCTTTAGTTGTCTTTAAACCTTTTCTACTGTCAGTTTTCTTCTCTTCAGTGCTGGCAGTAGTTGAGGTTTGAACTTCAAGTGTTATCACTTGCTCTCCAGTACTTTCAGTACTTCTAGAGACAACACCTGAGTTGATCAACCTTTTGATCATGTGACAGTCAGCATTTGAACCAATAGCTGTTGTAGCATCAGCTGATTGGTTTTGGCAGGAGCTAATGCTGACTTTTATCTCTGATGATGCTGAATCAGAAGATAGTAGGTCACATGATGAGAAGGATTGGTTATTGCTCTCTCCATCAGATTCAACTTCTGCTCTTGAAGTGAAATTTGTAGGAGGAGCAGTGTGATTATAACCAATGCCAAACTTCACATTGGAAGCTGATTGCTTCTTAAGAAGCATTTCAAAACCCTTGCATGATTGCACCCATCGATCACACTCTACTTGGGTGTTTGCAAGAGTTTCCTTGAGGTCTCTGTACTTCTCTAGAAGTACATCTTCCCTAGCTTTACCATCTTTGATTTGGCATTTAAGCTTGTAAATCTCATCATTTTTCTCTTTTAGTGCAGCCTCAAAATCAGCTTTTCTTTTGGAAATAGTGTGCTCTAGCTCAAGATTTTTATCTATTAAAGCTACATTTGCTTCTCTAATAGAAGCAAATGCTGCTATGCATGATTCAGAACAAAGCTTGGCTTTGGCCTCAGATGATACCTGTGATGAGGCATTGGATGATGACCCCTCAGCAGACTCAATGGCCATCAGAGCAAGATTTCCAAAAGGACTATCACCACCATGTTGACCAGCACCTTGGAATAGTTGTTCCTGACCAGATAGATCATCTGGCAGACTGCTCCAGTCAACAACTCCTGGGGTGAAGAAGCTGTGTTGTTGAGGTTGTGTTTGATGATGAGATGGGGAAGATTAAGGCTCAGGAAGAGCCTGTGGTGGTTGAGCAGAGAGTGCTTGAGTTTGACTGGGCTGACGCACGTAGTAGCAGGGGTATGAGTATGGCATATAACCCTGAGATACAAAATAAGCAGGTGATGCCTGTGCTTGTGATGGATGACCAGAACTGAAGGAAGGTTGCCCTCTGTGCTGTGAGCTATTGCTTGGAAAAGTCACAAAGGGTGCAGAGGAGTTAGATCCAGATGATCTACACTCTCTAGCAAAGTGTCCAAGCCTTTGGCACTTGTGACACCTCAACTTGCTCTTGTCAAAACCAACTTTGGTTTTGCCAGAGAGACCAGGGAATTTCCTACCAGTTCTTTTGTAGAACTTTTGAGATCTGATATTGATCATTGCCATTTGGCTCAAAATATCCATCTCTTCCAGATCATCTTCTGGAATGCCCTTCAAATCCTCCATCAAGAAGCACCATTTATCACTGCAGCCTCCTGAACTACTACCTACGCCAACAAAAGCTTGTTCTGAGTTAGTAGAGAAATCAATATGCTCATCATAAGAACTTTCTGATGAAGCATATTCTGACTCCTGACTTATCAAGGAAGCATTTCCTTGAACAAAGTCATCAGCGAGCTTGCCAGAGGTGGACAACATTCTCTTTTGCTCTATCTCTCTCTCAAAAGTGAGCAGTTTCCCATGAAGTTGGGTGAGAGATAGAGTTTCCAGATTTGCACTGGAGCGTAGGACAATGGTATAAGTGTCCCATCTCTCAGGCAGTGATCTGAGGAACCTGTTGTTCATCTGGCTGTTGGAGTACTCTTGTTTGACCATCTTCAGCTCAGAAATCAAACAAGAGAACCGCTCAAACTGCTGGGTCAGAGTCTCACCCTTTCTATATGAGAATGTCTCATATTGTTGGGCGAGGATTTCCCTATTGTTTGCTAAGACCGAATCAGTTCCTCCAAATTGTTCCTTTAGAGCAACCCATAGGTCATGAGCAGTTTCATGATGCAAGAGCCCTGAGTAAATCTCATTTGGAATGGCCATGGCTAAAATTCCATGGGCTCTAGCATCAATCTCGAACAGCTTTAGATCTTCATCCGAATATTGTTCAGGTTTCTTCGGAACCTGTTCATTAGATTCAGGGACGCTCACCATAGGCTTGTATGGTCCATGCACCATTGACTTCCAACAACCAGCACTGTTGACAGACAAGTGGTGAAGCATACGTCTTTGCCATATGTTATACTCATTCCTCACAAGCATCGGAGGCTTGGTTGAGGAACTAGTATTATGAGGATCGTTTGTTGGTGTAGTCATCTCAGTTTTTAGTCAAACTCAAGTTTAAACAAAACAAATGTAGCTTAAAACCACCAGAGAACCTTAAGTTTACGGCCAGAAACAGCAGAATCTATCTCTCTACAGCTAATTCTTGCAAATTGCTAATTCGATCAAACGTAGAGATCAAAAGAGCAGTTTCAAATGATCAATAGTGAAATCGATCAATGATTAACCCGCTCTAATACCATTTGACAGGATCTCAGCCTCTAGTTTGATCAATTAGATTGTGTTCGCAGCGGATTTAGCATGATAATTAGCAATTAATGCAAGAACATAAGGAATATTGCATGTAAAGTAAATGTAGAGAGAGAGAATAATTCTGCGTAAAAGGAATAATATTCTATTTGTTTCACATGTTTCGGCGTGGAATACAATCAGGTCATTGCCCTTTTATAGGCAAAAGACCCATACTGTTGTCAGATTCCACTAACATTTAACAGTTATTTAACTAACTACTGATAGAACACAAACTACTGAAGATGTCACAATAACTGACATCTTACAAAATTCCTAAGTGTTCTACCTATTACAAGTACTGAAAAGGAAACAACTAAAAAGCTACAACGACTGAAGAACAAACTCTTCAGTCGTTTACAACTACTGAACTATAACAGCTGAAGAACAAACTCTTCAGCTGTTGTACAAACTACTGAAAGGAAAAATATATAAAACTGCTGAAAAGAAAAACCATCACAACAACTGAAGAAGACTTCTTCAGCTGTTGTGACAAACTCTGAAGCTTCAGCACTTTGGTCTTCAGACTTTGATCTTCAGATGATTCATCAGCTGATGACTTAAGTAGTTGTCATCAGCTGATGTCTTCAGTCGTTGTCTTCAGACTTTGTGCATCAGTAGTTGATCTTCAGTTCTTCAGTTCTTCAGACTTTGATCTTCAGCACTTGTCTTCAGTACTTGAAGTCTTCAGTACTTGTGTTTATCAGTACTTCAGTCTTCAGTACTTATCTTCAGCACTTTGGGATCTTCAGCTGTTGTACTTCAGATCTTTGATCTTCAGCTGTTGATTCTTTAGACTTTGTCAAACTGCTGATGAAGGTCTTCAGCAGTTGTTGTGATGTCATGTGGGACTTAGAGATTTTCCTGATCTTGGCTCATTGGTTCTTTTGGTCCAACAACATCATTAAAATTACTACAACACCTTAACCTTAATTTTAAAACTTTATCAAGCTTCATGTACATCTCTCCTAATAAACCCAACATTATAGCCAGTATCATACACCAGAACCAAACTTTAACTCAGTGGGGCACCATCACGAACACCTCTATTATTACCTGGCATGCATAAGAAAATAAACACTAAATCAGATAAAGTGGTGAGTTCTAACAAACACCACATTTCAATAATAATCGTTTATCAACTGTTATAACATAGAATAATTCACATACATCCACTAGTCCATTTATTTGTCCCAGTATTGATATGCATATCGAATACCCACAAGGTAATTATGGACATCTTTTTATCAATTCATTTTGATGAGGCCAAACTCCACCTCGCGCGTACGGGTCAAAACTCCATTTATAATTGGTAGGTCAAAACTCCACCTCGCGCGTTAACGGGTCAAAACTCCGTCTATAATTGGCGTTGACGGGTCAAAACTCCGTCTATAGTTGGTGGGTCAAAACTCCACCTCTCCATTCACCACAATTTACCACTTCCAAATTCTTATTCACGTCTTTATTTATTTATATGCATGCCAGTGCCCGATTTGTCGAACAACATTGTCAAACAGCATTAACACTTAAAAGGGCAATTAGAACTCACCTTAATGTTTTCAGCAAGTGTTTACCAATCCAAATACACTAAGGCAGCTAAAACTCTCCTTTTCAATGCAAATCTACAACAATAACCCTAACTTAGTCAAATCATTTCCTACAGATCACCTTATGCGACTGAGGCTATACGACTGGACTCATTCGTACGATTGAACATGCGACTAAGCTTAGTCGTACGAATGAACCATACGACAGGGGTGCGAATGAGCTATAACAGGGTTTGTGCGAATGACCTCTATTCGTGCGATTGACTCATGCGACTGAGCTTCAGTCGCGTGATTGAGCAACGCGATTGGTTCATTCGCACGAATGGGTCATGCGACTGGGCTCATTCGCCTGAAACGGATCAACAGCTGTGTTCTTGACATATTTGATCCAAAAACTCGAGTTTTAACCATTTGAATTATGCCATATTCAAAACAGAGCATATACACTCTATTTACAACCGTTTCGGATCCTTATTTCATCAACTTCACAAAAACTAGGATCCGAATCCTTGGTTTTCAGCTTAACAGAAAGATTGAATAAAAGCTCGGATTTAAACATGTGTTTGGATCAATTTCAACCACATACACATCTTAACATATTCAAGAATCGATCCGTACCAAGCAAAACTTACCAAAACGGAGTTAGCTTAGTCGATTTGGCAAGAACAGGGGTGTTTGGGTTCGAGAGAAACAAGGGGATGGGAATACTGCAGATAAAATATGCTTTTGAACATCCATAACCGCCTTATTTATTCCCACATGCCTATTTTAGCCGCCATACTCAGTTGCACGACTGGACTCATTCGCACGACTCAATCGTGCGACTGAGCCCATACGCCCGTCATTCGTGCGATTGGGCCTCATTCGCACGTATGGCATGCGACTGAACACTAATTCTAAATAAATAAATGAATATTGAACTTTTTGGATGTTACACTTTATGAAAGCAGCGAAGGATAGACAAAAGTCGTATGCTGATAAGAGACGCAGACCGATTGAGTTCCAGGTGGGTGATAGGGTTATGTTAAAAGGCTCACCGTGGAAGGTTATCATTCGGTTTAGAAAGCAGGGCAAGTTGAGCCCAAGGTATATAGGACCTTTTCTAATTATTGCTCGAGTAGGGGAGGTGGCCTATAAGTTGGAACTGCCTGATGAGTTGAGTGGAATCCACCCGAATTCCACGTATCTCATCTGCGGAAGTGTTTAGCAGACGAGGATATGGTTGTACCACTGGAAGATATCGGAGTAGATGAACGGCTCAATATATGGAGCAACCAGTGGCGATCATTGATCGTAAAGAGAAAAGGTTGAGGAATAAAGTGGTTCCTCTTATGCGTGTACAGTGGAAGCACAAGAATGGATCCGAGTCTACGTAGGAGACTGAAGGAGAGATGAGACAGCATTACCCTCATCTGTTTGAGGAATAACAGGTTTCGGGGACGAAACCTATATAAGGGGGGTGGACTTGTAACACCCGGATATTTTTATAGATGAGAAAGAAAGAATAAACGCGAATAAAGAGGAGAAATGTAATGTAAACCAAAGTTGAGGGGTTAAAATTGTCCAAAAGGACAAAACTTTGAAAACTTGATGAATAAAGCAACATGGCCGTCCATGTTGCCTGCTTACACCTTGTCACTCAGTTTTAGAGAGAGAAACAATAGAGAATTCGAGTTCTAGAGAGAGGAAGAAGAAGAATTCGAAGTTTAAGGTAAGATTTTGTGTTTTAAGTTGTTTTTGGTTGACTTAGCCTCGGTTATATGCTTATGTGTGTTATTGTATGTTCGGGTGGTTGTTTTAAGTTGTTTTTGGTTGACTTAGCCTCGGTTATATGCTTATGTGTGTTATTGTATGTTCGGGTGGTAGGTTTTAGTGTGTTTTAGGTATTAAAAACGTCTGAAAAGTTCAAGAGAAGGGTTCAAACTCGAAAGCAGCTAAGGTGAGTTCTAGAACCCCCCCCCCCCTTCTTAACATGTTTTTAACAAATTTTGGGGTTGGAAATGCATGTGTTTATGTTTTTATGAAAAATGTGTTTTCACCCGTATGTGTCTGTGTGCGAATGTGTATGTGGGTGGGTGTAAATTTGGTATATATATGTGTGTATGTACATGTTTTGATGCTTAGAATGTTAATACTAAGCTTAGATCATGATTTAAGACGAATTGGGACTGATTTATGTTGTTTAAGTGAAAGTTAGTTGCCCAACCGCCTAAACAGTGGCCCATGTGTCCAACGGTTTAATTTACTAAGTGTTCCCAACCGCTCAAAATCCCAACCGCCCAAACAGTACCCAACCGCCTAGATGCCCATGCGCCTAAGTCAGGCCCATACGCCTGAATAGTACCCAAACGTCTGGAATATTGCCCAGAATGACTAAGTGTAGGTCCAAACACCTGAATAGTGTCCATGCGCCTAAACAGGCCCATGCGTCTATGTGAAAAATGACCAAGTGTAAGTCCAGACGTCTGCATAGTAGTAAAACGCCTGAACAGGGCAGAAACGCCCAAATAGTGCCATGCGCCTAGACACTTAGAATATTTTCTAAAATTTCAGGAAAAAGCAGAAAGTCTAGGGTTTGACCAAATTTGACTTATGGGCAATGATTACCCATTTTAAGTATGATTATGGGATGTTTTAGGGTATGAAGTATATGAAGGATGTATGGTATGTATAATGTGTTATCTTTTGATGGTATAAATACGTATTTACTTTATGTTATAAAATACGTTAAATATTATGTTATTACTTTACGTAGTATGACAAATGAATGAAAGAACGTAAAGAATAACGTAACGAAATGAAAGATATCAATGATGAAAAGTAAAACGTAATGAACGAAAGAATGGCTTGCAAGCAAATGAAAGGAGGTGCACGACCATGTTGTCGTTAGCTCAACTGTGATGCCGGTTAGCTACCCCAAAGGATGCACACAGGGTCAATCATTGAGATTGACAAGGCCTTGGTATGCCCTAGGTGACTTGATCAGCTTCGTGCACAATGTGTGTGGTTTAATTACCACAGGTCCAGCATCAGCTTCGTGCATAATGTTCGGGGTATACCAATTGGTTGGATGAATGGGAGAGATGACTTGTCCTAGGTGACTGGATCAGCTTCGTGCACAATGTTTATGGTTTAATTACCACAGGTCCAGCATCAGCTTCGTGCACAATGTTCGGGATATTGTTCATCGATCCATATGAACGTAAAAGAATGACGTAACGTACAAAAGAAAGTAAACAAGTACGGAAGTAAAAGAATGATAATAAGTACGTTACGAAAAAATGAAAACGAAAGTAAGAGAATGTTAACAAAAAGCATGAAATGAAAGCATGTTATGACTATGATGGTGGAAAATGAACAATAAAGAAAGTTAAAAGTAATATTCTCTATCTGTATGTACGATGCATGACCGTGTATGAAAATAAAGAAAGTTTATATCGAAATTAAAGTGTTTTATTTATAAAACTAGAACTCACTCAGGAACGCTGACTTTTATGCATTTTCCAGTTGGCAGGTAAAAGTTGCTGAAGATGGCACGGGACAGCTACTTGACATTTTTAGGATGGCATCCATTAGTATAAAAATGATATTTTTATGATGTAATGCAATTATAATATTTTATAACAGTTAACTGTATTGTATTACTTTGCAAAAGTTGTCATTAAAATATATGAAATGGTTTTAATTAATTTTCGCTGTGATGTTTTAAATAATTGTATGTTTTATGTGCGATGAATGACCAACTGTGAGGTGCCCGAGAACGCGGCCTTACAAAGTTATGAGAGAAAAAAACGTATTAGCTGAATTAATTATAAGCAAGCAGGCTCGACAATAAGTAAGCAACCAGCCAGACTGCTCACTTTCACCCACATCGACATAAGAATGGAATTCAGCTACCTGCCTGTTTGCTATAAATAAAAGCTCATAGGTTTCCTTCATAATATAAGTTTTCTTGAAAACGCTCTATTAAAAAGAGAAACTCGAGTACTCAATACCCCATTAGGTGTTGTTAATAGCCGTTTTTGGCTCGAGTAGGCGCACGGGTAGGGAGACTCTACATCAAATTACCGTAGATAGTATTTAAGGTATGTTCTCATTTAAGTTATGTCAAGTTAATTATTATTCATTTTAGTATTATTATTAGGAGAAATATTAGTCTAGGATTATTATTTTTAGGTGTTAGAGTTATTTTAGAATTGATTTTGGGTAGCGTAATTTTAGTTAGGCATGGACTGATCACATGCTTAAACCAGGCAGCGTTAGCCGATCCAACCATGACAATAACTAGTTAGTTGTACCATTACCTAACCTAGGATTATTTAAACTGTATCAGGATCTTGAGACATCACCAGATTGTACTAGACACTGTTATCAACTGTTGAGAAATTATTAAATAAGTGAGTTATCATGTTTATTGATAAACATATGATTGTATTCTCATTCTGTTTAAACTAGTAATATACAATAATGTATTTAAAATGCAATTATCTGTAGGGGTATGTTTGGATCTGCATATGCTTAATGGGATGTCAAAATAGCTAAAAAAAGGATAGTGTTCCTCGTATGCATCATGACACTACCATATCTATGTGATGGCAGGGGGTCTGACAAGCTCATTACAGGTGTTTATGAAAATGGTGTTTGTGAAAAGGTCATGGTTGGCACGTGTTGTCCCTGGCTCAAAATATCATAACCCGTGTTGCATGCATGTCAATTGTATTGTGTTATTTTTATAAACTGAATAACATGAGCTCATCAGCATATGGCTTACGTCTTTTTAAATATATGTATCACAGGTAATTGGTGAGACTACTTTAAAAATAATGAGCAGATAATGGAATCTGGATTCATAAAAGTTTTTAGTTGCTTGATATTATAATTAAATAATGTATTGCACTCAGAATTTTGTAAGTTTGAAATGTAAACTCAGTTTGCTTCCGTTGTAAATTGTATCAAGTGTGCACGCTCGCCCATGTTTCAGGTGGGGCGTCACAGTTGGTATTAGAGCCTAAGGTTTTTAGCAAATTAGGTATTACAAAAATGCTTAAGCTTTAACCAGAAACACCATAGAAAAAGTACTCGCATATTCTTTAGAATGACGTAAGATGAAATAAACTGTGTCATGTCTTTTTATCCTCTGAATATGCATTATGTAAGTGATTCTATGTTTCATAGTTGCTATGTTATAAGTATGCTTAGTACATGCAAGTAACTTATGTATAATTATATATTCCTATAGGAAGATACGATGTCAGATCATAGTGATAAGCAAGGATCTAGACATGACAAGGGTTTAAACATGAACAATTTAGCAACAAGATAGAAGAAAGTTCTCATAGGGCCCGAACTTCCTCCCACAATGTTAGTTCTCGATCAAATCTAAACTTTATTCTAAATGTTGAAGCTATTCACAACATAGCTGTAGAAGTTGCAAAGATATTAAAAAAATAAACATACTAGCAATGCTAATAAATCAAAAGAGCGACCCGAAGAAAGCTCCGATGCCTCTATGTCGGTACCATTAGAAAGAAATTCTAAAGAAATTAAATGAAAAGAGTGCACTTATAGACACTTCATGTCCTGTAAACCTCCGCTCTTCGACTGAAGAAAAAGAGCCGTAGAAGCTCAGGACGGGCTAATTGTGTATGTGTGAGATAGTATTTGTGTATTATGATCAGTTTCATACATAACAATACATGATCTTTTAAAGTCTTCAATAAGATTACCAACACGTCAAGTAGTATCAATAAGTGTCTTCCCTACTTTAGATAACTAATTAACGTAATGTTAGTTGTGTTGATGTATGCTACTCGTGTCTTTATTTCATGATAGCTCTTCAGAATTTTCAGATATGCTTTAGCATTTTGTTCATTTCATATTTATAGAAGGTGTTTATTGCACTTTAAAAGATCTCTCCCTAGATGGAATCTATAAATTATAACAATATTAACTTAAATCATCAATGACATGTTTTTAATCACGAGCCACCCTCCCCATGAGCTGTCTCATCCACGCCAATGGCCTCTGCTAGGGTAGTTTCTTTTTCTAACTCCTCTTGTGTTGTTGTATGGTAGTTTGACTTGCTTCAGGGAGTGGGCTAACACCAATTTATCATGGTTGATGGTTATTAGGTATCATTTTTTTTATTTTGATCCGTGACCATAAGACATGATATAATCTTCAAGTATTTTATAAGAAAACAAAAGTTATGCTCTTTTTCAAGATAATCTACTGGTAAGGTTTTTAAATGGCTTTCAAGAGACGCAGGTTCAAGCTATCCTGGGTAAAGCATCTTGAATGACAACCACCGTTCAGAAAAGCAGGAGAAGAAAATCATAGCTAGCTTTTTCCAGAAAGATGACGAACCACTAATGTTCCAACATCCCCCATTTGAGCATTTTAATTTTAGTTTGTGTTAAACTTTGAAAAATTTCTTAATTTTTTAGGTTAATTGTTTTTATCACAAATGTATCATATGTTTGGATAATTATGTTAAATGCTTAAAATCGATGTATGATTGTGTTGTATTTATTTGTGTTCATAAACTTGCGTTTGTGTTCGTGAACATTTGTTGTATCGGTTTTCCTTTGTTTGTATTTGTTTACGTTAGGTAAAGTTCATGAACAAGCTCATTTCCGTAATGAACACACACAAACAATAATTCTCATTTTGTGAGTCTTCATGAACGGTTCATGAACTAGTTCATTTCCGAATGAACAAACACGACGAAATCTCATTTTCTTCACGAACAAACACGAATAAGGCATGTTTGTAACCTTATTTCTAATTTTGATTTCTGAATCTTTGATTTCATTTCATCTAATCCTCCATTAGCTTTTAATTGAAACTAGATTTAGTGGGTATTTGGTAAACTTATTTTTTAATCAACTTTTGACTTATTAACTTTTAAAAAGTCAATAAGTTAATAAGTATATTTAAAAAACATAAAAAAATTAATTAGTTGATTTTAAAGGATTAATAAGTTGATTTTAAAAAGTTAATATAAGTTACTTTTAAAAAGTTACTTTTAAAAAGTTATTTTTAAAAAATAACTTTTGGTGAAAATAAATAATGCCATACGCCCCCTCATTTATTATAAAACAAGCATCAAATCTATTTGAGAATCAAGAAAAATAACAAAGTATAACAACCTGTATGGTCGATTTGTTCAAAATCCAGTCCTCACGTGCAACCTCATGCCCATTCGTTCTAACCCACATATCCCTTCATCCCCACTTCACTTTCTCACCACAATTGTTGCTTGGATACAAGCCCTAATTTTTCAATTTAGAATCAAACAAATGTCATATACATGTGTGTGCGGGAATTGTGTATATATAGATGAAGTGTGTATTGTGTAGAAAATGATGAAGTATGCCCCTGGCCTTAGTTTTCTTCTTCATCTTTCAACCAAATTGAACTGTAGAGAGAAATGACAAGAAAGGAGAGAGAGTTTAGAGAGAATGGAGGCAGGGATTTTTTTTCTTTTTCTTTTCCTTTTTTTTAATTTTTAATTTTTGTTTTTAATTTTTAATTTTTACTATTATTTCATTAAATTACAAGAATATTAATTGTAAAACTAAAATTATTAAAAAATATCCTCACATGCATTACACATGACTGGATTTATAGAAAAAGTTAACATCAGTTAGTAAAAACAACAAAACATGTGACAATTTTTAAAATAAAGAGCATTTTTGTAATTAGTGAAGTTTAGAGACGAAACCTACAGATTGAAATAGAGATAAATGATGGGAAGTGTAACTTACCCAAATTATTAAGAATGTTGGTTTTCCATTGATAGTCTTCTCCCATACTATTTTCTCATTGTATACCCTAACCAAAGTCATTGAGATTCTTGAAAAAATTAAAGAAATTTCATTTGTGGTGGTGTTGATTCTAAAAAGAAGATTAATTAGGTCAAATAGGAGAAGGAATGTAAGAAAAAATAGGAGGGAGGTCTTGAAACCGAGTCTCTCAAACCCCTCACCTACTTTTCTTTGTAACTGGGTTCCCATAGATGTTAACATGTTTTCATGGAGATCGTAACTTTATAGTTTACCCACCCTTCAAGCCTTAATCAAGGGGAAACTTATGCTTACATCAGATATTTGCCCGTTTTGTCTATAACATCCCCAAAATCTGTAACACACCTATTCATTTCATGTTATTTTGTTTTAATGTTGTGGGCTTTTGTTAGTTTTTAGAGCAGGTTGCATCCTATTTCATTCTCCATTAGAGACCTTTTGTAGTTCTACAAATCAATGTTTTCCTCAACCAAAAAGGAAGTTGTTTAACCTGTCATACTTGTCGAGATATGGTGCTTATGGAAGATGTGAAATAGGGTGGTGTTTGAACACCGAAGTCCTTCCCTTAAACATCTTGAATAAGGACATGAAAAGCACAAGAAATTTATCTTCGGAGTGGATGGATTGGATTATACTTTAGAATTCTAATGTTGTTTGTTGTGTATGTTTCTGTTTTTTTGATTCTATACTTTGCCTCCTCTAGTCTCTTGCTAGAGAGGTTTTCCTGAATATATCTATTCTTCCTATAAATGAAAAATTACTTAACTACATGGGCGGTCAATGTGGTTAGTTCTGATTTCACTTGTCCCTAACTCTCTAAAATTACAAGGTTGGTCCAAAACTTTGCACAGATGTAAAACGATGGTCCCTGAAAGGATGCACGTTAATTATTGTTGTTAAGTGCGTGTGAAATGACAATAATACCTTCTTTTACCGTTCTTCTTCTCCATCTAAACTACTTCTCCTACCACCCTTAAGCCTCCACCTTCAACCACCACCCCCACCACCTTCAACCACTGTCACCACCAGCACCACCTTCAACCACTACCACCTCAACCTTCAACCACCACCATCTTCTACCTTCAACCACCACCATCTTCTACCTTCAACCACCACCATTTCAACCTTTAATAAGCACCACCCTCCACCACCACCACCACCACCACCCTCAACCTTCAACCACCACCATATTCAACCTTCAACAACCACCACAACCTTCAACCATCACCACCTTCAACAACCAACACCGTTTTTAACTACTGTCATATAGAACATTAAAGAAATAATAAAAAGAAATATTATAGCCGACTAGCACCATCGCCGCAAACCGCCCACCTTAACTCGCCGAAAAACAGTCCACAATGGTCGGTCTCCCTTGCTTTGAACAAAATCGTTGGCTAAAGCCTACCGCTGCAATGAAACCCATCATCTCCGGCGATCCTCCACGACCATCATTTGCATCGGACTTGAGACGCCATCCATCAACCCTCCACCTCCAATGACCTCCACGTCCATCATCGACCCTCCACCTCTGGCGACCCTCCACCTACGGCACCCCTCCACCTACGGCACCCCTCCACCTCTGTCATCTACATAAGATCTGATAATTGTTGATGCGATTCAGATATGCTCAACTTTTGTCACCACCATCGCCATAAAACGTCTCCATCACTAGAGATGGTGGGTTTCGTTGTAGCGGTAGGCCGCCAGAATTAGAGGGTTGCCAGAATCAACTGGAGAAGACAATGATACAGATCGTGTTTGGTTTTGAGTCCAATTTGAGAAGTAATTTTTCAATACAAAGGTATTTTAGTCATTTTTAAAATATTAATTGAAAAACTTAACGGACATCCACTTTAGGGACCAAATTTGTTACGTTTGTGCTAACTATTGGACCAATCTTGTAGTTTCTAAGAGTTAGGGACCAAAAATGATATTGGGCTTAACCACAGGGACCACCCGTGTAATCAAGTCTAAAAAAAAACTTAAGAACGTTGGTTTCTATTTTGAGAATCACAAGGAATCAATAACATTAATCAATTTCATATTTAGAAAAACCATATTTCTGATGACTAGTGGTATAGTTTGTAGAGGTTTTTTTTATGGTTATGGCTATATCATTGATGGTGGATGTGTCCAACCCGTTAGAGGTTGTTTAAGGAATCAATTGTGTTTATCTTTTGTTGCTTCTTACTTCTTAGTAGTTAAGAACAATAATTGGCATTCTTGTGTGCGGAGGCCAAGAGTGTGATTGTGACTCGAACCTTGTGTTTTCCTAATTCTTAATCTTACGTTTTAACCGTGAAATTTAAAATTGCATCATTAGAATACAAACATATAAAAGTAGAGAGCTGACTTTGAATTTAATAGACATGCAATGATGCCTTAGTTAGAGTATTGATAACATGTAAATAAACAATAAAAGTGAAAGAGAGAGAGAGAGAGAGAGAGAGACTCTTTATATTCTTTTCTAGTTCATGAATCATAACCAGCTAGATAATTAATGTTGTTTAATCCACATAATGAGATATCGTGTCAACATCGTATATATGATAATAATGGTATTATGTCTGTATTAAATATATGATTTATAACAACAAAAAATATTCTATCAGATATTTGTCTTCAAAATCAAAATCTTTCACGGGAGAATTTCATACAGCCCAAAATATTATATTTCTTGAAAACACATCTTTTCAATACATTATTTGTGACGTTGTAAAATCACAAGTTTTAATACATAACTGTGTGACGTACAAACACAAGTTTTCAATACATAATTTGCGTCATAAAAAGCAAAAATATGATAAAATCCCATACTGCATTAGAAATGATGATTCAACTTGAGAGCATTGGATGATGATTATGTTGTCTAATCCTGATAATGACATACAAACACAAGTTTTCAATACATAATTTGTACAAACATTGATCGCTTTTTATTTAATTATACAGGGGCCCAAAAACGATGGTTAAGGACCATTAATACAAGAAATTAAAAAGTCAGCAATAATTTCCAAGAACCAACAACAAGCCCGGTTTACAGTCACGTATTATGCGTAGAACTGTTATAACACAACGTTCCTAGAGCTCTGGACGTTTGAGAGACCTGTGGTCAGGTGGCGATATATCCAACGCCTACTTCAAAATAACTAGAATGAACAAAACATGGCATGATTATGTTACCTAGTCTTCAAGCTCGATAATCTTAACAACGGAAGCATCTCCGACCTTTTGACAGACTACAACTCGATCATGTGACTTGATCACTCCAGAGGTCTTCCCATGGTCTAGTGCCACTTTCAGGACAGATTCATTTGTTGCATTTGTAGATTCAGCCTGAAAAAATGTTTTATCACACATCTTTTGATAATAATCAATAATGCATTTCAAATAAGATGAAACGGTGAAAACTTATGAATAAAAAATGTCTTAAGTTTCTTCCTCTTGGATTAGAAGAAAAGTTGTATTTTGATGGGGCTATGAAAAATGATGCATGTCTTTGGACACACTAAAATGTTTAAACATAAACTTCAAGGTCACTCAGAAGAGCTTCCTCGACTGCTGCATCAGATCATAAATACGAATCAAAGGTTTGACTTTTAAGCATCAGATTACATGCTCTCTTTTCATCAGTGTTGTTGAGACCGGATCGGACCGGCCGGTTCGACCGCGAATCGGGGGCTGGTCCGGTCCGGTCAGGGGTGATTCGTTTTTGTGCCGTTGAATTGGCCGGTCCGAACCGAACCGGCGGTTGGACCAGCGAACCGGCCCTGTTCCGACCGGATTTCAGTATTTTTTTTTTTTTTTTTGATTTTAGTGGGTAAAAACGGGGTGTTAAACCATAAATTAGTACGTAGGATATACAAATATAGTTAAGTTTTATATATAACTATAAAATATATGTATAAATCATATATAAATTACTTATATTTAATTACATATATAAATATAATTAAAATATAGTTAAATCCGGTCCATCCGGTCCGACCGGTCCGACCACCAAACCAGTAAGGCGTCCGGTTCGACGTCCGATCCGGTTCTGAAAACATTGCTTTTCATAAATAGAGAAATGGAAAAACAGATTGGAACAAACAGATTGGAACAAACATAGAGTCGAATTTGAAGTGACTGTTTGAAAATTAAGGAATATATATATTTTCAACAACGAAAAGAAAGATGCAGAATATGGTACGAACTTACAGGATGTCGAGGATCAGCAAGCATGGGAAAAAGACCCCTGACGATAAGTGATTGCCTTGCCTGTTTGTTTATTTATACAATAAAGAAATCATTAACTTAAATATTGAAAACATATCGGTTTCTTCAAAAGAAGTGCGGCACAAAGAAACCAAACAGAAATTGAATGATTATATAGAAAGCCACCCAGTGCAGCTTTGCAATCCAGTCACTCTAGGTCATTTTGGTGTGCTAAAGTTGTTCCTTAGAAATTAAAGAAAAGAGAGGTGGTACATTGCGCTGGTTAATCGAGCTAGTTTCACACAAAATACTTGTAGCCAATATTTTAAACATGATTTGTAAATAATTTGTGATAAACATGATTTCAAAAAATATATTATTACAATAAAATATAATTTAATGAAGAGATTTTGTAGGTTGTACGAATTAATAAATACAAGTAGGGGACTTCCAACCCATTTGAACTGATTCCTTGTTAACTCATTTTTGAATTTTCCCAACGAAAAATAACCCATTCAATGTAATACATAACATGAACCTGCCCGTACATACAAATATTTCCCTCCACAACCCTTGCAAAGCCAAGGTGTTCTAGAGGGCAACAATGAAAATGATTCTCAAGGGCATAGCAGGAACCAAGTGTTGCTCATAGATAAATGTTATGCGGCTATGCCTTTCAAATGCCCAAACAAAAATCCTCACCCAAAAATTCACAACATGCTCACCCAATAATTCACAACATGCTCAGCCCAAAGAGGACCAAAAGGAGGAGGGCCGGAGGATATTTGTTATCGTATCAGGGGAAAAAAGAGCAGAAATGGAAAGCAGGCTTTGTTAGATGAAATAATTTGTACCTCAAATGCGCCGCTGAAACTCCACCGCAACTGATTAGTCTTTAGCCTGGGAATAACAACTGATATGACTGGCATTGTTGGCCTGTACTTTGCAATTAATCTGCATTTAATAAAAAAATTATTAACATGACCTTGTCTTGTGAACAAGCAAATCTTTAAAAAGATTGAAATATAAAAGAAGACTAATGAAAAAAGTAAGCCTGGCACTAAATATATATACACACCTTGCAGCCCTTCCAGAAGATGTGAAGCAAATAATAACAGATGCCTTAACCTTAATAGCTGCACGTACCTAATACATATGAAATACATCAACCACCTCACTTCACTAACAAAACCATCAACTATATGAGGAATTTATATTGAAATACCGCAGATGAGGCAATTGATTCTAAGTGAGTCATTGGTTCTCCAACATATTTCACAGTTTCTTGAAGTACAGATCTTGATTAAAAACCTTCTCCGCCTACAAGTAAATATTCAAACATTGATCTACTGCTATAAGAAAAACTGAGTTTCGTGTAAGTTAAGGATTATAAGTGCTACCACCATAACAACATGGCTTATGACTAGATGTGGGCATGTGGCAAGGTGAGAGGGTCAAGCCAGTTGGGTAGGGTCAAAATGGGTTCACATTGAAATGTGTCGCTTTTTTTGCTATGAGTTAGATCGGGTTGAATTCGCCCACAAAGAATTTTCTTTATACCTATAAATGATAAAATGATAACGTTTCAATTTGTAATTAGTACACTAATAATCTAGATCTTCGAGTAAAACAACTTAGGAGGTTTTGTGCATTAAAACATACTTTGGGGAACATTTACCCCTTAGACCTATTTGACTGGCTAAAAATTAGAGCCAAACCCAAAGCAACCCATTTATAAGTAGATGGATTAAAACCAAACCTACTTACAACAAGATAATTAGTTAGGTTTGATTTAAAACATATGAAATTCTGCAAGGATGGTTAAGCTGTTATCTACCTACTAGAATGACTAGCATATCAACAGATACCTTGCTGCATGCTTGTTTGTTTGTTTTGTGAGAATGTGAGATAATGTGCAAAAAGTCGGCAGATAATAGAAAATGGCACTACAAGTGAAACTAGCTGAGATACCAGTATTAAAGATGAACATAACAACATTAGCAAACAAACTCTATCATCTATCAATCACAATTGAACCCAGTGGAATTTGTGAGAAACATTACCTCAGCACATATTTTACCAACAATTGATATTGTTTCAACAGGGTATAGTCCACGAAGGGTCTCAGCACCAAGAAGAATTGCATCACTTCCTATAATTTTCATTGGAAGGAATATTAAGAATCCAGATTTTACACAGCCTGTGAACTATAGAAAGAAACAACAAACAAACAAGCAATGGCAGGTATTCACTGTAGGGAAGTTGTCAGTCAAATGAAAGAATCTTATGGGCGTGGCCTATCTTTGGCCTTAAATAAGAGGCTTCAGTAATGAGAGAATAAGCATGGTTATACATTTGAAGTGAAAATTTCAATTCATTCAACCCCATAAACCGCTTTACCAAAAAAGAAGGTTAAATTATTATTTTAAAAAAGTAGAACTCCTGCGCTTACAATCATATTCAACACATTAATCATTATTAGACAAATATTAGTTTGTATTTAATCAGTATACAAATGTATAGGGTCCAGAAACGTAATATTATTCTCTATATATAGAGACACCTATTGTAACCCTAATTACAATTACCAAACAAACAAACAAACAAACAAACAAACCCAGTATATCCCACTCAAGAGCAGGGTCTGGGAGGGTAGGTGGTGGCAAGTCTTTCCTCTATCCAGATAGGTAGAGAGACCGCTTCCAAAGAGACCCCTGGCTCGCTACAAAAGATATATCGCTCGCGATTTAACATATAATCAAATAATCAAACAATCAATCATATAATCAAACGTACGATTTATGATACATGGTATATGGTACAGCATACATCATACAAGAAGCATTCAAAGCATTAAGATATCACCCAAAGGAAGTATAAAATGAACAAGCATGCATCAGGAAAGCCGCAAGTTTCCTGTAACAGGGTCCACGCGTACTACATACACATCAAGCCCCGTAACAAGTAAACAAAGTCCTTTCCTAGCTACAGAAACCACTAAAAGTCCTTAATTTTAATTCTACGTCTCCAGTCATTCCTATCCTCGATCATGTGCTCAGAGAGGTGCAAGTGTTCCATATCTCGCCTAATTCTCTCTTCCCAAGTCAACCTAGGTCGTCCTCTACTCTTCCTACCCTCTATGCTGATGTTCTCCACTGCTCTGACCGGTGCTGCCATTGGTCTCCTCTTGACATGTCCATACCATCTTAATCTTCCCTCTCGTATTTATCTGCAATAGAAGCCACTTCTAACTTCTGTCGAAACACTTCGTTTCTTATCCTATCCAGTCTTGTATGGCCACACATCCACCTTAGCATTCGCATTTCCGCAACCTCTATTTGTTTCTCGTGCGATTTCTTTATGGCCCAGCAGTCTGTCCCATATAGCATAGCTGGGCGTACCGCCACTCTGTATAGTTTTCCCTTAAGTTTTGCTGGAAACCTCTTATCACATAGGATCCCTGATGCTGCTCTCCACTTGCACCATCCTGCTTGGACACGGTGAGCTACATCGCTGTATATCTCTCCGTCCTCCTGCAGGTACGAGCCCAGGTATTTGAACCTAGATGTCTGTGGGACCGGCATGCCCTGGATACTGATTTGGGTGTCCTCTCATCGTCGCCACCAAAGTTACAATGCATGTATTCCGTCTTAGAGCGACTTATCGTTAATCCTCTGCTCTCTAGCGCTGCTCTCCACTGCTCTAGCTTGTCGTTAAGCATCATTTTAGATTCTGATATTAAGACAATATCATCCGCGAAGAGCATGCACCACGGGACTGCCTGTTGTATTGACTTAGTCATCTCATCCAACACTAGTGCGAAGAGAAATGGGCTCAATGCCGATCCTTGATGGAGTCCCACTTCCACTGAGAACGAGTCTGTGTCTCCTACCGGTGCTCGCACACATGTTTTTGCCCCGTCATACATATCCTTAATTAATTTGATATACCTCTCTGGTACCCCTCTATGTCGTAGACTTTCCCAAATTAGTTGTCTCGGTACACTGTCATAGGCCTTTTCTAGGTCGATGAATACCATATGGAGGTTCCTTTTCTTTCTCTATATTTCTCCATTATCCGTCTTATGACGTGTATGGCTTCAGTGCAGAGCGTCCTGGCATAAATCCAAATTGGTTTATTGCTATCTGGGTTTCCCGTCTAATTCTCGTGTCGATAACTCTTTCCCATAGTTTCATCGTGTGACTCAGTAGCTTTATTCCCCTGTAGTTTTCGCATCCTTGGATATCTCCTTTTTTCTTATATATGGGGACTATGACACTGGTTCTCCACTGGTCTGGCATCTTCCCTGTCTTAAAGATAGTGTTAAATAGATCTGTTAGCCATTGGAGACCCTCATCACCCAGGCATTTCCACACCTCAATCGGTATGTTGTCTGGCCCCACCGCTTTAGCCCTTCCCATTTTCTTCATAGCTCTTTAACTTCGTCAACCGTGATGCTTCTACAATAGCATTGGTTTTGTTGCGTTGTTTGGGTTGTTCCATCCATCTCAGTTTGTTGATTGGATTCCTTATGTTATATAGGTTATCGAAGTAAGTTTTCCATCGCACCTTGATATCTTTCTCGTTCACCAAAACCTTTCCATCCGCAGCCTTTATGAACTTGACCATTGTTAGGTCCTGTCTTCTTCTTTCTCTTGCCTTGGCTATCTTGAACATGTCATGCTCTCCATCTATCTTGAACATGTCATGCTCTCCTAATTACAATTACCAATACATTACAATTCCTGATTACCAAGTTTAACTTGGTATCAGAGCCTAACCCTAACCCTAACCCTAACCCTACACCTAGCAGCCGCCACACCCTAACCCTAGCCGCCACACCACCACCCCCTACACACAATCGGCCAATCACCACCATCAGTCCAGCCGCAACAATGACCACCATCACACCCTTCGATCAAAAAGAAAAAGCCATCCACAACTCCCACAAATTCAGTTTTCTCTTGAAACATGACAACTATGGCCACTGGAAACTCGTGATAGAACCATTCTTGGTAACCAACAAGCTGCTCGGTTATGTAGACGGCACAATCCCTCGTCCAGCAGCCACTATCCTAGCCGGGTCCTCCTCCTCGCAAGACAAAGAAACCGCAACCCCACCCACATCCCAACCGAACCCAGATTACACTGCTTGGGTGTCCAACGATGCCCACGTACGCATGCTTATTCTCTCTACAATCTCTGAAGAGGCGTTTCAGCATGCTCAAGGTACTACCACCTCAAGAGATCTTTGGCTCTCACTGGAACGTGCTTATACTCCCCATACCTCCTCACGTGAATACACACTGAAAACTCAGCTTTTGAGAATTGAGATGAAACCAGAAGAAACCTCCTTTGCTTACTTGACAAGGGCCCTTTGCTTACTTGACAAGGGCTCAGGAGTATGCTAATGCCCTTGCCAACATAGGAGAGCCGATGAAGGAAAAGACATCGTGATGCTTGTTGTTTCTGGTCTCCGATCAGAATACAATGGACTCAAGACTGCAGCACTCACCAAACAGTTAGCCCTCAACGAACTTCATGCCCTATTTGCAGATCACGATTACATGCTTCAAAAGACAGCCCCTACAATACCTCCTACACAGGCATTCACAGCAGCCCTCAAACCGCCATTCACAGCAGCCCTCAAACCTCCATCAGATGCTGCTGCTACGCCATCAGATGCTGCTGTCCAAGCTGTCCATCAGCTTGCGGCCCAACTCGGGGTTCAGTTACAACTCCCACCCAACCTCAAGCCTTCTACACCAATCGTCCATCCAACAATCGCAACAACAGGCAAAACAGTAACGGGGACGAGGAGCCTTCAACCGTAATAATGGAGGTAACAAAAATCAATTTAGTTGGGCATCTAACCAGAACACTGTGTATGGTTCTTGTAACAGGTGTGGCATTGGTCATATTCCATCTCAATGCCCCAATCGTGATCCATCCACCATTCGGCCTAGACAACAACCCTCGGCCAACTATGCCGACTACAGGTCACAGGGTTCTCCTACTTGGCTTCCAGATACAGGCTCCAGTCACCATGTTGCACCAGACCTCTCCAATTTCGACACTTCTGAAGCATATCATGGCAGTGACAACCTTCTTGTTGGTAATGGTAAGGGCTTACCCATCTTACACATTGGCTCCAAACATTTCCATTCACCCACCCGTACCTTTAACCTTCACAAAATCCTTCATGTTCCCGACATTAAACAAAACCTCTTATCTGTTCAAAATTCTGTCATGATAATAATGTTTATTTTGAATTTCACTCTACCTTCTTTTCTGTGAAGGACAAGTCTACACACACTATCCTCCTCACGGGTCCAAGCACTGATGGGCTATACTCTTTCAAGCTCCCGTGTTCACAAGCTGTTCCTAAAGTAGCGTTTTCCACAAGACGGGCTTCCTCCAACATTTGGCATCAACGATTGGGACATCCTCATCCACAACTTTTGACGTCAATGCTATCTTTTTATCATTTACCTTTAGAAAACAATTGTTCTCTTTCATTCTGTGAATCTTGTTCAATTGGAAAATCTTCCAAACTACATTTGTTGAGTTCTACTTTTCAAAGTTCAAATGTGTTAGACCTTGTTTTGTGATGTTTGGGGTCCTTCTGCTATTACATCTATCGAGGGTCACAATTATTTCCTTTTGTGTTTGATCATTATTCAAAATTCATGTGGTTTTTCCCATTCAAATTAAAATCTGAAGTTTTTGACTTATTTAAACAATTCATGATTATGGCCGAACGTCAATTTAATACCAAACTCAAACAAGTTCAAACCGATTGGGGTGGTGAATTTCGGAATCTCTCCTCCTTTTTTCGCTCCCTAGAGGTCATTTACCGTCTTTCGTGTCCACATACCAGTGAACAAAATGGTATTGTCGAACGTCAACATCGCCATGTCGTCGAAACTAGTCTCACTTTGCTTGCCCATTCCCATGTCCCACACCGTTTCTGGAATTACGCCTTTGACACGACAACTTACCTTATCAACCGCATGCCCTCTCGTACCAACTCCTACATCTCACCTTTTCAACGTCTGTTTCACCGTCCTCCCGATTACTTGTTTTTACGAGTTTTCGGTTCTCAATGCTTTCCCCACCTTCGTCCTTACAACAAACACAAAATTGAGTTTCGCTCCATGCCGTGCGTTTTCTTAGGCTACAGCCCGGATCACCACGGCTATCGTTGTTTCGACCCTAAAAGTGAACGCCTGTACATTGCCCGTCATGTTCGCTTCAACGAACTCTGTTTCCCATTTCACCAACTTACATCAACCCACCTACAAAACCCCCAACCGATCCCTACATATCCATTTATCCCGACCCCCTCCCTTTCTATGACACTACTCCTACTACTATTCCCACTCCACCCCCACCACCATCCCCACCACCTCCCCCTATAACGACTTATCAACGCCGCCACAAAACTACCACAGCCCCTACACCAACTCCTACTCACACTCAACCACCTAACCCACCTCCTACTCCGTCCCATACAACCACTCAACCGAACAACCACCCACCACCCGCAACTACTACCTTCCAGCCCTCAAACCCTACGGCCCCACCCACTGCTCCCCGACAAAGACCTTCCAACCTAAGACCTGCCCCTAAACCTACCAAACCATACAATCCAGCCTCATTCCACACCACTCCTCTTCCCCAAGACAATGTACCCACCTCCTTTACCGTTGCTAACAAATTACCACAATGGCGTGCTGCCATGGATGATGAATACTCGGCTTTGTTGAGGAATGGGACATGGACACTGGTTCCTCGTGTTCCTGGTTCCAATGTAGTTGACTGCAAATGGGTTTACAAGATTAAGAGAGACCCACAAGGGGCTATTCAACGGTACAAAGCACGTTTGTGTGCACGAGGCTTTCGACAACAGTCTGGTGTTGATTATGATGACACTTTCAGCCCCGTTGTGAAGGCGACCACCATTCGCCTCGTGTTATCTTTGGCAGTTACACAACAGTGGTCTCTTAGACAGTTGGACATTCAAAACGCATTCTTACATGGGGACTTAAAGGAGCGGGTCTATCTACAACAACCACCAGGTTTTGTTGACCCGACAAAGTCGGATCATGTGTGTCTTCTCCACAAATCATTGTATGGGCTCAAACAAGCACCACGAGCTTGGTTTCAACAACTATCCACCACACTTTACAAGCTTGGTTTTCATGGCTCCAAAACAGATCCATCTTTGTTTATCTACTCCTCGGGCCGCACCTTACTTTATATGCTTGTCTATGTTGATGATATAATTTTGACAGGTAATGATTCACAGGCAATTAACTCGGTTGTTCAGCACCTTGCTCGCACCTTCCCTGTACAAGACATGGGTCGCTTATCCTATTTCTTGGGTATTGAGATTGCTCCTCAAGGAACAGACATTGTTTTATCTCAACAAAAGTACCTACTGGAGCTGTTACAAAAGGCCGGTCTGTCAGATGCCAAACCTGTCTCCTCACCTATCACCACTACGACCAACTTGGCTCTTGGAGACAGCCCACCGTTTGACAACCCAGTCAAATATAGGCAGGTCGTTGGGGCTCTTCAATATGCCACCTTATCCAGACCGGACATTGCCTATGCCGTTAACAAAGTCTGCCAAGTTATGCACTCCTCAACGGAAAATCATTGGTCCACTGTCAAACGAATCTTACGGTATCTCAAAGGTACTATCTCTTATGGGCTGCTTATCCAACGGAACTCCTCTTCCGTTCTACATGCCTCTGCCGACTCCACTCACAATAGTCTGTCGGCTTTCTCTGATGCGGACTGGGCAGGTTGCCCAGATGACCGTCGATCCACGGGGGGATATGCTATCTATCTAGGCTCAAACCTTGTGTCCTGGTCTGCACGCAAACAGAAGACTGTCTCTCGGTCATCTACAGAGTCCGAGTACAAAGCCCTTGCAGACACAGTTGCTAAACTCACATGGCTACAGGCTCTTCTACATGAGTTACGTGTTCCAATTCAGTCCGCTCCCGTGTTATGGTGTGACAACTTAGGTGCTACATACTTATCAGCTAATCCTGTCTTCCATGCTCGTACAAAACATGTAGAGGTAGATTATCACTTTGTTCGTGAGAAGGTTGCTCAAGGTCAGCTTTCAGTTCAATTTATCACCACAGATGACCAGATTGCAGATGTCTTCACAAAGCCTTTATCTTCTCCAAGATTTTTGTTCTTACGATCCAAGCTAAGAGTCGCTCCCCGGCCTTACCTTGCGGGGGGATATTAGACAAATATTAGTTTGTATTTAATCAGTATACAAATGTATAGGGTCCAGAAATGTAATATTATTCTCTATATATAGAGACACCTATTGTAACCCTAATTACAATTACCAATACATTACAATTCCTGATTACCAAGTTTAAGTATCATTTATAAAAATAAAAAAAGGAAGGAACAAAAGAAAAGTCTTTTTGTCAGCCCGACACGGCCTGACGTCGTGGCCCATTATGCATTCCACCTGCCTCGTTCATTTTGGCACCCCTATTCTTAATTATATAAGAGTAATAGATTAGGCTGTGTTTTTTTCTTTCAAAAAGTGTGTGTTAGGCTCTTCTTCAGAAGATTGTTTAAAAAGGCATAAGTGAGCGAGAAAACATTTTTCCTCTTTTCACAAAGGAGACGAACTAATCCCTTTTTCTTGAAAGAACATTTAAAACCCTGAACACCTCATTCCATGGATTAGCCTTTCTTCCAGCCCCTTACTCACCCAGATTTGTGGAAAATAAGTGCTGATTATATACAGTTAGAACAAGCAACTCACCATCCAATACAGCATTAGCAACATCAGTTGCTTCTGCACGAGTAGGTCTTAAATTGTCAGTCATGCTATCCACAACACGTGTAACCACAGCTGGTTTACCAGCCATGTTACACTTGTAAAGAGCAGCTTTCTGGAATAAAAACACCTGCATAAAACGATTTGTTACTCAAGTAAAGCTTGTTTGCAAATTAAAAAGACTCTTGACTTCCATCAAGAGTTCCCTTAAATCCATAGTTCTCAAAGACGCAAAAACACGAATACGGTTTAATCTAGACATGTAATGTCAACAATCATAAAGATGGTGCTAAAGAGTACCATAGTCACTGTTTAATATGTGAATACGGTTTTTCATAAAATCGCTCACAGGTATAAATACATTAACAAATTGGTTCTTTATCTGCTTGTTAAGAAAAAGGGAAATCGGCAAGCAAAATTCAACTAGTGTTATATTCTGAAATTTGACAAACATCTAGAATACACTGCTCGCACCAAAGTACACTGCATCCGGTTGAGCCAGCCTTCAGCCTACTAATAATGCAGCATAAAATTTCAGACGACATTGATGCATCTCTGCTTATCTTTTTCGGGGTGACTAAATGCTTTTTGTTATTCAACACAGCTGGTTATTCAAAAATATGCATCATGAAGGATAAAATTTCAGTTTAGTAAAATCACTATCCTCACTTCTATCTTTTCACAAACATAACTGACGTGTAATTAGGTTCCATTCCTGCTAAGTTGCATGATAAACACTCAAATCTTGCACATTGCATCTTGTTATTGGTTTTTCACCAAATTCCTCATGTAATAATCGAGTATATCTGATAATTTAAACACACACCATATTCTCATTAGGTGATCTTGGGCTTTGAAAAACTGTATTGAATGTTAACTACCATAGTAGGTAGCTCATGGAAAGTGCTTGTTTTAGGTTAATTGTAGATAACCTAAGCTCTTTATCCTCTTTGCATATCATAGCATTCCATGATAACCTCACATGATTAATAAAAATGGAAGCACTATTTAGGGTTGTGGTATTATAAAACATGAAAAAATATGAAGCAGTAAACAATGAAACACCATGGCTGCTGGATGAACAAGATGGGGGAGTATAATAGACTAAACTAGCCAAAAGTATATATCCATCGATACTTTCTACTAGATCAACGTGACAGTCCTGTAAACTGATTTACAGAAAAAATAACTGGGCTAAATTTAAAAGAACTCACTTTCTCTGGTGGAAGATCAATGCCAAGATTTCCACGGGAAAGAATAATTCCATCTGCCTCTTGCAGAATTTCATCAAGTGAGTTAAACCCTGTAAATAAAATGAATCAATCAACAGGGATAAACTCCAGTCATGATAAAGAATTAAATCAAGGACCGTGTAAAACGTAAACAATCACCTGAACATTTTCAATTTTTGCAAATATTTGGGTTTGACTAAGGTCACCAAGCTTAGAAAGAAATTCACGTGCCTGCATTTGCAATTCAAATGAGTAGAAGTGATGACGTGACATTAATGCACAGGGAAACAACTAGATAAGGATAAAAGAAACAGAAACAGTGAATAATGAGCAATAAAACAAAGACATCAATTAAAAGAAAAAGCATGCTTACTTCACGAACGTCTTCTGCATGGCGTGTGTATGATAATGAAAGAAAGTCAATTTTGTTTCGAACTCCCCATGTACTGATGTTCTGAAATTGGAGAATGATATTATCAGAAGCACTACTTCAACTTATTTTACAGATCCTGAAATGGACCATCTATCTAAGTATACAATTAACAACGCACAAAGAATACATAAATAAGAATACATGTCCAATAAATATGTAAGAAAAATAATATCCAAATAGGCCTGACAAGGCAACAATCATTCAAAAGCAGAAAGGTCCATGCACTTGGACACTTGCCTTTCATTACATCACATCACTTGAAGTCCCAAAAGAAAGCTTTGAAAAGCAAAATGTTGTTTTTAATGTTAAAAGAGCAACAAAAGTGTCAAGTATTCGCCACGTGCTCAGTGATAAATTTTCTTGATGGTGCTACTACTTCAGACTTTTGAGACAAATTAGCACCAAACATTTTATAAGCTTTTGAAAGAAATTAGATTCGGAGCATAACCTGAAACTTAGGCTCACCTCTTTATCCTTGTCGGTCAAAGTAGGCAGGTCAATATGAACTTGAGATGCATGCAAAGTGAACAGTGCCCCAGCAAGAGTTGCAGAATTCTTTATCATGCACACAACATCGACCCCTTCAACTTTATCAACCTGTAAGCGCATTTGTAAATAAACCATTCTAACTTTAATTTCTTGGATCAAAGTGAATCGGATGAAAGCTTTTTTCAACTAAAAAATCAACTATCTAACATTGCAACCTCCATGGCCACATCTAGGTTTCTAGCTGCTTTCCAACATTCAATATTAACATATGACTAACAAATGATATACAGCATTTGTTTTCATTATGCAAGAACTATTTTGCTCATACCTCCAGCCAAACGGAGGTTGTTTCACTTCCTGTGAACAAATATTGACCAACAAAAATGGTGTCTCCTTTTTTCACAGCCTGAAAATATCACATGAACATTCTCATAAGTACATTAGGACCCTCTAGAAAGAATCAAAATAATATGCCACACTAAGCACACAATAGATACGTCTTAAACATATTATAGAGGAACAAGATACGATTTTGTAGTATTAAGTGAACGGAAATTGTGGTCTTTTTGTTAATTACTACTTTCAACATAATATTTGTAAACATAATGAGTTTCTCATAGTTACATTACTACATATCTAATTTAATCCACTTAAGTTGCATTACTACCGCATAATGAGAATGCTATTGCATCTGACCTTAGCTAGCCCAGCAAAGTTGATTGGTAGTATTTTTGAAGAAGCTTCTTGGCCTTCATCAGGGGTCAGTATGACAACATCATCTTGTTGAAGTGAAATGGCCTTCTCACTTTTATTAACAACCTGCATCTCAGCACCAACTGTATCGAGCATCACCTGGATGTAAAAGCACCTATTAGAAATCCTTAACTAATAAGGTTACTTGGTGCTTGATACATCCACCTTGCATCAGTAAGAAACAATGTCAACATAAATTGATTTAAAAAACTATAAACTAAAAACTTGTTACTCAACAAGCACCAAATGAAGCAACCAGATTTACGATAGCTTTGTACATTACATCTAAACCTATATTTGTGAATTTGTGCGTTAAAAGCAGATTATATGTATAAGCTGCTGATGCAATTGTATTCATTGTGCTTCTAGTAATTTCCTCCACTTTATCATATCTTAAAATAAACCTTTGATTTGGTCAACTATCCAAGAAACCAAGGACAAACTTGCCTCTCACAACTCTCATAGACAGCATGATATGTCTGTCATCTTCCCCCTTGAATCCACTTTACAATCAATTTACTCCGCCATAAACGAACAGAAATGTAAAAAAACAAAACAAACAAGCGGTACTTATACTTTTCAAATCAGCAAATTTTAATATACACTCGTAATTGACACTTATTAATGATAAATGAGAACTGACTGAAAATGAAAGAAAGAAAAGAAAGGTCATACAGCACAAAGCTTCTTAGTACTCTTCACCGCAGCCTTCAGATTCTCCAAAGTCTCTTGGTGATACTCAGAGTCCCCCCATGAAAAATCAAATCTAGAAACTGCCACATCCACAACGATCACATCACTAAAAAAGTCACATATCTTTCAACAAAAACACCTAATAAGTTCCTTAGCAACTCCATTATAGCAAGTAAACATGATCACACACCATGACTCTGCCTATCAAACAAATCACTCATCTGACTTCAACACAGACATGAATGATGAATAATGAATGATGAATCCACACATTATAACAAAAATAGAATGATCACCACATCAGACTATGTAGCAAGTAGTAATCAATATCAAAATCGTTTGAAAACCGAAAAGAAGCAGGTATTTCGTCACAAATCGAGTAAACAACAACAAATAAGAAGAAGAATCCATACCAGACATGCCAGCTTGAAGGCAACCAGAGATGACGCCGATCGATCGTGAGCGAGGTCCTAAAGTTCCGACGATTTTGGTCATCGCAGGGAAGAAACTCTACAACAGCAATCAAAATCATGAGATGTGATCAGAATATAAAAGAAAGGATGAAAACATGAACGGAAAGAGATGGATGAATTCGTGTGTAGTTACTTACAGCTTTTGAAGGCTCGAGGATGGAGGCCATCCTTATAGGTTCTTCGAGAAGCAAATGATTTGAGTGCATTTTTGGCGATTAGCAGCAGCAACTGAATCTGAAGTTTTGCAGAGAGAAGAAGAAAGTGGTTTCGATTGTAGAAACTGACGGAGGGGAGAAGAGAATGGCAACTGAGGTGGCGTGAATCGGCTCTAGAGTTTTATATTCTAATTCTGAAATAATAATTTAATTATTCGAATCTAGTCATTTTCAGTTATTCTATAATATAACTCGTAAATCATCCTATGTATGATTGATTTTACAAATAAAAAAAAAAAAGAAACTACTCGATGTACGTTGAAACCTATAAATAAATCATACTATTAGATCTGTTATGTAATTTATTAAGAATCTTAGTAGAACAAAACTTAGTTTAGTAAAAAAAATATATGTATAGTCTTTTCATCAAACTAATTCAGTTATTCGATTTATAATGTTTGATCTTTTGTGACAACTGTTTAACTTAGTTTGATAAACGTTTGTTTTTTTTCCCTTTTGTTCTATGGTGTATATACCATAGATGAGATAGTAAAATGTGTTTTGTTCGGTTACATCTAATGGAGCCGGAGCCTTGTTTGATATAAGTTATGCAAGCTACTTTGTCTACATTAATAACATTTTATATGTATTGGATCTTGACCTTAGCCATACCATTTATCGAGCGACATCATATAATGCTAAAGTTCAACGTGATTTGCTGGTATTTTTAGGTTGTGTTTCATCATGCTCCAGGAAATCAACATGTCATAGTAGGCGGCAAGTAACCTTGTTGAGATTTTGCTTTATGTGGATTTGATAAACATTCTCAACAAGCTAAGAGTTTGCATCTTTCTGGTAGAACAAAAAAAACAAGTCTCGTATCTTGTAAATATACCAAATTTTGTGTTTTATTCCATTTAGTGCTTACCAATTGGGTTTGAATAATATTTCGCTAACATATGTATTTACAACACTATATTGTTTCTTGTTATCTGCAAGATACATCAGTGCACCAATTGTGTTAAATAGGATACTTCTAGACATGGTATAATACCCACAATAATATGGTTTTCATTTGTAAATCTTTACAAACCACAGGGACCCAATGTGTAACATTACAAACACCCAACCCCAACCCTTCTCCTTCGCTGTATTCCCGTTTTTTTTTTCTCCACCATTGTCGACCAAATTACAATCGATAGATCGCACTACACCTTTTAATAATCAAAGAAATCCTGCACTAACGAACATTTGTTGATTTATAAACACCTACTGGCTTCAATATCATCAAAAATCATCCAAAAACACCACCATTCGAACCTCGAAGTCGCGGACCTGCAACACCCTTTAAACCCAATCTACAATCGATTTTAACAGGATTTGATAAGGGGATTTTGTTTGTAATCATCATACGAAGCTTTCCTCAAATTTAATTCGATAATAATCACCGTTTGAAGCATCAATCGATCAAACAGTGTCGCGACCTGTTCTTCATCGTTTCTCTCGTTTTAACTTCACATCAGGTAAATTAAACATACATACATACTCGATTCTAGACTAGGAATGAAAGCCCCATCATTAATTTGGCTATTAACATCGTTTTGATGCTCAATTGAAGTGAAATTGTTTCTAGGGTTTATACGGTTTAGAATTTGGGGATTTTGGGATTCGGGATTGATTAACCGGTAATTGAACATACCTACATGCTCGTTTTCATATGGGGATCGAAAGCCCTAACAATAATCTGATTAACAATATCAAATTGGGGTTTGATTTGAGTTAATCGAAAACTAGGGTTCTTAGATTTGGGGGAAACTGGGATTAAGTGTTTAAAAGGAATTGGGGCAGTGTTCTAATCGATTTGGAGCCTTTGGCTCACTGGTTCTGGTGTGGGATTATGGGGAGGAGGTCACGGGTTCGAACCCGGCCCTCTCCCAATATTTTTTTAGGCCTTTTTAATACTTTTAAAAATACAGAAAATTTCCTAAAAATTATAAAAATAATTTTTATAAAGTCTGTTTATTTTAAAGGTGCCCAATTAATTTTTCTGTAATTTTCTTTAAGCCTAGACCTTAATAAAAGTATATATCAAGGACATTTATTTAATTGTTTTTATGGATTCTTTTAAATAAATGTTAAAAATCGGATTAAATATAAGACATCGTTTACAAAAGTACCTAATTAATTTCTGTAAGTTAGCTTATTAAAAACCTTAACAATTCTTATATATATATTGTTAACGAATGTTGTAAATAGTTATTTTGTTTATAAATAAGCTTCAAATAGTCGATAGAGTCCCGTATTTACAGCTGACTTATTGAGGCCATAACTTTATCATAACAGATCCAAATCAGTTAAACTTTATGTCCATGACGAAGTTCGTCGAAAGACGAATCTGTTGGTATATAAAACATCGAAAAACTCATTCGTTTAGACCTCTAAATAGTCGTTTTCGTAACAGCTAGCAATTCTGCGCAGCTGTAAAGATCTACGTTTTTTCTCATATTTCGGTAATCCAAATCAGAAACTTTTCTAAATGAAAGTTGTTCAGAACTCACTAATCTAGTAAACTGGAGATTTTCAGAATTTTTAAACATCGTTTAGTATTTTTAACGAGTGCGAAAAGACAGAGGCAGAACTGGAATTTTTCAAACTATAATTTGCGTTATGTTATCGTAGGTTCTCACGGCGTTAACCGAGCCTAAACTTTGTTTCTGATTATTGTCATTCGTGTATAAGGTACGGATTCCGACCTTTCCCTCTCGTAGCATGAATACCTCTCGTTCTTGATCTGTATTTTGAATTCTTAACTTGACTTGTTGGTTATTAAATCCATAAGATTATTGTTATAAGTGTTTATTGTATAGTTGATATTGTTTGCATGTGATAGCCTTTATCTGCTTTGTACTCATTGTCACATGCTCCCTAAATGATTGATTATAGCTAGTAACCTTGATTAAGGGTTATCTGTAACATCTTGTAATTCTGAATTAATATAAAGTTAGTTTTGCTAATAATAAATAATAATATTAATAATAATAATAAATAATAATAATAAATAAATAATAATAATAATAATAAAACTTAGAATTTAAAGTGCAGGGGGGTGTTTTGATATTTTGAAAACTTTAAATAAAATGTTATTACATAAAATGATAGATTCGAAAGTCCAAGGACCATTTCTGTAATTATTTCAAACATCCCCCCCTTCCCGTCGATACCTTGCCGCCGGCCACCGAACTCCGGCGAGCCCGCAGCGGCCGATTTACTCCATTTTAAATCAAAAGAAACACCCCGACCGCCTCATGTGCAAGATTCGAACGCGTGACTATAATTTAATTCGAAAAACAGACTACAATTCGTCTCTGTTCCTCTCCACGCGATGTCGACAACTTTCACAGAGCTCAGATCGCACATTGAACTTTAATAATCAAATTCAGATCGCACTAACACACTTTAGATCTATTATAACACTCCTGTGACTCCAATTTCATTCGAAACAATTGAAAACATTCCATTCGAAAACTCCACTACCGTGAACCTGCAACTCAATCTAACTCACTGTACGAGCATTCTTAATCGATTTGGATTGAGGGCTTTCATTCCTCATCACCATACGAAGCTGCATACGAGATTAATTGGATTTTCACTGCCTATTTCATCTACTTCGATCGACTCCCCTGCCGCGGCTTGTTCTTGAGACTCTCCTCATAAAATCGAACTCAATACAGGTAAGTAACAATGCAATTACATTCGTTAAACCATGGGGAATAAAAGCCCCATGATCCTCAGTGTTAACAACGACGGATTGGCCTTCGATTTGAATCCGAACGAACCTAGGGTTCATCCGGATTGGGGATTTATTTGTAACACTGGTTTAAGATTTGGGAACCAAAACATGCCGCGGCCACGGCCTTTGGTTCACCTGTAATGCATGCACAATATACACGGGAGGTCCCGGGTTCGAACCCGGCAACCCCCATTCTTTTTTAAAAGGCCTTTTGGCCCTTAAAATTGCATAAAAATTCTAAAAAATTACAGAAAAATCAGTTTTATACATTTAAATTTATGAAAGTATTTAATCATTTTCTGTAAAATTTATTTGTTTAAAAACCTTAACATTTATTATATAAAACATTATTTACAAACATTAAAATAATTATTTTGCAATTATATATATATCTTATCTTGTAAATTTTACAATTGATTTACAAAGGTAAAATTTTGAGTTATCTTATAAAATAGATAATAATTAAATCGTTAAATTATTACTTGACACATGTTATCTTTAATTATAAATCAATCATGATAAAATAGATATTTTATAAATTCATAAAATATTTACAAGAGTTATTTCAACTAATAGTTTAGATTAATAAATTGTCATTGGCCAACATGTTATTTTAGTCATTATTAGATGTTGTTTATTTCATGAGACTACAAGATTTATTTTATATCTAAACCTTATCAATAAATATACTTAATTACCCTCATATAATAAAACTGATTAAATAAGATAATTCTTTTCACTTATTCAAAATATAAACAAATACATTATATAAATTCATTTACTGGACAAAACTCCACCTAAAACCCTAGTTCACGTTAAAACATTAAAGCTTATTATTAAGACTTTAACCTTGTGAATATTTAGGTGCCTTGTAACGATTCACGTTGGAACGACGTCTACTATTATTCTTATTAATCGTCATTATATACTTATTTGACAAGTGAGTTTTCCTTGCCCATTTTTACTTTATTTCACACCATTTTGGGTGAAACATGATACTTATATATTACACACTTATAAACGTTGAGACTTGTAAAGCACTTGCAATTTATCTTTATATCTTGTCATGGTTATTTGTATGTTGTAAGTGATTATATGAGATGCATAGTTTGTTACAATCATTAACTATTGCTAGCCTGGCGACGTCTTAGATCTTTGGGCCTGACAAGCCTATTTGGTGCTAAAGTCGATGTATTGCCGACTCCTAGGAGCCGTATGCTTGTGCACTAGGGAACCAAATACACTTAGCCAATCTTATATACTTGTAATCAAGTCGAGGTTTGATTGTGAAGATATGTGTTCTATAACCTTACTAGCTTATAATCTATGACACGAATTGCAACTTATAATCTTTTCATATTATGTATGAAAACTTTGGAAACTCACCAACTATTTTTAGTTGACCTTTTATTTTATCATGTTTCAGGTAACCCCAAGTTTAAAGTGGTCTTTTGAAGCTTGCAATAAAACTAGGACGTGGACCTAGTTAAATAAAAGAAATGTCATGTTATGTTTTGATATTTGTTTGAATGTATTTCGTGATTGAGACTTACGTTTGTAATTCCTATTGAAACTATTAATTTGATTATTTACATTTAAACATAGCGTTATGTGGCTGTGAACAATCTTATCCCTCACACCTCGACGATTCCGCCGTCAAGGTTGGGGTGTGACAGATTGGTATCAGAGCCCGTAACTATAGGGAATTAGGTTATTAGAAATAGTGACCTAGACTATAGCATATGCATGAACCTTATAGAATTATATTTCTATCTTTTAAAGTATATGGTTTGCATGCTACATGATGCTATGTTCCCTTATGTGCAATTTGATACCTTAGCATAGGATTGCCTAAACATTTCTACATGTCTCCCAAAACTTACATTTGACTCGTAGACTCTCCCCGAACATGAAACCTCTTAATCTTATTCTCGACGACACGTGGAAATCGTATACCTATGCTTATGACTTGGATCTTTAGACGTTATGTCTAATCTATATAAATCTCATCAAGGTTTTGATTTCATGAACCTAAGAAATATTGTGTGACACATAGACACCTGTATTCTGGATTTCCTGGCAAAAAGCCTTCGGGCTAAGGCAAGCGTATTCGTATAAATCTCATTGAGGGGCCCGTTACGCTTACCTGGGGATTTCTGGGATGAGTGATAAACTATGGTTAAAATACACAAATCTCTAAGGCAAATGAGTCAACTTACCTTGACGTGTCCACGGTTCCAAATGATAATGCGTTATCAAATGGAATCATTCCGTGTACCTTACAACCTTTAGCCTACCTTTGTCTAAACTAATATTCTTTGTTATCCTCACTCCCGTAACTAGCTCCTTTTTGTATGTCCAGCATGTCTCGACAACTTGCAAAACGTGGAAACTCCAACCGCAAGCTGGCAGCAATGATCGCCAAACAAATGGCTGCTGTGCTCCCAACCATGGTTGCTGAACTTACTAGCACCATGATGGCTAATAGCAATAACACCAATGGAAACAACAACGGTGCTCAAGGAGAAAATAGCAACAGCCGAAATGGGAACGATCGTACTTGCACCTTCAAACACTTCAACTCGTGCAAACCCACCAACTTTAGTGGCAAGGAAGGAGCCACTGGTCTTCTTGAGTGGTTCGAAGGCATGGAGAACACTTTCGCCAATTGTGAATGTCCCGAGGCACTCAAAGTCCGTTATGCCACTAGTATGCTCCAACAAAGAGCACTTACCTGGTGGAATAGCGAGAAGAGAAACCGAGGAGCTGATGCTATTTTGGCACTCTCTTGGGATGAGTTCAAGAACATCGCCATCGCGAAGTTTTGCCCGAGAAGTGAATTGCAAAAGCTGGAAGAAGAATTCTGGAATTTGAAGCAAAACGATGGTGATCATTTGGCCTACTCAACTAGGCATCACGAGTTGAGTTTATTATTGCCTCACATGGTCGATACCGTTCCCCGCAACATCGAGAAATTCATTAAGGGTGTACCGCCCAAAATTCAAGATGCTGTAGTGGGTAGCCGACCCACAACTTTAGAAGAAGCCATTACTATCACCGCTCAACTCACCGAGAACCATATTCGAGCAGGCACCATGTCTGTGAAAGGTGCAAAGAAGGTGGAAAAGATGGCTAGTGAGGACATTAAGGAGACCAAAGCTGAACCAACCAACAACAACAACAACAAGAAACGCAAGTTTACACCGGCACGCAACTATGCTGTGGCTGCAACCAAACAACCCCAAAAACAACTTGTACCTACCACTGCACCTGTGGCACAAGTGCCTGGGGCTAGAGCCTATGCTGGTCCGCAACCCATGTGCAACACGTGTAGGTATCATCATCCGGGGAATCAACCATGCCGTATCTGTACCTTATGTGGTAAATATGGTCACTGGGTGGCGACTTGTCACCGTGCTCCTAACAACGCCGCCATGGTCACAAACCGTGTTTGCTACAATTGTGGAGAACCTGGTCATTTCCGCCCACAATGCCCTCGCCCTGTGGGTAATGTGCCACCAGCCCGAGGACGTGCTTTCAATATCAACGCTAACCAAGCACAAGTCAGCAATGACGTTGTGAATGGTACGACGTTGAATCCTGTTTAAATCATTTCATGTACTATTGATGTTTTCTATCTTTGTATTCAACGTATTCAATAATAAAATTTTTACCAAACAGGTATGTATCTTGTGAATGATCATTACGCATCTGTATTATTTGATTCGGGTGCGGATAAGAGTTTCGTGTCGTTAGAATTCGAACCCGTACTTGCTAAACCACGTATTAATCTGAAAAGACCCTACACGGTCGAAGTCGCCGATGGGAAATCTATTGTCATTGACGCCATAATACGTGATTGCATCATAAGCCTTAACGAACACGAATTCTCCATTGATCTTATTCCTATGGAACTTGGAAGCTTCGACGTCATCATTGGTATGGATTGGTTAGCCAAACACCATGCCGAGATCGTTTGCTTTGAGAAGTGTATCCGTATACCGTTACCATCTGGGGATACTTTGAAAGTGTTCGGCGAGAAACCATCCCAAAGACTTAAACTCATGTCTTGCACTCAAGCCCGAAAGTGCTTAACCAAGAAATATATGGCCTTCTTAGCTTACGTGGTCAACACAAAAGTCAAAGGGAAAGAACTTAAGGATGTCCCTATCGTACGAGACTTTCCTGAAGTATTTCCCGATGACCTTAGTGGTTTACCTCCCGTACGTGAAGTCGAGTTTAAAATTGACTTGATACCGGGAGCAAACCCCGTGGCTAAGTCACCATATCGGCTTGCACCATCGGAAATGCAAGAACTCTCTAGTCAACTTCAAGAATTGACTGATAAAGGTTTCATTCGCCCTAGTTCTTCTCCTTGGGGTGCACCTGTCTTATTTGTAAAGAAGAAAGATGGGTCATTCCGTATGTGTATCGATTACCGGGAGCTCAACAAGTTGACCATCAAGAACCGGTATCCCCTTCCTCGTATCGACGACCTGTTCGACCAACTTCAAGGAGCTGCTATATTCTCGAAGGTTGATCTACGTTCTGGATATCATCAATTACGAGTCCATGACGATGACATCCCAAAGACCGCGTTTCGTACTCGTTATGGACACTACGAGTTTACGGTCATGCCTTTCGGCTTAACAAATGCTCCTGCGGTCTTCATGGATCTTATGAACCGGGTGTGCAAGCCATACCTAGACAAATTTGTCATCGTCTTCATCGACGACATTCTCATTTATTCCAAGTCCCGTTCCGATCATGAACTTCATCTCCGTCAAATCCTCGATCTGTTGAAGAAGGAACAACTGTACGCGAAGTTCTCTAAGTGTGATTTCTGGCTCGAGGAAGTTCAATTTCTAGGACACGTGGTGAATAGCCAAGGAATTCACGTTGACCCTGCAAAGGTGGAAGCTGTGAAGAATTGGTGTGCTCCCACGACTCCGACCGAGATTCGTTCTTTCCTTGGTCTTGCTGGTTATTACCGGCGATTCATCGCCAACTTTTCAAAGATCGCGAAGCCACTCACTTCCTTGACATAAAAGAATAAACCATTCGAGTGGGGGCCCGAACAAAAAGAAGCTTTTGAAGCATTAAAGCACAAACTGTGCAATGCCCCTATCTTGACCCTACCCGATGGAAACGAGGATTTCACCGTATATTGTGATGCATCAAAACAAGGCCTTGGTTGCGTTCTTATGCAACGAGGAAAGGTCATAGCATATGCATCAAGACAATTGAAGGTTCACGAGGTGAATTACACAACCCACGATCTCGAGCTTGGTGCTGTTGTTTTTGCCTTGAAAATTTGGAAGCATTACCTTTATGGTACGAAATGTATAGTCTACACCGATCACAAAAGCCTTCAACACGTTTTTACTTAAAAAGATCTTAACATGAGACAACGTCGTTGGGTTGAGTTGATTAATGATTATGACTGTGACATTCGTTACCACCCTGGGAAGGCAAATGTCGTAGCCGATGCACTAAGTCGTAAAGTCCATAACAAGATGACCTCGTTTCAAGAGATTCGTGATCGACGACAGTGGTTTGATGCTTTGAGAAGATTCGATACTGAAATTCGACTAGATGTCAACAAGGCTACCGTACTACTACAAAATTTGAGAATAGATAGTGACATCGAGTCTAGTATCTTGGAGGCTCAACAAATGACTCAACAAGAAGGAAGAATGAAGGATGAACTGGAGCATAACCTTCTAACTCAACTGGAGACGAAACCTAATGGGTTGATGTACTTCGCGAATCGAATTTGGGTTCCAAATCGTGATAATCTTCGTACCCTTGTCATGGACGAAGCTCATCAAACTCGTTATTCTATTCATCCTGGCTCCGATAAAATGTACATGGACCTGCGTGGTCAATATTGGTGGCCTGGGATGAAGAAAGACATAGCGACTTATGTAGCTAAGTGCCTCACATGTACGAAGGTTAAAGCCGAACATCAACGTCCAAGTGGGTTACTTGAACAACCCGAGATTCCTATGTGGAAGTGGGAACACATATCCATGGACTTCATAACTAAACTACCCGAACCTCTCGAGGACATGATAGCATATGGGTGATCGTTGACCGATTGACCAAATCGGCACATTTTATACCCATACGTGACACTTACAAGACATCAAGGTTGGCTCGAATATACGTTGATGAAATTGTAAGTCGTCATGGGGTGCCTCTTCACATCATATCCGACCGTGACGCCCGTTTCACTTCGCATTTTTGGACGTCTATGCAAGAACTCTTGGGTACACAACTAGATCTAAGCACGGCTTACCATCCTCAAACTGATGGTCAAACCGAGCGGACGATCCAAACCCTGGAGGATTTGCTACGCCTGTGTGTCCTTGACTTTGGTGGTGATTGGGATACGCATCTATCGCTTGCGGAATTTTCGTATAACAATAGTTATCACTCGAGTATCAAGATGGCACCATTCGAAGCACTTTATGGTCGAAAATGTCGTTCACCGATCTGCTGGACCGACATTGGTGAAAACTCATCACTGGTCCTGAACTAATACAAGAGACGACCGATAAAGTTTCCATCATCCGAAAGAACCTTGAAGTGGCAAGAAGTCGACAAAAGAGCTATGCTGATAAGCGACGTAAGCCATTGGAATTCCAAGTTGGGGAGATGGTTCTTCTTAAGGTTTCACCGTGGAAGGGTGTTGTTCGCTTTGGAAGAAAGGGTAAACTGGCTCCAAGATTTGTAGGACCTTTCAAGATTCTGAAAAGGATTGGGAAAGTGGCTTACAAACTGGAATTACCTTCCGACCTTAGTGGAATTCATCCTGTGTTCCATGTTTCGAATTTGAGGAAGTGTCTGGCTGACGAAGGTCTGCATGTCCCGTTGGATGACATCCAGATCGACGAATCATTACACTTTGTCGAGAAACCCGTTGAAGTTATGGATCGCATTATGAAGAAGACTAGAACTACCACAACCCCAATCGTCAAGGTTCGTTGGGAGAATAAGCGTGGCGCTGAATTTACTTGGGAACGTGAGGAGCACATGAAGAAGAAATACCCGTATCTATTCGCATAGTTTCATTTTAATTTCGGGACGAAATTATTTCAAGTTGGGGAGACTGTAACATCTTGTAATTCTGAATTAATATAAAGTTAGTTTTGCTAATAATAATAATAATATTAATAATAATAATAATAATAATAATAATAATAAATAATAATAATAATAATAAAACTTAGAATTTAAAGTGCAGGGGGGTGTTTTGATATTTGAAAACTTTAAATAAAATGTTATTACATAAAATGATAGATTCGAAAGTCCAAGGACCATTTCTGTAATTATTTCAAACATCCCCCCTTCCCGTCGATACCTTGCCGCCGGCCACCGAACTCCGGCGAGCCCGCAGCGGCCGATTTACTCCATTTTAAATCAAAAGAAACACCCTGACCGCCTCATGTGCAAGATTCGAACGCGTGACTATAATTTAATTTCGAAAACAGACTACAATTCGTCTCTGTTCCTCTCCACGCGATGTCGACAACTTTCACAGAGCTCAGATCGCACATTGAACTTTAATAATCAAATTCAGATCGCACTAACACACTTTAGATCTATTATAACACTCCTGTGACTCCAATTTCATTCGAAACAATTGAAAACATTCCATTCTAATAACTCCACTACCGTGAACCTGCAACTCAATCTAACTCACTGTACGAGCATTCTTAATCGATTTGGATTGAGGGCTTTCATTCCTCATCACCATACGAAGCTGCATACGAGATTAATTGGATTTTCACTGCCTATTTCATCTACTTCGATCGACTCCCCTGCCGCGGCTTGTTCTTGAGACTCTCCTCATAAAATCGAACTCAATACAGGTAAGTAACAATGCAATTACATTCGTTAAACCATGGGGAATAAAAGCCCCATGATCCTTAGTGTTAACAACGACGGATTGGCCTTCGATTTGAATCCGAACGAACCTAGGGTTCATCCGGATTGGGGATTATTTGTAACACTGGTTTTAAGATTTGGGAACCAAAACATGCCGCGGCCACGGCCTTTGGTTCACCGGTAATGCATGCACAATATACACGGGAGGTCCCGGGTTCGAACCCGGCAACCCCCATTCTTTTTTAAAAGGCCTTTTTGGCCCTTAAAATTGCATAAAAATTCTAAAAAATTACAGAAAAATCAGTTTTATACATTTAAATTTATGAAAGTATTTAATCATTTTCTGTAAAATTTATTTGTTAAAAACCTTAACATTTATTATATAAAACATTATTTACAAACATTAAAAATAATTATTTTGCAATATATATATATCTTATCTTGTAAATTTTACAATTGATTTACAAAGGTAAAATTTGAGTTATCTTATAAAAATAGATAATAATTAAATCGTTAAATTATTACTTGACACATGTTATCTTTAATTATAAATCATCATGATAAAATAGATATTTTATAAATTCATAAAATATTTACAAGAGTTATTTCAACTAATAGTTTAGATTAATAAATTGTCATTGGCCAACATGTTATTTTAGTCATTATTAGATGTGTTTATTTCATGAGACTACAAGATTTATTTTATATCTAAACCTTATCAATAAATATACTTAATTACCCTCATATAATAAAACTGATTAAATAAGATAATTCTTTTCACTTATTCAAAATATAAACAAATACATTATATAAATTCATTTACTGGACAAAACTCCACCTAAAACCCTAGTTCACGTTAAAACATTAAAGCTTATTATTAAGACTTTAACCTTGTGAATATTTAGGTGCCTTGTAACGATTCACGTTGGAACGACGTCTACTATTATTCTTATTAATCGTCATTATATACTTATTTGACAAGTGAGTTTTCCTTGCCCCTTTTTACTTTATTTCACACCATTTTGGGGTGAAACATGATACTTATATATTACACACTTATAAACGTTTGAGACTTGTAAAGCACTTGCAATTCATCTTTATATCTTGTCATGGTTATTTGTATGTTGTAAGTGTTATATGAGATGCATAGTTTGTTACAATCATTAACTATTGCTAGCCTGGCGAGTCTTAGATCTTTGGGCCTGACAAGCCTATTTGGTGCTAAAGTCGATGTATTGCGACTCCTAGGAGCCGTATGCTTGTGCACTAGGGAACCAAATACACTTAGCCAATCTTATATACTTGTAATCAAGTCGAGGTTTGATTGTGAAGATATGTGTTCTATAACCTTACTAGCTTATAATCTATGACACGAATTGCAACTTATAATCTTTTCATATTATGTATGAAAACTTTGGAAACTCACCAACTATTTTAGTTGACCTTTTATTTTTATCATGTTTCAGGTAACCCCAAGTTTAAAGTGGTCTTTGAAGCTTGCAATAAAACTAGGACGTGGACCTAGTTAAATAAAAGAAATGTCATGTTATGTTTTGATATTTGTTTGAATGTATTTCGTGATTGAGACTTACGTTTGTAATTCCTATTGAAACTATTAATTTGATTATTACATTTAAAAATAGCGTTATGTGGCTGTGAACAATCTTATCCCTCACACCTCGACGATTCCGCGTCAAGGTGGGGTGTGACATTATGAGCACTAGTGTAACTTATTGTGTTATATTGGCTTGATGATTGTATCATTGACCTCTATACCCGAGCACATCCACCTATGGGGACATAGGGCGTCATTGTGGCACAAGTGACGTGCTCTATCTGTGGCAGAGCGATTAGACCACAGCGTCTCTACATTATTATTATGTGCTAAGTTGTGACACATATGATTATTGTTAAAGGAGGCGTATGGATCGATCCTAGGATATCATTGTTATTGTTATTGGTGAGATGGTTAGGTGTGTGTGCCCACATTCCTATCTCACATATTGGTGCATTAGAACTGCAGCTAATGTACACATTGTTAATTGTTATTGTTATTGGCTCATATGGGTATTCCTTTTAGATGATCATTATCATTTGATTTTCAACTTGATCATCTCATTGTTATCATTATCGATCATTGTATTGCTATCGTTTATTTCCGTTACTGAGCATTCTTTGGCTCAGCCGTATTTCTTTTGTGTTTTCTCTTATTTTTATAACAGGTACTCAAGGGGCTCAGGGGAACGAGTGAAGAGTGTTAACTCAAGAAGTTAGGATGAGAATAATTGGATCAAAAAGACTTAATAGTATTTTGATTTTAAGACTTTATTTAAGTTATTTGGATCTATGTAAGGATTGTGTGTTCCTTAGCACTTTAATCTTATCGTTATGAAACTCTGATTTACTGTTTGTGTGACACGTCAGCCTACCCGGGTTGGGGTGCTACAGTTATGGTATCAGAGCTTAGGCTCCTTCCTGTAGAAGACTTAAACTAAATAATTAAGACATGTGAGGATTGGGTAGACATTGGGTTAGGTTCTCTAAATATTATATGGCTGTTTTCTAATTCACGTTATTCTGATTAATGTGAAATGTTTTCATTTAGATGCCGCCCAGCCGTAATTCACGAAATTCTAGCGGGTCGAATGGACCTGATCCAAACCTTGTTGGTGCTGTGACCCAAGCACTTACTGCTATACTACCAACTTTGATTGATGCGGTACGAAATCCGAATCCGAATCCAAATCCAAACCCAAATCCGAATCCGAATCCAAATCCAAACCCAAATCCGGATCCGAATCCAAACCCAAATCCAAACCCGAATCCAAACCCAACTGGTGCAGATGTTTGGCTAGCGCGATTTCAAAAGCAAAAACCACGATCATTCACTAAGGCGGCTACACTGCAGTGGCCAAAGACTGGATCGCTCATATTGAGAAAATTTTTACCGTGCTTAGAGTTGATCAGCAGGCTAGGGCGGGTTTAGCTGCTTATAAGCTGGAGGAAGATGCTCAAGTATGGTGGGAGAATGTGGTAGCTGAAAGAGGAGGCGAACAGTTCATGGAGACTCTATCTTGGAATGATTTTCGTTCCATATTCTTCGACAAGTATTTTACGAATGTGGATAAAGCAGCATACAGGCGGGAGTATGATAACATCCGTCAACGAAACGATGAATCACTCACTGATTTTACAGACGGTTTTATCGACTGTTGGGATTCTAGGTTCTTCTGCTGGATCACCTGAGGAACGGGCTGAAAAGTATCAATGGGCAGTATGTGATCGGATTCGTAAGGCTATTATTCACTCCACTTTCAACAATGTTGAGGAAGCAGTTAGGGCTGCAAAAAGGGGGACCTGGAGAGAAAAGAATTTTTGTTAAATTTGAGGATAATAAGAAGCGCAGTAGAGATGGGACTCGTATCAGGCTGGCGGTGAGTCATCTCAAGGATCTGATCGAAATGGAAATGATCGTCAGAAAAATCAAGGATCGGGGAAGAACACTAAGCCATGGCATGGTAAGACTCGAAGTCAAGGTCAAATGATACCCTATCAACAACCAATTGCAGCTCAACCGGTGAATCAAAAAGGCAATCCTTCCAGACATCCGATGTGTACTCATTGTGGAAAGCATCATTCCGGAACTTGTCGTCGACTTACAGGAGCTTGTCTTGGTTGGGATATATGGGGCATAGGGTTAGTCAATGCCAAAGGCGAGGAACCGACCAGAGAATGATGCTAAGGGAGCCAATGCGCCACCCACTACTGGAGGTCGAGTATTCGCACTAACTGCAGGGGAAGCTGCTAATGCTCCAGGTACATCTTCCCGTACTAATTCATTCTAATAATCATAATATACTTCCATGATTCTAGTTTTACCGTCGTTAGTATCTCATTAGTTATCAATATATAGGTACGATTTGTGGTATACTTCGTTATGGTGACTATGATATTTCTGTATGTTTGATACTGGCTCCACCCACTCTATAGTATCTCATCTATTCACAAAGCACCTTACGATAATGCCTACCGCTCTAGAGCCTGCATTAGTGATTTCTACTCCTGTTGGAGAATTGATTGTTATTTCACAAGGTACCAAAACTGTCCTATTCAGATCGAATCAATCATTAGAGAGGCTGACCTATTCCTATGCACATGGGTGATTTCGATATTATTCTTGGCATGGATGGTTAACACGACACCATGTTACCATAGAATGTCAAACTCGTCGTGTGCTATTTGGTGATCCTATGAATCCTGACTTAGTTTACCAAGGGAGCCTACCTCGGAAGCCTCTCAAAATTATCTCTGCTCTGAAAGCCCAAAAGCTTATATTCCGTGGATGTGAGGGATTCTTAGCTTCTATAAAAGATACATCAGCGGATACTCCTCGTATTGAAGACTTTCCTATTGTTCAGGAATTCCCTGATGTCTTTCCTGAAGAACTTCCAGGGTTACCACCTGAGCGTGAAGTCGAGTTTACTATTGATTTAATCCCGGGGCAGAACCTATTTCTAAGGCACCTTATCGGATGGCTCCAGTAGAGTTGAAGGAATTGAAAGAACAACTGCAGGAGTTATTACAACTCGGATTCATTAGACCAAGTGTTTCACCATGGGGGGCACCGGTATTATTTGTGAAGAAGAAATATGGTAGTATGCGTTATGCATCGACTACCGAGAGCTTAATAAGATACTATCCGGAACCGCTATCCGTTACCGCGTATTGATGATCTCTTCGATCAACTACAAGGGGCAAAGTTCTTCTCTAAGATCGACCTTAGATCAGGATACCATCAATTGAGGATCCGAGATCAAGATGTTCCTAAGACAGCATTCCGCACCCGTTACGGTCACTATGAGTTCCTAGTTATGCCTTTTGGCTTGACCAATGCTCCAGCTGTCTTTATGGACCTCATGAACAGAGTGTTCCATGAGTATTTGGACCGCTTTGTAATTGTTTTTATCGATGACATTTTGGTATTCTCTAAAAGTAGAGAGGAGCATGAAGACCATCTCCGCACGATTTTAGAGACCTTACGCCAAAAGAAGTTATATGCTAAATTTTCTAAGTGTGACTTTTGGCTTGAACAAGTGGCATTTTTAGGCCATGTTGTATCAGCTAAAGTATCACTAGCAAAGGTGGAAGCTATTACTAAATGGCCTCGACGACATCCGTCACTGAAGTTCGTAGTTTTCTTGGTTTAGCGGGCTATTACCGACGTTTTGTGGAAGGTTTCTCTCGTGTAGCATTGCCTCTAACTCAACTTATGAGAAAGGGTGTAAAGTTTACTTGGAACGAGGATAGAGAAAAGAGTTTGAGGAACTGAAGAAAAGACTAGTATCTGCCCCTATTCTTACGTTACCTTCGGGTTCTGGCGGATACCAAATTTATAGTGATGCATCAAAGGAGGGACTCGGTTGTGTTCTTATGCAGCATGGTAAAGTTATTGCCTATGCTTCCCGACAGCTTAAACCGTACGAAGTAAACTACCCAACACATGACTTAGAGCTTGCAGCTGTAGTGTTTGCATAAAGATTTGGAGACATTATTTGTATGGAGAGACATGTGACATCTTTACTGATCATAAGAGCCTTAAGTATATTTTCACTCAAAAAGAACTCAATATGAGGCAGAGGAGATGGTTAGAACTACTCAAGGATTACGATGCCAACATCCAGTATCATCCGGGCAAGGCGAACGTTGTGGCAGATGCTCTCAGTCGAAAGAGTGCAGGTGGAGTAGCATGTCTTTAAATCCAACCACAGATTATCTCAGATCTGGATAGAATGGAAGTTGGGTTACAGCTTGGTGAGTCTAACGGTTATCTAGCCAAGATGAGGATAGAATCTGATCTTATTACACGGATCAAGGAAGCTCAGAATCAAGATGGAGAACTTTGGGCGATATTACAAAATTTGAAGATAGGGAAACAATCTGAGTTTCGAGTTGATGAACAAGGAGTTATCTGGTGTGGAAATAGATTATGTGTGCCAAATGATTCAACCCTTCGTGACTCCTTATTAGCAGAGGCACACAGTTCACCATTCTCTATTCACCCGGGAGCCACTAAGATGTATAGAGATTTAAGGCAAAACTTTTGGTGGAGTGGTATGAAAGAAGACGTAGCTAAATACGTGAGTCATTGTTTAACTTGTCAGCAAGTAAAGATTGAGCATCAAAGAGCTAGTGGATTACTGCAACCATTAGATATTCCTGTGTGGAAATGCGATGATATTTCCATGGACTTTGTTACAGGCCTACCAAAAACATTCAAGAAGAACGACGCCATTTGGGTCGTAGTTGATAGACTCACAAAGTCGGCTCATTTCTTGCCCATCCAACAGGGTTACTCAGTTAGCAAATTATCAGAGATATTTCTGCAAGATATTATTCGACTTCATGGCACGCCATCATCGATTGTATGTGATAGAGATCCGCGTTTCACGTCACGCTTTGGAAGGGTTTCCAAAATGCTTGGGGAACCAAATTAAGATTTAGTACCGCCTTCCATCCGCAGACTGACGGACAATCTGAACGCACTATTCAGACTTTGGAAGATATGCTTAGAGCATGCGCACTCGAATGGACAGGCAATTGGATGAGTATCTATGCTTAGTTGAGTTCGCGTATAATAATAGTTGGCAGGCTAGTATAAATATGGCCCCGTTTGAACTTTTATATGGTCGAAAATGTAGAGCACCGATATGTTGGAATGAGGTTGGAGAAAAGATAATCGAAGGACCGGAATTGGTTAGAATTACTAATGACAAAGTTGCGTTGCCAGAGAAAAGTTGAAAGAAGCCCAAACTAGACAAAAGAGTTACGCCGATCAACACCGACGAGCGTTGGAATTTAGAGTCGGAGATCATGTGTTTCTCAAAGTGTCACCTTGTCGTGGCATACGTCGATTTGGAATTAAAGGAAAGTTAAGTCCACGTTTTATCGGTCCGTTTGAGATTCTTGAAAGGGTTGGAGAAGTCTCGTATCGTTTAGCATTGCCACCGCAACTCTCTCATGTTCATAATGTTTTTCATGTCTCTTTGTTGAGGGGATACAACTATCATCCGTTGCACGTTATTAGTTACCCTCTTCACGCGATTCAAGAAGATCTTTCTTATGAACAAGAACCTGAAGCTATTATTGATCGTCAAGAACGAGTTATGAGACGCAAGTCTATACCGTCGTTAAAGTTTTATGGAAAAATCATTCTGAACGCGAGGCGACATGGGAGACAGAAGAAATGATTCGTTCACAGTATCCATACTTATTCGACAACTAAGTGTAAGTTTTTTTTTCTAAGCCTAACTGTTAGTGATTACTCTATCGTAAGTGGTGTGTGTTAAAGAAGTATTATTTTCACCGTATTGTATTTTCAGAAGGATTCATGCTACATTATTTAGAATTTCGAGGACGAAATTGTTTTAAGGGGGGTAGAATTATAATACCCACAATAATATGGTTTTCATTTGTAAATCTTTACAAACCACAGGGACCCAATGTGTAACATTACAAACACCCACCACCCCCTTCTCCTTCGCTGTATTCCCGTTTTTTTTTTCTCCACCATTGTCGACCAAAATTACAATCGATAGATCGCACTACACTTTTAATAATCAAAGAAATCCTGCACTAACGAACATTTGTTGATTTATAAACCCTACTGCTTCAATATCATCAAAAATCATCCAAAAACACCACCATTCGAACCTCGAAGTCGCGGACCTGCAACACCCTTTAAACCCAATCTACAATCGATTTTAACAGGATTGATAAGGGGATTTTGTTTGTAATCATCATACGAAGCTTTCCTCAAATTTAATTCGATAATAATCACCGTTTGAAGCATCAATCGATCAAACAGTGTCGCGACCTGTTCTTCATCGTTTCTCTCGTTTTAACTTCACATCAGGTAAATTAAACATACATACATACTCGATTCTAGACTAGGAATGAAAGCCCCATCATTAATTTGGCTATTAACATCGTTTTGATGCTCAATTGAAGTGAAATTGTTCTAGGGTTATACGGTTTAGAATTTGGGGATTTGGGATTCGGGATTGATTAACCGGTAATTGAACATACCTACATGCTCGTTTTCATATGGGGATCGAAAGCCCTAACAATAATCTGATTAACAATATCAAATTGGGGTTTGATTTTGAGTTAATCGAAAACTAGGGTTCTTAGATTTGGGGGAAACTGGGATTAAGTGTTTAAAAGGAATTGGGGCTGTGTTCTAATCGATTTGGAGCCTTTGGCTCAGGGTTCTGGTGTGGATTATGGGAGGAGGTCACGGGTTCGAACCGGCCCTCTCCCAATATTTTTAGGCCTTTTTATACTTTAAAATACAGAAAATTTCCTAAAATTTAAAAATAATTTTTATAAAGTCTGTTTATTTTAAAGGTGCCCAATTAATTTTTCTGTAATTTTCTTTAAGCCTAGACCTTAATAAAAGTATATATCAAGGACATTTATTTAATTGTTTTTATGGATTCTTTTAAATAAATGTTAAAAATCGGATTAAAATAAGACATCGTTTACAAAAGTACCTAATTATTTCTGTAAGTTAGCTTATTAAAAACCTAACAATTCTTATATATATATTGTTAACGAATGTTGTAAATAGTTATTTTGTTTATAAATAAGCTTCAAATAGTCGATAGAGTCCCGTATTTTACAGCTGACTTATTGAGGCCATAACTTTATCATAACAGATCCAAATCAGTTAAACTTTATGTCCATGACGAAGTTCGTCGAAAGACGAATCTGTTGGTATATAAAACATCGAAAAACTCATTCGTTTAGACCTCTAAATAGTCGTTTTCGTAACAGCTAGCAATTCTGCGCAGCTGTAAAGATCTACGTTTTTTCTCATATTTCGGTAATCCAAATCAGAAACTTTTCTAAATGAAAGTTGTTCAGAACTCACTAATCTAGTAAACTGGAGATTTCAGAATTTTTAAACGTCTTTTAGTATTTTTAACGAGTGCGAAAGACAGAGGCAGAACTGAATTTTCAAACTATAATTTGCGTTATGTTATCGTAGGTTCTCACGGCGTTAACCGAGCCTAAACTTTGTTCTGATTATTGTCATTCGTGTATAAGGTACGGATTCCGACCTTTCCTCTCGTAGCATGAATACCTCTCGTTCTTGATCTGTATTTTGAATTCTTAACTTGACTTGTTGGTTATTAAATCCATAAGATTATTGTTATAAGTGTTTATTGTATAGTTGATATTGTTGCATGTGATAGCCTTTATCTGCTTTGTACTCATTGTCACATGCTCCCTAAATGATTGATTATAGCTAGTAACCTTGATTAAGGGTTATGAGCACTAGTGTAACTTATTGTGTTATATGGCTTGATTGATTGTATCATTGACCTCTATACCGAGCACATCCACCTATGGGGACATAGGGCGTCATTGTGGCACAAGTGACGTGCTCTATCTGTGGCAGAGCGATTAGACCACAGCGTCTCTACATTATTATATGTGCTAAGTTGTGACACATATTGATTATTATTACAAGAGGCGTATGGATCGATCCTAGGATATCATTGTTATTGTTATTGGTGAGATGGTTAGGTGTGTGTGCCCACATTCCTATCTCACATATTGGTGTATTAGAACTGCAGCTAATGTACACATTGTTAATTGTTATGTTATTGGCTCATATGGGTATTCCTTTAGATGATCATTATCATTTGATTTCAACTTGATCATCTCATTGTTATCATTATCGATCATTGTATTGCTATCGTTTATTTCCGTTACTGAGCATTCTTTGGCTCAGCCGTATTTCTTTTGTTGTTTTCTCTTTTTTATAACAGGTACTCAAGGGGCTCAGGGGAACGAGTGAAGAGTGTTAACTCAAGAAGTTAGGATGAGAATAATTGGATCAAAAAGACTTAATAGTATTTTGATTTAAGACTTTATTAAGTTATTTGGATCTATGTAAGGATTTGTGTGTTCCTTAGCACTTTAATCTTATCGTTATGAAACTCTGATTTACGTTTGTGTGACACGTCAGCCTACCCGGGTGGGGTGCTACACATGGACTTCTTCACCCTTCTTTAGGCAGTATTGATCATTGTGTACGTTTAGTGATAGGACAAAAATGCGTATGGTTAGAGCATAAGCATTGTCCTAATTTAAATATGCTAACATCTTCTGCATATAATTTGACAATGAATATATTATATACCATTACACAATTACTTGAAATACATGTTGAGGCTAATTATCATGTAAATGTCTTAAAAAATACTTTAAACCTTGTTCAATGTTTCTATTCAAACCATGTGCAAACAAATAATTATTCAAAATAAACTACAAGACCAGAAGGACAGTGAGATAATATGTTTCAGTTGCAAGACATTAATAATATGGTAACAACATCCCGTATCAAATACCCATGTTCTGCTAGAAATAGCAAAAAGTTCAATCTATAAACTCTAATAAAACAAGGTTTTTTTAAGCCACATGACATTCTCTTAAACCATCAATTTGACACGTGGCACGCTCTCACACCACCTTCATTTTTTATCCCGCTAATACTTGACCGTTTTAGACCATTCACGCGGACCTTTTAAACCATGGACTTACCCACTTCTCTCATCTCCTTCCCTTCTCTCAATAGTAAACCCTACATCCAGCACACCTCCTCCATCTTCACAGTTGCAGATCCATCAATCGATTTTCTGACCAGGTATTCACATTTCCAAAAAACGCAGCACAATCCATCACAGTTACAGTCCATCGATCGACCTTCTTTCCCTAATGTAACCAGGTATTCTTCTTGCCCTAAACTTTCATTCTTCTTCCTAAAACCCAAATCTCTAACTGATTGACATCATTTACTCCGATTTGTAACTTTCTGCTCAGTGAATTTAGGTTTGTATCTTTGAATTTAGGTTGTTCGTTATCCTTGGCTTCTCCTCCTTTCTTCCAAAGCGTACTTACTACTCAGTGAAGGACTCTAACTAACTCTACATCATTTACTTTGATTTATAACTTTCTCATGTCGTTTCCACTGTATGATTAAGTTTTGCTCAGGATTGAATAAATACTCTTCTTTGGTGAATCTTAAGTTTGTATCTGTGACTTAGTAGTTGTTGGTTATTATATTTCAGGAATCATCAAGATATCAGTGACTTAAGTAGTTTGTATCAGTGGCTTTGGTGGATTGAAATTTTGATGGTTGAAATTTTGATGGTAATAATCAGGGGAGTAATTGAATCTTTTGGTATCACTTTTACATTGTGTGCAATCCTACAATATTATGTAATTGATTTCACAAACACAAAATAGTTAATCACAAATATGCCATAAATATGTTGCAGTTTACGTTTGTATCTGTGATTTTAGTAGTTTTTGGTTAATATCTCCAATGAATCATCAAGATATCAGTGACTTTAGTAGTTTTATCAGTGCTTTGGTTCAATTGAAATTTGATGGTACTAATCAAGGGAGTAAATAAATCTCTTGGTGTGCAATCCTAACACTTTTTGTAATTTATTTTCACAAACACAAAATAATTAATCACAAGTATGCCATAAAGATGCTTCAATTTACATGTTGATCGTTTGCATAAAGCCTGCTCGCCTGTCAAAATTGATGTCTATGTACTTTTACATTCTACTCTCACATAAACATGAAACTTAGCTTTGTTTGCATAATTATAGATGGAGGACATCAAGATAGAATTCAAGAGGGGTGATTGAGTATGTGTGATCAAAGGGCTAGAATGTTACAAGATCAGTTCATTTTGTGTGTTAATCATGTTCATGCTCTTCTTGTTTGGTTTCTACTTTCCATCACTACAAGAATCCTTCGGTAATTGATCAGGTTTATACTTTAAAGAAAATATTTGGTGTTCTTGTGAAATTTATACCTTTTTCTGACAGGATCTCAGCCTCTAGTTGATCAATAAGGTTGTATTCGCAGCGGATTTAGCACGAGAATTAGCAATTACAGCAAGAACACATATGATTTTGCATGTAACAGTACACATATAGAGAGAGAGAACAATTCTGCCAAAAAGGTATTTCTATTACTCACACGTTTCGGCACGGTTACAATTGGGTCATCTTCCTTTATAAAAGGAAGAATGACGTAGGCTGATGTCACTTGATAGTGACATCAACCGTCATTAACAAATACTGATAGAACACCTAAACTACTGAAGATGTCAACAGCTGACATCTCTTACAAAATAGCTAAGTGTTCTACTTATTACAAGTACTGAAGAAACAAGAAACTACTGAAAGTTACAACGACTGAAGAACAGACTCTTTAGTCGTTTACAACTACTGAACTATAACAACTGAAGAACAAACTCTTCAGCTGTTGTACAAACTACTGAAAAGGAAAAATACAAACTACTGAAGAGAAAAACCATCATAACATCTGAAGAAGACTTCTTCAGCTGTTGTGACAAACTCTGAAGCTTCAGCACTTGGTCTTCAGACTTTGGGCTTCAGATGTTTCATCAGCTGATGACTTCAGTAGTTGTCATCAGCTGATGTCTTCAGTCTTTGTCTTCAGACTTTGTGCATCAGTTGTTGATCTTCAGTTCTTCAGTTCTTCAGCTGTTGATCTTCAGCACTTGAGTCCTCAGTACTTGAAGTCTTCAGTACTTGTATTCTTCCGTACTTCAGACTTCAGTACTTGTCTTCAGTACTTGGGATCTTCAGCTGTTGTTCTTCAGATCTTTGATCTTCAGCTGTTGAGTCTTCAGTCTTTGTCAAACTGTTGATGAAGCCTTCAGCAGTTGTTGTGATGTCATGTGGGACTTAGAGGTTTTCCTGATCTTGGCTCATTGGTTCTTTTGGTCCAACATTTTCTTTAATTTATGTAATAATAATATAATCTTTAGTATTTGGGTGTTTTTCTATTTATTTAATTATGAAAGTGCAAGAAGCATATTGAGAAAAAATCAATAAATTCTGTCCAAATAAAAACCTAAGTTGAGAAAAGAATTTATGCAAAGAAACGCAATAATTGAGGTATATTTTACAGATCTAACACATCTAATTGTCTAGATATAATTAGTGTCGTTTCAAGTCTTTTCCACTTTAAATGATAGAGAAGGCAAATGAAAAAATATAACAACAAGTCAATCTCCAACTAAAGAACTTAAAGTATTTGCCTTCTTTTCAATCTAATTTACTTACATTCTTTATAATTAATAAAAGTCACTTAATTGTTCATATCTTCAAAGGGATAAGGACTTGAGCGTGATCCTTAGGGACCAATATGCAGAGCAATCAGATACTTTCCTTACTCGGAATCAACATGACAGAGACTTGTTTGTTATAATCAGTTTGGGAAGTTTACAACGTTGAGAGGTTTGCTAAACTTTATACTTATAAACGTTTTATGTTAGAAATTTAAATTTTAGTTCTTATCTCCATTTTTCTGTCATTATGGAACTGTGTAACACCCGTAATTCTTAAAGAAATAAAAGAATAAAGAGAGAGAAAAAGGAGGAAAAAAGGGAAGTCAACCCTAAGTTGGAGGACCAAGGTGTTAAATGAATAAAAAATTATAAGGTTGGTAAAAAGGTGGCATGGCCGCCCATTACCTTCTGCATAACATCTATCATTCAACTTTTAGAGAGAGAGAAAGAAGAAGAAGCTTCGGGTGAGAAGGAGATTCAAGCAGGATTCGAATTCCAGGTAAGAAATCGTGAAATTGAGTTGTTCTTGGCAACCTTAGCCTCGGTTAAATGCTTATTTGTGTTTTTATGTGTTCCAAATGTGTGTTTAGAAGGTTTCCAGGTGTTAGAATCGATTAAAGGAGCTCGGGTGAAGAGTCTTAAGATTTGAAACAACTAAGGTGAGTTTCTAGACCCCTTTTATCTGTTTAAACGTTTTGGGGCTGGAAAATGCATGTAAGTATGTTTTTATAAAATTTGGGTTGATACCCGTATGAAATGAATGTATGTATGTTTATGTTTATGTTAGATTTATGCCTAGAATCATGTGTATATGTTTAGAACTAGGCATTATGATGTTTGGGACTTGGACTATGAATTACCCATGAACAGGTTACTAATATGTCTGAAATTGGACTTAGATTAAATAAGTACAAGTTGATGAGTCCATTAGTGCTCATACGACCAACAGTGTGGTCGTATGACCAGGTGATATATTTTTCTAAGTGTTGAAAAGTCTAACAGGACTCATACGACCAACAGTGTGGTCGTATGACCAAGTGATTTTTTCTAAGTGTTGAGTCCAATAGGACTCATACGACCAACAGTGTGGTCGTATGACCAAGTGATATTTTTATAAGTATGATGATGAGTCCACTAGTGTTCATACGACCAACAGTGTGGTCGTATGATCAGAACATATTTCCAAGTCTAGGGATGGTACGACCAATAGTGTCATACGACCAACAGTGTGGTCGTATGACCAGATGATTCTAAGTATAAGATGAAAAGTCCAGCAGTGCTCTTACGCCTAACAGGGCTCATACGCCCAGAGGGCTTATACGCCCAACAGGGCTAAAACGCCAAGAATACTTAGAATTTTACAGAAATTTCCTGTAAATCCGAAGTTCGAGGTTTTGACCAGGGTGACTAGGGTTAATAAATGATGATGTTTCCTGCATGTAATGACGATTATGATTAACCCTTATTGTTACTGATATATTATCAGTGTATTATATTGTTAACAATATTATTAATAAAATATTGTTAAGTATGGTATGATGCTATGTATAATGATGAATGTCTGATGATGAATGTATGATGATGAATGTATGATGATGAATGTATGATGAGTGTGTATGTTCCTTGTAATTGTGTATGCTTATCTTTCTGAAACTTTACGAATAACGAGAATGAACTAATGAAGTATTATGTAACGTAAAGTGAAAGATAATGAAAGAGGAACATGATGATGAATGCATGTATAACGAATGAACGAAAAGAAGAATGATGATGAATACATGCATAAATGAATGAACGAAAGTCTTGCATGGTCTAAGGGGCACGAGATGGAATTGACGGTTATGAAGTCTTGGAAATGGTGCTTGGTTCTAGTAACTAGGCCTATTACGAGCCTTATGGTAGATTATGGACAGCGAGCCATAGTTGCCTTAAGAACAACGGGGCAGTGTCTTTGTGACCTGTCCCGGGATAGTGTTACAGCAGGAGTGGTGACGATCACTCATGGGGTTAACGTGACCCCGGATGAGACGTTGTCGGTCTATGGACAGAGAGCCATAGGGGCAACGAGGTTGTCGGTCTATGGACAGAGAGCCATAGGGGCAACCAGGTTGTCGGTCTATGGACAGAGAGCCATAGGGGCAACCAGGTGTCGGTCTATGGACTGAGAGCCATAGGGGCACCAGGTGTCGGTCTATGGACTGAGAGCCATAGGGGCACCAGACGGATACGATATGCTTTGTCGGCTCATGGGTTGGAACCATGAGGGCAGAGAAGAAAGGTGACCCTTAGAGTTTTGCATGCTTGACGAATGAAAGTTAAAGAACGTATGAATGAATGAAAAGAATGTATGTACGAACGTGAATGAGAACGATGAATGGTACATGAATGAAAACTAATGAACGAATGATGAAGATAATAATGAAATTACCTACGTGTACGTACGATGCGTGAACACATATGCATAACGAACGTTTTGGAATGAAAAGTAAAGTATTTAATTACAAAACTAGAACTCACTCAGTAACGCTAACTTTTATGTATTTCCAGTTGGCAGGTAACAGGTTGCTGAGGGTGGCACATGAGATGGCTATTCGGCAAGACCAGTCTGACATCCAATTATGTTTTGACGATACTGTTGTTTTTGTAATTCATTCGTATTCGTTTTGTGACTTAGAAACTAGAATGTATTGCTTAACAACAGTGTTTTAAATGAATGAAGGGTTTTTGCCAACTTAATTCCGCTGCTTAAATTATTAATATGTATGTTTTATGCTGTGAATGACCAACTGTGAGGTGCCCGGAAAGGGGCCTTACAAGTTGGTATCAGAGCTAAAGTTAAGTGAAACGGGTAAATTTTCAAAAATAAACCTTAACTAAACTGAGAATAGGACGGAAAGAGGGATGTCAGCCGAGTAGCCATGTGCCATCAGGTATTGCTTTTCTTAAAAGTTAATCAGTGTTATGTGCGTGTGCTATGTGATTTATGTGTTCTTAGTAGATTTAGATGCTGATGTAGTCAGGATAGGAAGTGCTTGGGGTGTGAAGAGTAAAGTAAGTGGCTAATCACAACTGGCCACTGTAATTGGGACTTACTATACTTGACATAAACTGAGCTATCCTTGAATGACTGTTTTAGTGTTTGAATTTATAGTGCATAGGAAAATGCTGGGAAGAAACCTTCTAAGGCTGCTAGAGGTAGAGGTCGTCCGCGTACGACTAGGAACACACTAAAGCTCCTGAGACGGCTCCCGTGAAACCTGAGGTTCCTTATCATGATGTTCCTTATGGAAGGGTGAGTTCTTAGAAACAAAGTTCCTTATGGAAGGAACTGGCAGTAGAACAGTGGATCTTGAGGAGGATTAAGATTCACAGCCCGATGCACGTTTGGTTGAAACTAGCACTCAACATGATGATGTTGAGAATGATCAAGCGGTTGATCAATACACACAAAAACGTTCGCGCAGAAGTGGTAGAAACTAGTAATCCACCTGAAAGATACGGATTTTCATGGATGGATGCTACGTGGTAGATTCAAATGAACCAACCACATATCATGATGCAGTGTCCAATTTGGATTGTGACAAATGGCTTGAAGCCATGAACATTGAGATACAATCCATGTATGACAATCAAGTTTGGGAACTTGTCGTACCACCTCTTAATTCCAAAGTAGTGGAAGTAAGTGGGTTTTCAAGAAGAAAACCGATATGCATGGAAACTTGGATACTTACAAAGCTAGACTTGTAGCAAAGGGTTTCACTCAAACTCAAGGGGTTGATTATGATGAAACCTTCTCACCTGTTGCAATGCTAAAGTCTATAAGGATACTGTTTGCCATAGCTGCTCATTATGACTATGAGATTTGGCAATGGATGTCAAAACGCTTTCCTAAATGGATATCTTGAGGAAGATGTCTATATGGTTCAGCCTGAAGGTTTTGTCGATCCAAAACATCCTGATAAAGTATGCAAGTTAAAGAAATCAATCTATGGATTGAAGCAAGCATCAAGAAGCTAGAATCACCGTTTTGATGAGGAGATAAAGAAATTTGGCTTCATCAAAACGCTGATGAGGCTTGTGTGTATAAGAAGGCTAGTGGGAGCATAATAACCTTCCTAGTATTGTATGTTGATGACATACTACTATTTGGAAATGACATCCCAACCTTGGAAGGTGTAAAAACCTGGCTTGGAAGCTGTTTTTCCATCAAGGATCTTGGTGAAGCTGCCTATATTCTGGGAATAAAGATCTATAGGGATAGATCAAGGCGGCTGATTGGTTTGAATCAAAGTGCATACATTGACAAAATCTTGAAAAGGTTCAAGATGGAAAACTCTAAGAAAGGTAGTGTACCTATTCAAAGAGGGACAATTGAGTACGACTCAATGTCCAAGCTCAAAGGAGGAGCAAAATAGAATGAAGGCAATCCCATATGCATCTGCTATAGGATCCATCATGTATGCAATGATATGCACTAGACTAGACGTGTCATGCGCTTTAAGCATGACAAGTAGATACCAGCAAAATCCTGGTGATAGTCATTGGATGGCTGTCAAGAACATTCTAAAGTACCTAAGGGGACCAAGGATATGTTCTTGATCTACGGGTCTGGTGAAGAGGAACTTGTAGTAAAAGGTTACACAGACGCGAGTTTCCAAACCGATCGAGATGATTCACGATCTCAATCAGGGTACATCTTTATTCTGAATGGCGGAGCTGTTTCTTGGAAAAGCTCAAAGCAAGAAGTCGTAGCGTTGTCCACTACAGAGTCTGAATACGTCGCGCTTCAATGGCAGCACAGGAAGCTGCATGGGAAGAAATTCATAGCCGATCTAGGGGTAGTCCCTCCATTCAGGATCCCCTAGAGATCTTTTATGACAACGAGGGTGCGATTGCTCAAATCAAGGAACCTCGTGCTCATCAAAAGACTCGGCACATTGAACGGAGATTCAACTACATAAGGGATGAAGTTGAAAAAAGGAAAGATATGTATTCGCAAAGTCCACACTGATAAAAACATTGCGGATCCACTCACAAAGCTCCTTGAAAGGGCAAAACATGAAGGCCATGCTTGTGCCATGGGACTTAGATATCAAGTGACTGGGTTTGATGTTGTATTTTGTATTTAGATATTAGAACTTACGTTATTTGACTTAATTATGATAATTTATCATTTGTTCTTCTATTTAGCATGTTTAAATCCGTGAATAAATAAGTTATTCTAAACGTCCGTAGTCGATCATACTTGTGGGAACAATTATGAATGTAAGACTATAATGAAATTGGATTGGTTGATATTCATAAGGTATGAAATAAAGCAAGAGGTTGCTACCAAGGTTCATTGATATCTATGGGATATAGATATTGGACTGACCCGCTCTCAATTATTTCTGCATGGAATCTTCGTGATTAGTCATAAGAGATATGAGTAAAGGCGAATATCATTGTATCCTCAGACCTGAGATACATATTGGGTCTTGATATTCACCAAGTATTGTACTTTGACTTAGTACTTTGCTGTTCTGAAAATTGGCAGTACATAAGGCTGTGTTCAGGTATGATATGAGGTGATTGTGAGAGACGTATGTAGTCAAGATGGAATTTGTTCCTCTTATTCGTTGAGAGTTAGATGTCTAAGGCCTATTAAAGTTAAATCATCGGAGAATGACATTCTGTGTCTCTTGGATTTAACATACATCTGAACAAAAGGATAGATGATTGATTCACCTAAATCATATTCAAGTAAGGTACTTGGAAGGGATGATGTTTGAATGGCACTTAGTCATATACATTAGGGGTAGCAAAACGTTGCTAGGCGTTATTTGCTGCTTGCATCAATTTCTATGAATCTTGTGCAAGTGGGAGATTGAAGAAGAATTGATCTGCCCAAGATACATATTAAATTGATGTGGCTAGTGTGATATGATCCAAGTCGGGTCATACCCAATAACAAGCCAAACAAACACCGAAAGATAATTTATTTGTTGATAAAATCATACAAGTACTAGTGACACCAATTTAGAAAATTGGATTTTCTAAATTATTACTTTTGTATATGAACATCATTAAATGTTGATTTGTTCATGAGGGATTACTTGTTCATTGTTTAAATTAATTAAACAATGACAAATGACAATTTGTATGTGCTATAAAATTAATATGGGTTAATTTTATAAAAGGTGAAAGAAGAAAGAGAGTGGGTTTTATAAAAAAGGTTTATAAAAATAAAGAGTGTGAGGACACGGGAGCATTCACGGCAGCCCATGATATTCCCCTTGGGAACTCCTTTGCTTCTTCCAAGTCCATGCATTTAGACCACTCTTATTTTAAAACAACATTCTTTCTACACAACACAAGAGATCTCTCAACTCTCTCATATCTCTTTTCTTCCTCTTCAATTCACGGAGGTTTTTTGAAGAAAAGAAAGCTATTTTCAGCTTCAAAGAAAACGGAAATTTCAGCTTCAAAGAAAGGTTCTTGGCTGTAAATTCATGCAAGAAAGTGAGGAGTACAAGTTGTGTTCAAAGCCTAGCAAAGCAAGGGTTTGTGCAAGCTTGGGGTATCACTCCTTGAGGTTTCTTGGTTGGAAACTCAATCACCAATTCATCATTCACAGCTCATATCTTTGGGTTTTAGGAAGCTACAAAGGTTGTAGATTCTTGACTATCTTATGTTTTATTATTGTATGCATTGTATAAAGATCCATGGGTTGGGGTTTGTTGTAAAATGGTTTAACAATTAATTTGATAACATGTTTTAAAACATATATTCCGCTGCGTTTTTCATATATATAAGCATATATGAACTTTGATAAACATGTTAAAACCCCATCAATGGCATCAAGAGCCACTTATACATATGCATACATGTATTACACTTTGTATTTCTTTGGACAGCACCAAAACCGTGGGTTTAAGGGGCTGTTTTGGTGCCCCCTTTTGATGTTTTAAAGATGCTATTATGCATATTAGGATCTTTAAAACTCTAGTTTATAAGATAATTGTTTGCATGGACTAAACCCATTAGTTCTTGGTTTATGTTGGCCAAAAACATGGGTTTTAAGGGGCTGCCAAAAAATCGACTTCTTATGTATGTTTGGATATTTGTTGTTGATTATGCATAACAAAGCCTTGACCTTTTGGATTGAATGATTGGTTATCATGTTATTCATTTGGGCATGTAATAATTAATTTTGTTTCAAGTCTAGTCTTGTAATTTATTTTTCATATGGTTTGTAATAAATAGATTAGGAGTTTATCTTTACTAGAAAAATGTATTAGGATACATATTTTGTAAGGAAGCTCAAGATCAAGACTTGAAGAAAAGATGGACAAAGAGGATTCTTGAAGATATGGTTTCAAGTGGGAGTCCCTTTGGTCAACCATGTGTCATGATTCATAACCCTTAGGACATGACCATTTGACACTTGTTTTGGCTAAACAAGTGTGATCAACTTAGTATGCTTTGTTATGCATATATGACTTGTTTTGTTTATGTTTGGTTGAATGCATATGATGATGTTTGTTTTGAATATTTGGATGTGATTAACAAAACGTCAACTAAAACAAACAATAAACAAGTAATTGGTTCTCAAATCATTAAGCATAAATAGAATAGTTCTATAAAGGAATTAATGGTTTACAAAATAAAATGGGTTTTATTTAAAAGAACCAATAGGGTACCATATGGTTGAATGCATACAATCATATGGTACATAGACTTTTCTAAACAAGAATTGTCAAATTATAAATCCCTTTTGAAAAACAAGTTAAACACCATCCTTTTACACAACACTTAGGTTACTTGCAAACTCTTAGTGGGATAAAGGTCACCTAACCACTTGAGGAGGGAAACTTGTAACTGAGGTGAGAATACCATGTTTGTGGGATAAAGGTCACCTAACCACTTATATAGTAAACTCACACGTGTGTGTAAGTAGGACGACTTGATTTGTAAAATATATTGAATGGATCACCTAAAATATATTTTATAAAAGGTGTTGATGGGATAAACATGCCGTTATAAACATGAGATGTTCAAACGATCCCATACCACTAGAAGTTACAATAGGTTGTAATTGTCATTTATGACTACCTTGTTTATTTAAATAATGGGATAAAGGTCACCTAACAATATATTAAATATAACGTTGGATTCTAAAATTTTATTATTAATGGTCTATGAGACATAAAGGGTATTGATAAATGAAATATAATATATCAACGATTACTAATAGAACTTTGTAAAATCTTGTAGATGGCCGACAACAACAACGCTAATAATGATGTACCAAACCAAAACAACCAATCCCTAAGGGCGATCCTTCAAAGGGATCGTCTAACACCTAACAATTTCATGGATTGGTACCGCAACTTGAGAATTGTTCTCAAACAAGAAAAGCGGGCCTACATCCTTGATGACCCCATCCCCGATGAACCTGACGAGGAAGATGTGGAAGCGTATAATGATTGGGTTAGATATGTGGAAGACTCCGTCCAAGTCTCTTGCCTAATGTTAGCAAGTATGACACCCGAACTCCAAAAGGAGTATGAGCTCCATGGAGCTTATGACATGATCACTCATTGCGGGAAACGTTCCAGCAACAAGCTAGAGTGGAGCGCTATGAAACGGTTCAAGCGCTTAATGCATGTCGGATGGAGGAATCCCAATCAGTTTCATCTTATGTTCTTAAGATGAAAAGCCACATCGACGCCTTGAAAGGCTGAACTGTCCCGTCTCAAAAGAGTTGGCCACGGATTTGATCCTTAATGGCCTAACTAAAAGGTTTGAGGCATTCGTCATGAACTACAACATGAACGGATGGGACAAGAGCATTAATGAACTTCATTCTATGCTCAAATCAGCTGAGGCGGGAATGGGTGAAAAGGTTTTACCCGTTCTCACCATAAATGAAGGTGGGAAAAAGAGAAAGTCTCTACCCTCCTAAGGCGACTGGTGCCAAGGAAAGGGGCATTGGGGGGAAAGGGAAAGATGGCTGTTAGGGCGTAACCTCGAAGCCCAAGGAGAAGAAGCATAAGGTTGCTGTGAACGACCCATGCTTCAAATGTGGTGAGATAGGGCATTGGATGAGAAATTGTCCAGTCTATCTCAAAGAGTTGAGAGAAAAGAGGGATGCGGGGCAAACCTCAGGTATAATTTACATGATACATATTGAGCTGAATGTTATTTCTTCTAACACATGGGTATTAGATACGGATGTGGAACTCACATTTGTAATTTGTTGCAGGGGTTCAGAAGAAATGAGCATTATGCAAAGGGGAAATAAGTCTCTTCATGGGCAATGGTGCAAAGGTTCACGTGGAAGCCCAAGGAGACTACATTTTGAAGCTTCCAAGTGGTTTGGAAGTTATTTTAAATAATGTATTATATGCTCCTAGCTGACTAGGAACATAATTTCTGTTTCCCGTTTAAGACAATATGATTATGATTTCAAGTTTGTTGACAATGATATTCATGTTTCTTTAAATCATGTATTTTATTTTAAAGCTATACCTTGTAATGGCATTTATGAATTGGTTCATGAAAACACAACATATGATAGCTCAATATACCAAGCAACCACCAAAAGACTCAAATTGGATTTGAGTGATACCTACCTTTGGCATTGTCGTCTTGGTCATATAAACAAGAAACGCATACAAACACTTCAAAAGAATGGTCTTTTAAAAACAAATGAATGTGATTCATTTGATGTATGTGAATCTTGTTTACAAGGAAAAAATGACTAAGGCACCCTTTAGTGGAACTAACGAAAGGGCGAAAGATTTATTAGGTATCATACATTCGGATGTATGTGGTCCTTTTAAGCCAATGACTAGGAATGGTGAAAGATACTTCATTACCTTTACCGACGATTATAGTCGCTATGGGTATGTGTACTTGTTAAGGCACAAAGAAGAAGCTTTTGAAATGTTCAAAATCTTCAAGAATGAAGTAGAAAATCAACTCAACAAATCAATTAAAGTTCTCCGTACCGATAGAGGCGGTGAATACCTAAGTGATGTTTTCAAGATCATCTTAGGAGTTGTGGGATTGTCTCACAACTCACTCCACCTGGAACACCACAACATAATGGTGTGTCTGAGAGGAGGAATCGAACCTATTGGATATGGTTCGATCTATGATGGCTAGAAGCACATTGCCTCTATCATTTTGGGGTTCGCTTTGCTCTCCGCGGCCCGTATTTTGAATATGGCCCCAACAAAAAGGTGGAAAAGACACCTTTTGAGATATGCATGGAAGAGTTCCATCCCTATCATACTTAAGGGTCTGGGGTTGTGAGGCTTATGTTAAGACTCCCACCCCAAACAAATTAGATGTCCGATCCACCAAGTGTATCTTTGTTGGATATCCTAGAGATTCTATGGGATATTATTTCTATGATCCACTGGAACAAAAGGTGTTTGTTGCCAGAAAGGGTGAGTTCTTAGAAACAAAGTTCCTTATGGAAGGAACTGGCAGTAGAACAGTGGATCTTGAGGAGGATCAAGATTCACAGCCCGATGCACGTTTGGTTGAAACTAGCACTCAACATGATGATGTTGAGAATGATCAAGCGGTTGATCAATACACACAAAACGTTCGCAGAAGTGGTAGAACTAGTAATCCACCTGAAAGATACGGATTTTTCATGGATGGATGCTACGTGGTAGATTCAGATGAACCAACCACATATCATGATGCAGTGTCCAATTTGGATTGTGACAAATGGCTTGAAGCCATGAACATTGAGATGCAATCCATGTATGACAATCAAGTTTGGGAACTTGTCGTACCACCTCTTAATTCCAAAGTAGTTGGAAGTAAGTGGGTTTCAAGAAGAAAACCGATATGCATGGAAACTTGGATACTTACAAAGCTAGACTTGTAGCAAAGGGTTTCACTCAAACTCAAGGGGTTGATTATGATGAAACCTTCTCACCTGTTGCAATGCTAAAGTCTATAAGGATACTGTTGCCATAGCTGCTCATTATGACTATGAGATTTGGCAAATGGATGTCAAAACCGCTTTCCTAAATGGATATCTTGAGGAAGATGTCTATATGGTTCAGCCTGAAGGTTTTGTCGATCCAAAACATCCTGATAAAGTATGCAAGTTAAAGAAATCAATCTATGGATTGAAGCAAGCATCGAGAAGCTGGAATCACCGTTTTGATGAGGAGATAAAGAAATTTGGCTTCATCAAAACGCTGATGAGGCTTGTGTGTATAGAAGGCTAGTGGGAGCATAATAACCTTCCTAGTATGTTGTTGATGACATACTACTATTTGGAAATGACATCCCAACCTTGGAAGGTGTAAAAACCTGGCTTGGAAGTGTTTTTCCATCAAGGATCTTGGTGAAGCTGCCTATATTCTGGGAATAAAGATCTATAGGGATAGATCAAGGCGCTGATTGGTTTGAATCAAAGTGCATACATTGACAAAATCTTGAAAAGGTTCAAGATGGAAAACTCTAAGAAAGGTAGTGTACCTATTCAAAGAGGGACAATATTGAGTACGACTCAATGTCCAAGCTCAAAGGAGGAGCAAAATAGAATGAAGGCAATCCCATATGCATCTGCTATAGGATCCATCATGTATGCAATGATATGCACTAGACCAGACGTGTCATGCGCTTTAAGCATGACAAGTAGATACCAGCAAAATCCTGGTGATAGTCATTGGATGGCTGTCAAGAACATTCTAAAGTACCTAAGGAGGACCAAGGATATGTTCTTGATCTACGGGTCTGGTGAAGAGGAACTTGTAGTAAAAGGTTACACAGACGCGAGTTTCCAAACCGATCGAGATGATTCACGATCTCAATCAGGGTACATCTTTATTCTGAATGGCGGAGCTGTTTCTTGGAAAAGCTCAAAGCAAGAAGTCGTAGCGTTGTCCACTACAGAGTCTGAATACGTCGCCGCTTCAATGGCAGCACAGGAAGCTGCATGGCTGAAGAAATTCATAGCCGATCTAGGGGTAGTCCCTCCATTCAGGATCCCCTAGAGATCTTTTGTGACAACGAGGGTGCGATTGCTCAAATCAAGGAACCTCGTGCTCATCAAAAGACTCGGCACATTGAACGGAGATTCAACTACATAAGGGATGAAGTTGAAAAAGGAAAGATATGTATTCGCAAAGTCCACACTGATAAAAACATTGCGGATCCACTCACAAAGCTCCTTGAAAGGCAAAACATGAAGGCCATGCTTGTGCCATGGGACTTAGATATTCAAGTGACTGGGTTTGATGTTGTATTTTGTATTTAGATATTAGAACTTATGTTATTTGACTTAATTATATGATTATATTATCATTTGTTCTTCTATTTTAGCATGTTAAATCCGTGAATAAATAAGTTATTCTAAACGTCCGTAGTCGATCATACTTGTGGGAACAATTATGAATGTAAGACTATAATGAAATGGATTGGTTGATATTCATAAGGTATGAATATAAAGCAAGAGGTTGCTACCAAGGTTCATTGATATCTATGGGATATAGATATTGGACTGACCCGCTCTCAATTATTTCTGCATGGAATCTTTGTGATTAGTCATAAGAGATATTGAGTAAAGGCGAATATCATTGTATCCTCAGACCTGAGATACATATTGGGTCTTGATATTCACCAAGTATTGTACTTTGACTTAGTACTTTGCTGTTCTGAAAATTGGCAGTACATAAGGCTGTGTTCAGGTATGATATGAGGTGATTGTGAGAGACGTATGTAGTCAAGATGGAATTTGTTCCTCTTATTCGTTGAGAGTTAGATGTCTAAGGCCTATAAAGTTAAATCATCGGAGAATGACAATTCTGTGTCTCTTGGATTTAACATGACATCTGAACAAAAGGATAGATGATTGATTCACCTAAATCATATTCAAGTAAGGTACTTGGAAGGGATGATGTTATTGAATGGCACTTAGTCATATACATTAGGGGTAGCAAACCGTTGCTAGGCGTTATTTGCTGCTTGCATCAATTTCTATGAATCTTGTGCAAGTGGGAGATTGAAAGAATTGATCTGCCCAAGATACATATTAAATTGATGTGGCTAGTGTGATATGATCCAAGTCGGGTCATACCCAATAACAAGCCAAACAAACACCGAAAGATAATTTATTTGTTGATAAAATCATACAAGTAACTAGTGACACCAATTTAGAAAATTGGATTTTCTAAATTATTACTTTTGTATATGAACATCATTAAATGTTGATTTGTTCATGAGGGATTACTTGTTCATTGTTTAAATTAATTAAACAAGACAAATGACAATTTGTATGTGCTATAAAATTAATATGGGTTAATTTTATAAAAGGTGAAAGAAAGAGAGTGGGTTTATAAAAAAGGTTTTATAAAACTTAAAGATGTGAGGACACATGGGAGCATTCACGGCAGCCCATGATATTCCCTTGGAACTCCCTTTGCTTCTTCAAGTCCATGCATTTAGACCACTCTTATTTTAAAACACATTCTTTCTACACACCAGAGATCTCTCAACTCTCTCTCATATCTCTTTTCTTCCTCTTCAATTCACGGAGGTTTTTTGAAGAAAAGAAAGCTATTTTCAGCTTCAAAGAAAACGGAAATTTCAGCTTCAAAGAAAGGTTCTTGGCTGTAAATTCATGCAAGAAAAGAGGAGTACAAGTTGGTGTTCAAAGCCTAGCAAAGCAAGGTGTTTGTGCAAGCTTGGGGTATCACTCCTTGAGGTTTCTTGGTTGGAAACTCAGTCACCAATTCATCATTCACAGCTCATATCTTTGGGTTTAGGAAGCTACAAAGGTTGTAGATTCTTGACTATCTTATGTTTATTATTGTATGCATTGTAAAGATCCATGGGTTGGGGTGTTTGTTAAAAATGGTTTAACATTAATTGATAACATGTTTTAAAACATATATTCCGCTGCGTTTTCATATATATATAAGCATATATGAACTTTGATAAACATGTTAAAACCCCATCAAGGAGCACGGTGGTGAATGTAGATGGGGGTTTTAAACGTCTGTTTCAGGTGTGGAAATCCGGATATGGCTAGAGACTGTAAGGCTGCGAGGTGTTTCAACTGTGGTGAAGCGGGGCAATGAGTAAGATTGCAAGAGTCGAGGGCTGAGAGTTCCGGAGGAAAGAAAGTGGCAGGGACTGAGGGGCAGAAGACGAGCGCCAGAGCTTTTACTATGACCAGAGAGGAGGCTAGGACGGACCCCGATGTTGTGTCAGGTACGTTTCTAGTAAATCAAACTCTTGCTTCTGTGTTATTTGACTCTGGTGCTAGTAGGAGTTTCATTTCTGCTACTTTCTGTGATAAATTGTCTGCTAGTAGTAAATGCTTGATGAGCCCTTTGATGTAGAAACCGCTATTGGTAAGTCCACTAGAGTTATTGATGTGATAGAGGACTGTACCATAGAGTTAGAAGGCCATAGGTTTGCTGCCAAATTACATGTGATGCCCTTAGGAGGATTTGATGTAGTGTTAGGGATGGATTGGTTAGCAACCTACGAAGCGAATATCGTGTGCCGAAAGAAGATGATTAGGCTGACGGCGACTGACGGAAGTCCGGTATGGCGATCAGGTTACGACGATTCCGAAGGTGATCTCGATGGCGGTGGCGGGAAAGTGTATGAGGCACGGATGTAGCGCCTACTTATGTATGTAAAGAATGTAGAGACGACAACACCACACTACCTGATGTACCAGTTGTACGTGACTTTCCGGACGTGTTTCCCGAAGACTTAGGGATTGCCACCTGACCGCGAATCGAATTTCAAATTGACTTAATACCCGGTGCCAACCTGTCGCAAAAGCACCGTATCGCTTGGCTCCGACGGAGATGAAAGAGTTGATGGAGCAACTGCAGGAGTGCTTGACAAGGGCTTTATTAGACCGAGTATCTCTCCATGGGGTGCTCCGGTCTTGTTTGTGAAGAAAAAGGGACGGTAGCATGAGAATGTGTATCGACTACCGTGAATTGAACAAGCTGACAATAAAGATCGGTATCCGTTACGAGAATCGATGACTTGTTACCAGCTCCAGGGTGCCAGTTGGTTCTCGAGGATAGATTTCGATCTGGCTATTACCAGTGAAGGTGAAGGAGCAGGACATTCCTAAAACAGCTTTCCGTACGCGTTATGGACACTATGAGTTTCTCGTTATGTCATTTGGTCTAACTAACGCGCCAGCTGCTTTTATGGACTTGATGAACCGAGTGTGTCGGCCAATGTAGATAAATCAGTGATCGTGTTCATCGATGATTCCTGATTTATTCGAGGAGCGAAGAAGAGCATGCCGGTCACATTCGGGAAGTATTGGAGACTTGAGAAGGGAGAAACTGTATGCTAAGTTCTCCAAATGTGCTTTTGGCTACGCGAGGTGCAATTTCTGGGTTACGTGGTAAATGCAGAGGGAATCATGGTGGGACCCAGCAAAGGTTGAGGCTGTGATGCAATGGAAATCACCAAAGACGCCATCCGAGATTCGTAGCTTCTTGGGATTGGCGGGCTATTATAGGAGATTTATTCAAGACTTTTCGAAGATAGCCTCACCTTTGACAAAATTGACTCGCAAGGATGTAAATTCGTGTGGGGTCGAGAACAGGAGGATGCTTTCGAGGAATTGAAAACGAGACTGACACAAGCTCCTGTCTTGACATTGCCCGAGGGAAATGAAGACTTAGTGGTCTATTCGGATGCACCTATTTGGGCTAGGTTGCGTATTGATGCAACGCGGAAAGGTCATAGCCTATGCATCTCGACAACTGAAGATCCACGAAGTCAACTATCCCACACACGATCTAGAATTAGCTGCGGTGGTTTTTGCGTTGAAGATATGGCGGCACTATCTATACGGGACGAAGTGCACTATCTCACAGAACACAAAGCTTGAAGTATTTCTTCGAGCAGAAAGATTTAAACATGAGGCAAAGGCGATGGTTGGAGCTCATAAAGATTACGACTGCGAAATCCATACCATCCGGGCAAGGCCAACGTGGTGGCCGTGCCCTTAGCCGAAAAGAAAGGCCTGAGTCGATCCGGGTGAAGGCTTATCAGTTGATCATGACCTCCAACGTGATGACACAGGTTAAGGAGTTTCAAGACGAGGCTTTGAAAGAAGATCGTCTTAACTCCGAAAGGATGAGGGGTCTAGTGACGGAATTGGGTGAGAACACTCTTGGTGTTAAGACCCGATTTGGGCGAATGTGGATTCCTCGATACGGGATCTACGTGGTAGAATTATGGACGAGGCACATAAGACCCGATACTCCATTCACCCCGGTGCTACCAAAATGTACCACGATATGAAGAAAGACTTGGTGGCGGGTATGAAAGTGACGTAGTGAAGTACGTAAGTAAGTGCTTGACTTGCTTACAAGTGAAGGCGGAACACCAGAAGCCCTACAGGAAGATCCACCGTTGGATATACCTGAGTGGAAGTGGGAAACATCACCATGGATTTCATCACGAAGTTACCACGTACCCCAAAAGGGTATGATGCCATATGGGTGATAGTTGACCGCTTGACAAAGAGTGCCCACTTCCTACGATCCGCGAAACGTACTCATCTGAAAGATTGGCGGATTTGTTCATCAAAGAAATAGTAGCTCGTCATGGTGTACCGGTGTCTATTGTGTCTGATCGCGACACCCGGTTTACTCTAAGTTTTGGAAGAGATTTCACGATGCAATGGGGACGAGACTACACATTAGTACAGCATATCACCCTCAGACAGACGGTCAGTCTGAGAGGACGATCAAAACACTCGAGGACATGCTTCGGGCGTGCGTGATCGATTTTGGAGGAAGTTGGGACGACCACCTGCCGTTAGCAGAATTCTCGTACAACAACAGTTATCATGCCAGCATTGGCATGCCACTTACGAGATGCTATACGGTAGGAGATGTAGGACGCCCGTATGCTGGGAGACATTAGGTAGAAAGAGTTAGGAGGTGTTGAGGTGGTCGAAGCTACGACTGAGAAGTTGGAAAAGATCAAGGCCTTCATGAAGGCGGCGAAAGATAGGCAAAAGTCGTATGCTGACAAGAGGCGAAAGACCGATAGAGTTCAAGGTTGGTGACCGAGTAATGTTGAAGGTCTCGCCCTGGAAAGGGATCATTAGATTCAGGAACGAGAGGTAAGCTAAGCCCGAGATATATAGGACCTTCCGAATTGTCGCACGAGTAGGAGAGGTAGCCTATCGACTGAGCTGCCAGATGAGTAAGTGGAATTCATCCCACATTCCATGTATCTCATCTAAGAAAGTGCTTAGCTGATGAAGACATGGTTGTACCACTGGAGGATATTGAGGTGGATGAGGGCTCAACTACGTGGAGCAACCAGTGGCAATCATTGATCGTAAAGAAAAGAGGTTGAGGAATAAAGTGGTTCCTCTTGTGCGTGTACAGTGGAAGCACAGGAAGGGATCCGAGTCTACGTGGGAGACTGAAGAAGAGATGAGACAACACTACCCACATCTGTTTGAGGAATAACAGGTTTCGGGGACGAAACCTATATAAGGGGGGGTGGACTTGTAACACCCGTAATTCTTAAAGAAATAAAAGAATAAAGAGAGAGAAAAAAGGAGGAAAAGGGAAGTCAACCCAAGTGGAGGACCAAAGGTGTAAAATGAATAAAAAATCTTATAAGGTTGGTAAAAAGGTGGCATGGCCGCCCATTAACTTCTGCATAACATCTATCATTCACTTTTAGAGAGAGAGAAAGAAGAAGAAGCTTCGGGTTGAGAAGGAGATTCAAGCAGGATTCGAATTCAGGTAAGAAATCATGAAATGAGTTGTTCTTGGCAACCTTAGTCGGTTAAATGCTTATTTGTGTTTTTATGTGTTCCAAATGTGTGTTTAGAAGGTTTCCAGGTGTTAGAATCGATTAAAGGAGCTCGGGTGAAGAGTCTTAAGATTTGAAACAACTAAGGTGAGTTTCTAGACCCTTTTTATCTGTTTAAACGTTTTGGGGCTGGAAATGCATGTAAGTATGTTTTTATAAAATTTGGGTTGATACCCGTATGAAATGAATGTATGTATGTTTATGTTTATGTTAGATTTATGCCTAGAATCATGTGTATATGTTTAGAACTAGGCATTATGATGTTTGGGACTTGGACTATGAATTATACCCATGAACAGGTTACTAATATGTCTGAAATTGGGACTTAGATTAAATAAGTACAAGTTGATGAGTCCATTAGTGCTCATACGACCAACAGTGTGTCGTATGACAGGTGATATATTTTTCTAAGTGTTGAAAAGTCTAACAGGTCATACGACCAACAGTGTGGTCGTATGACCAAGTGATTTTTCTAAGTGTTGAGTCCAATAGGACTCATACGACCAACAGTGTGGTCGTATGACCAAGTGATATTTTCTAAGTATGATGATGAGTCCACTAGTGTTCATACGACCAACAGTGTGGTCGTATGATCAGAACATATTTCCAAGTCTAGGGATGGTACGACCAATAGTGCTCATACGACCAACAGTGTGGTCGTATGACCAGATGATTCTAAGTATAAGATGAAAAGTCCAGCAGGTCTTACGCCTAACAGGGCTCATACGCCCAGAGGGCTTATACGCCCAACAGGGCTCAACGCCCAGAATACTTAGAATTTTACAGAAATTTCTGTAAATCCGAAGTTCGAGGTTTTGACCAGGGTTGACTAGGGTTAATAAATGATGATGTTTCCTGCATGTAATGACGATTATGATTAACCCCTATGTACTGATATTATTATCAGTGTATTATTATTGTTAACAATATTATTAATAAAATATTGTTAAGTATGGATGATGCTATGTATAATGATGAATGTCTGATGATGAATGTATGATGATGAATGTATGATGAGTGTGTATGTTCTTGTAATTGTGTATGCTTATCTTTCTGAAACTTTACAAATAACGAGAATGAAACATGAAGTATTATGTAACGTAAGTGAAAGATAATGAAAGAGGAACATGATGATGAATGCATGTATTAACGAATGAATGAAAAGAAGAATGATGATGAATACATGCATAAATGAATGAACGAAAGTCTTGCATGGTCTAAGGGGCACGAGATGGAATTGACGGTTATGAAGTCTTGGAAATGGTGCTTGGTTCTAGTAACTAGGCCTAATACGAGCCTTATGGTAGATATGGACAGCGAGCCATAGTTGCCTTAAGAACAACGGGGCAGTGTCTTTGTGACCTGTCCGGGATAGTTGTTACAGCAGGAGTGGTGACGATCACTCATGGGGTTAACGTGACCCCGGATGAGACGTTGTCGGTCTATGGACAGAGAGCCATAGGGGCAACGAGGTTGGGTCTATGGACAGAGAGCCATAGGGGCAACCAGGTTGTCGGTCTATGGACAGAGAGCCATAGGGGCAACCAGGTGTCGGTCTATGGACTGAGAGCCATAGGGGACCAGGTGTCGGTCTATGACGAGAGCCATAGGGGCACCAGACGGATACGATAGCTTGTCGGCTCATGGGTGGAACCATGAGGGTAGAGAAGAAAGGTGACCCTTAGAGTTTTGCATGCTTGACGAATGAAAGTTAAAGAACGTATGAATGAATGAAAAGAATGTATGTTACGAAAGTGATGAGAACGAGAATGGTACACGAATGAAAACTAATGAACGAATGATGAAGATAATAAGAAATTACCTACGTGTACGTACGATGCGTTGAACACACATATGCATAACGAACGTTTTGGAATGAAAGTAAAGTATTTATTACAAAACTAGAACTCACTCAGCAACGCTGACTTTATGTATTTTCCAGTTGGCAGGTAACAGGTTGCTGAGGGTGGCACACTGAGATGGCTATCGGCAAGACCAGTCTGACATCCAAATTATGTTTTGACGATACTGTT